>CM019149.1:216276676-216823485 GCA_009733165.1 Naja naja | reverse complement strand
CCTTCCCCTCTCCTCTTCCTCCCCTCCCTTCCCCTCTCCTCACCTCAACTGTTCCTCTTGTCTTCCTCCCTTCCCCTCCCCTCTCTTTATTTCAACTCTCTAGGAGTTGAACTTTTGATCTGACTACATTCACAGTTACAGTTAATCATACAGTCCCTAATAAGATAATCTTCTCCCTTTGGCTTAATGTTAAAAGCTAAGTGTAATCAAAATCATTAATCCCCCAAAATACATACACATTCATAAATGATGAAAAATGATTTTTTTAAACCCAGTAGATCTAGAGATAACCTTTATTAATTTTTATCATTTCTGAATAATTATTCATTATATATTGGATCCCATTTTAGTGGAGAGGAAGTCAGTCCCCACACATTTTCTTCCTGGGGGATAGGGGGGAGCATTTCTCTGCAAATGTGAACTCAATCCACATCTCCCCCATACATATGTTAGATTGATCAGTAAGGCAGCTAGGCAGAAGTAATCCTCCAGTCTGAAGCTTTCTAAACCTGGCGTAACCAATCCAAACCTTTCTCTTCAAAATCCAGAAAAAGATCTGGAGTTTTGTTTTGTGCCCGGAATAAAATGGGAACATTTTGAACCATTTTGTTCCTTGTGTTCTATTGAAAAAAAATCCTGTAGTCAAGGGGAGCTTGCAGAGTGTGTTGAACTGTAAAATAGCATAGATTCAACTCCTCTTATCACAAGTAGGAAAAAATATAGGATAGAGTAGAGATGATGAAGAGTCAGTCAAATATGTCTCTTACTCAGAACCATTATATATGGCTTTAAAAGAGACTCGCCAAGGTAAATTTACCTACCTTACCATGCTTTCATACTTTTTGTTATGGAAAATTAGAATTCATGTACAGGGTTTTAATATAATAGCTAGTTTTTATTTAACTCAACAGTTGTGCTCCCAGAAGCTCTCATGCAATGCAAAATAACAGAATATGAATAACAGGGGTTATGAGAAAAATAGCGTTAGGGAGAGGCTATTCAAGAATGGAAACACATTTGTAACCAAAAATTTACCAAACACAATACTCTTAATAAACATTAGCACAGTTAAAGGGGGTATGTTTCAGGACTTCCAGCCTTTTTCCCCAGAGGTCTTTATATATTGCTAAAGCTTTTCTCTCCCATTGTGAGAAAAGTGGCCCTAATCTCTTCTTTGTCTTCAATTCAAATGCTTAACAAATGCTCCTACCTCTTCAGTTCTGATTTTTATGTCTTATACTAATGGGCATCCTAAGCTCTTTATGTTGTCCTTGTCAAAATATTTGCTTTTGCAGAATAACAGAGTTAGAAGGGATCTTGGAGGTCTTTTAGTCCAACCTGCTACTTTGGCAGGAAACTCTATACCATTTCAGACAAACAGCTGTCTAATGTCTTCTTAAAAGCTTCCAGCATTGGAGCATTCACAACTTCTGGAGGCAAGCCATTCCACTGGCTTATCATTCTCACCGTCAGAAAATTTCTCCTTAGTTCTAGGTTGCTTCTCTCCTTGATTAGTTTCCATCCCTTGCTTCTTGTTCTACCTTCAGGTGGTTTGGAGAATAGCTTGACTCCCTCTTCTTTGTGGCAGCCCTTGAGATATTGGAACACTGCTATCATGTCACCTCTAGTCCTTCATTTCTCAGCATTTATTCTGATTGTTCTTAATGTTGCCTTATTTGCACCACTGTCATGCACTGGTCACATATTTTTTCATTTCTTTGATAAAACTTTGATAATTTTTTTTCTCTTCTGAAGTTTCTTGGGTACATTTATTTTTCCATTGGTTTTCTCATAGAAGAGTAACATAATAGACATTAACAAAATAGTGCATATGTGGCAACTGACTTGGTATAGTGGTTAAGGCATCACACTAGAACTGAGAGACCATGAGTTGTATTCTGCTTAAGGCACAAAGCCAGCAAGCAAGTCATTTTCTTCCAGACTTAGGAAAGAAGAAATGACAAACCACTTGCTGCAAAAACGGCAGGGTTTTGTCCTTGATGAAAATCTTTTTTTTCTCCTAGACATGCTTCTTTTTTCCCAAATACGTTCATTAAGGATTATTCATGAAAAGAATAAAAGCTAATACCAAGTACACAAAATATAAACAGAAAAGTACAAAAGAAAAGAAAGTATGAGAAAGACAAAAAAAACGATAAAAGGTAACTTATCTCTTCAACCCAACAAGTAAAAACAATTTTAGTAGTCTATCACAACCTCTAAATACAACATAATCTCTCTTCTCTCCATAGCTTAATTTTTAAAAAAATCAATACACCAATCACTCCTTCTTAGCAAAAGTCCAGTAAGGGCAACCAAATATAACTAACATCTTCATTAAGCTTGGTCAAATAGGCTAACCTTGTATTCTTTCCCTGAATTTTTAGAAATATTCTTTAACCCCTTTAAAGAAAATCCCAGAGCTAACCTGATGTTCATGTATATTTCAGTGCAGATGAAAATATTTTCAAAGCTTTAAAGAATTTGTTTTGTAAGTCCAGTATGTAAACGTTACCCTTTGCTTATAAATTCTCATGAAGTCTTTCAAAACCTTAACAGAGCTCTTTTGCATATTCAGTAAAAAGCACTTATACAAATGAATTTACTGATTTAATATCTGTATCTCTGTGTTAGGGAATGTGTTGTGTATGCAGGTTTGAATGTCATTGGTTTAGTTTGAACTGTTCTTGTAAAATGTCAGAAATGATTGGTTTAAAAAGTGCGGGAAAATCCTGCACTCTGATTGGCTGGCAACTGCGCTTGCTGGCTATAAGTAGCAGCCACAGCCCAGCCACATCGGGTCTGTTATGAGCTGTAGTCACTAATAAACTCTTCACTGAAGCACTCCGCGTCTGACTCTTCATGCAAACTTAACACTGATGATGAAGGTGGGATACTTCCCGAAGAGAAGAAGACGTGGAAAACAAGCTGAGAGAGATGGCTGCGCTGAACAACCCCCCAGCACCGTTCGATCTGACGGCAGAAGACTGGGACTCGTATGCGGATCGTTTCCAAATGTATTTGGAGGGAAACAATCTCACCGACATTTCCGAGAAGCGGAAGAGGGCGGTCTTTCTCACGCATTGCGGTCTGGCAGTTTTCAAGATGGCAAAGGCATTGGCGGGAGCTGCAGACGTGAAGGTAACGGACTGGCCCGACTTAGAAAAGCTTTTAAGAGCCCATTATGCCCCAAAAGTATCGTGCCTCATTAAGAGACACGAGTTTTACCGTTGGGATCAAGGGGAAATGTTAACGACTTCGTGGCAAGTTTAAGAGACATTGGGGGTGCATGCGAGTTTAACAACTTGGAGGAGGCCATGCACGATTGATTTGTTCTAGGCCTCAAAGACAAGGTGCTTCAGAGCAAATTATTACTGCTTAGTAATAAGCAGGCATATACAATGGAATGAAGGCTATTGCTGAGCACACTGGGTTGTATCCCAAAAAATTGTAAGCCACCCTGAGTCTTCGGAGAAGGGCAGCCTATAAATGTAATTAAAAACCCTAAGATCACGTTTAAGGAAGCCATAGAAGAGGCCTCCGCAGCAGAAGCCACCAAATCCTCAGGAGCAGCCATGAAGAAAATTAACAAGGCCTCAAACCATCCTGATGTGGAAAAGTCCACAACAACTCATTGAAGCAAATAGATTCTGAGTCAGACTGTAGTGAGGTGGAGGAAGGAATTTATAGACTCAGAATGGAGAGGAAAAAGAAAGACCTGGGAAGAAAGAGGCAAGATTTTTACTGCAGAGGTTGTGGGGAAGCCACCCCGCACTGAATGCAAGTTTCTTGATACCATCTGCCTCTGTTGTGAAAAAGAGGTAATCTAGCAAGAGTCTGCAAATCATCCAGAACTCCACCCACACAGAAGGAAGTTTCCTGACAAAGAATTCAAGCCTAACAACTTCAGTGAGAAAATGGGGTGCAACACAGAAGCAAATGGGAAGAATGAAACTCATCAAACAGTCACCATTGGTCATTCTTCACCCTTAAGAAGCAGAAAAGTACATGTGAAGGTACTCATTGAAGGAAGGCCTTGCCAAATGGAAGTGGACTCAGGCTCCTATTTATCTATGGTGTCATGGGACACTATTCACAGGCTATTCCCAACATTCAGAAGAAACATTTCCAGAAGCAAGCACTGACTCTTAAAGACTACCAAGGGAACAAGATTCCAGTAGTTGGAACAAGAGAATTCAACATGAAGTTCAAAGGCCACACCAAACGTTTGCCCCTGACCATCGTGGACAAGGATCGCCCAAGCTTGCTGGGACTTGAGTGGTTCAATCCACTAGGCATCGAGGTGACTGGCATCAATCACATGAGCAACACTGAATGGGAGGAGGCCTTGAAGTCTGAGTTTCCAGAGGTCTTCAGCGACGGATTGGGCAAGTATATGGGGACCCCTATCACTTTCAACCTAGATCCCAAGGTGCCCCAATTCGTTTAAAGCCCAGAAGGGTCCCATTTGCCTTAAAGGAAAAAATTGATGCACAATTAGATAAACTAATAGCTCAAGGAGTTTTAGAGCCCACTGACCACTCAGATGGGAGACACCCATAGTCACACCAGTCAAGACTGATGGGTCAGTAAGAATCTGTGGAGACTATAAGGGGACATTGAACCATGCGCTTCAGCAGAGCGCATATCCAGTTCCAGTGGTGCATCATTTATTACATTCACTTGGCAGGGGTACAGTCTTTGCCAAATTGGATCTGGCCCAGGCATATCAACAACTAACAGTTGATGATGCCACTGCAGAGGCCCAAACCATTGTGACTCATAGAGGTGCTTTCAAATGTAAAAGGTTACAGTTTGGAGTAAGCGTGGCACCAGGCATCTTCCAAAGCCTTATGGAAAGGATGCTCCAAGGACTGCCAGGGTAGTGCCTTACTTTGATGATGTGTTAATCTCTGCTGAAAATGACACTCAATTACAAGAGAGACTCAGAGAAGTCCTTACCAGATTCAAGAAAGCGGGGTTAAAAGTCAAGGAAGAAAAATGCACTCTTAGAACTGACAAGGTTGAGTTCTTGGGCTATATGATTGACAAGCATGGCATCCACCCTACAGATGCCAAGGTTCAAGCAATCAAAGAAGCCCTAGACCAAAATGCAAAACAGATTTGCAAGCCTTCCTTGGACTTATTAACTTTTATCACATGTTCCTACCTCAGAAGGCAACCATTGCAGAACCATTACACAGATTACTTGACAAAAAATCTGCTTGGGTCTGGGGCAGGAAGGAACAATCAGCATTTAACAATATTAAAAGACTAATCACGTCTGATGCTGTACTGATACAGTTCTCTGAGAATTTGCCTGTTGTACTGACTTGTGATGCATCCCCTTTTGGAGTTGGGGGGTTTTGAGCTACAGGCTTCCCAGCAGGAGGGAAGCCCCTATTGCATTTTACTCTCGCACTTTGACCAAAGCAGAGAGAATTACAGCCAATTGGACAAGGAAGCATTGGCAATTGTTGCAGCTGTCAAGAAATTCCATGACTATCTATATGGGAGAACATTTACCATTGTCACAGATCACAAACCTTTGTTAGGCATTGTGGCAGGAGACAAACCTACACCCCCTATCTTGTCACCAAGAATGCTGAGGTGGACTGAATTTCTTGCTGCTTATTCATACAAGCTCATCCACAAGCCTGACAAAGACATTGGCCATGCTGATGCTTTGAGCGCTGCCCACTCCTTTCACACTGAGGACTTTGAACCTGAGGCGCACACCTTTTTTCTAGAAACTGTTGCCAAACTTCCAGTACACGCTGCTGAAATTGCCAGAGAGACTGCCAAAGACACTTTATTGGCTCCTGTTATAGGCTGGATTAAGAAAGGTTGGCCTTTTCAAGATCTACCTCACCTTGCTCAACCTTTCAAATCCAGGCAAACTGAATTATCTGTATTAAGAGGATGTATTTTGTGGGGTAACAGGGTGGTTATTCCTGCAAAACTGCAAAGAGAGATTTGGGGAATGTTACATGAGGGTCATCTGGGAATTGTCAGAATGAAGGGATTGGCCAGGAGTTATGTATGGTGGCCAGGTATTGACAAAATGGTTGAACACTGGGTTGCATCCTGTCCCAACTGTCAGGAAGTCAGACCTGCCCCACCTCTTGCCCCCAAACAGGAATGGGAATGTCCTAGGGGCCCATGGTCTAGGATTCACATTGGTTTCGCTGGCCCTACCAGAGGGCACACCTTCCTTATTATAGTAGATGCATATTCCAAATGGCTAGAGGTCATCCCTATGGCATCCACCACAACTGATGCTGTCATCAAGCAGCTTAAAAAGCTTTTTGTAACCCACGGGTTACCTGATGTTCTTGTCTCTGACAATGGCCCTCAATTTACCTCCAACCTTTTTGAATCCTATCTAGCACAACAGGGTATCAGACATGCCCTGACAGCCCCTGGGCACCCTTCGGCTAACGGCCGGGCTGAATGCATGGTATGTTTTACCAAGGAAAAGCTTCAGCAATTGGGTCCTGGGGACATCACTGAGAAAGTTGAAAAACTTCTTAGTGTTCAGCACATCACTCCTAACTCATCAACTAACTTATCCCCAGCAGAGTTGTTGATGGGTAGGAAACTTAGGTCTCCCCTTGACCGCCTTCATCCCACCAACGCACCACTGGATTCCACTTCCAAAGTTCGTACTTTCAGTGTGGGTGATTCTGTATATGCTAAGAACCTTATAGGTGAACCTCTGTGGATTCCTGCTGAAATAACTCACATCACTGGCCCTCGTTCTTACAAGGTACAAACAGAGGATGGCCTCCTCTGGAGCAGGCACATTGACCAACTTAGATCCAGGTTCCTCAGGAACATCGCCTGTCTCTCTCTGGGTCCCTCCCTGATGTCACTTCTAGGGGAAGGGAGGAACAGGAGGAAAATCAGCAAGCAAGAATCAACCCCATGTGTAATGAGCCATTACGACAGGAACCATCCCAAAACCTGTCACAATGCCAAAATCCATCCTTACAAGTGGAAGATTGCACATCACTACCTGACTTGGATGCTGACATTGGGTTGGAGATGGGTTGGGAGGAGAGACCAGATTGTAACAATCAAACAGGGTCTTCTTTCACTGGAAGCTTGAGTAGGGAAATGTCAACAGACACATTTCCTCTCTCACTGGGTGAGAACATTAAAACTTCTGAACCACGAAGGTCTCAACGTACACCTAACAGCCCCACCTATTTAAAAGAATACATTAGATAGGTTGGGGTTTGAGTATGGACTGAACCTAGTGAGTAGGGGGGTTATGTATGCAGGTTTGAATGTCATTGGTTTAGTTTGAACTGTTCTTGTAAAATGTCAGAAATGATTGGTTTAAAAAGTGCGGGAAAATCCTGCACTCTGATTGGCTGGCAACTGCGCTTGCTGGCTATAAGTAGCAGCCACAGCCCAGCCACATCGGGTCTGTTATGAGCTGTAGTCACTAATAAACTCTTCACTGAAGCACTCCGCGTCTGACTCTTCATGCAAACTTAACAGAATGAGTCATCTATTTTTTCCATTTGTGTTATATTTCATAGAATCAGAGGGATGGAAGGGACCTTGGAGGTCCTGTAGTCCAACCCTCTGGCCAAGACAGAAGTCCTTATTCTATCCTGAACAAATGGTTATCTACTCTTTTCTTGAAAACCTTCTGCAATGGAACATCTATAACTCCTGGAGACAAACTGTTCCATTAATTAATTGTTCTCATGGTCTCATGACCATGCCCTACCCCCCCCCCTATTATGTCTGTGACTTGCTCTATTTGCCTGGACTATTTCATCATGTCCTGGATATTTAACGGTGGTCCTGGAATTGTTCAGGACTTTTCCCCCATCAGGGTCTGGCCCCGGCCCCATTGTCATGATGTCAATGGACCCAACTCCACATTCTCTGCTGAGGATCTGGCGGCCGCTTGGCAACAGGCTGCGTCGGATGCCCTTGACAGGGTTGTCCCCATGCGTCCCCTCACACGCCGTGGATCCCGGATGGCTCCTTGGTATACCGAGGAGCTTCAGGAGATGAAGCGTCGTCGGAGGGGTTTAGAGAGCAGGTGGAGGTCCACCCGCTCCCAATCCGATCGAGGCCAGCTAAGAGCCCATATTAGGACTTACCTGGTAGCTATGAGAGCGGCGAGAAGGTCTTATCTCTCGCCCTCATAGCGCCCGCAGATAACCGCCCAGCCGCCTGTTTCGGCTACCCGCTCTCTCTTCGCGGGAAGGGGCGGACCCATTGCGGGGAAGTGCTGAGGAGTTTGGTCAATATCTGTCGGATAAGATCGCTCGGATTCGGAGCGGGTTGTCCTCTGATTTGCGGTAGTCTGGGGAACGGGATACAAGCAGTCTGGCCGGTGTGATCTGGGATGAGTTCGATCCTGTTTCCGAGGATGAAGTGGACAGGACTATGCGGCGTCTGAGTTCCACCACATGTTTGTTGGACCCGTGTCCTTCCTGGTTGGCTTATGCCTCCAGGGAGGCCACCTGTGGTTGGCTCCGGGCAGTTGTCAATGCTTCGTTAAGAGAGGGTGTTTTTCCCTCCGCCTTGAAGGAGGCAGTGGTGAGACCCCTCCTGAAGAAGCCTGCCCTGGACCCGACCGTGTTAGACAACTTTCGTCCAGTCTTCAACCTTCGTTTTTTGGTGAAAGTTGTTGAGAGTGTGGTGGCTCAGCAGTTTCCACTTTTCCTGGACGAAGCAGACTACCTGGATCCATATCAATCGGGCTTCTGACCCGGTTACAGCACAGAGATGGCATTGGTCGCGCTGATGGATGATCTCTGGAGGGCTCAGGACGGGGGTTTTTCCTCTGTCCTGGTCCTATTAGACCTCTCAGCGGCTTTCGATACCATCGACCATGGTATCCTTTTGCGACGCCTCGGGGGGTTAGGAGTGGGGGCCACTGTTCTTTGGTGGTTCACCTCCTACCTCTCGGGGCGGTCGCAATCGGAGTTGGCGGGGGGGGTCGAGGTCAACCCCGAGGGTACTCTCTTGTGGGGTCCCTCAGGGGTTGGTCCTCTTCTATTTAACATCTACATGAAGCCGCTGGGTGAGATCATCCATGGTTTTGGGGTGAGATTCCATCAGTACGCAGATGACACCCAGCTGTACATCTCCACCCCAAACCAGATCAGTGATGCCCTCTCCCTGATGACCCGGTGTTTGGATGCGGTACGGATTTGGATGAGCGGGAACATGCTTCACTCAACCCGCCAAGACTGAGTGGCTGTGCATACCGGCATCTTGGCCCAGTCAGGAATATCCATCTTTGGCCATAGAGGGAGAGGTGTTGTCCCCTGTGGATAGGCGCGGAATCTGGGGGTCCTCCTGGATGTACAACTCCGGTTGGAGGAGCAGGTGGGGGCCGTTGCCAGGGGGGCATTTGCCCAGCTCCACCTTGTTCATCAGCTTCGCCCATTTCTGGACCGAGATGCCCTGCGCACAGTCACTCACGCCCTTGTTACCTCTAGACTCGACTATTGCAACGCTCTCTATTTAGGACTGCCCTTGCATACCATCCGGAGATTGCAACTGGTGCAAAATGCCGCGGCGTGGGTGGTGATGGGAGTTTCCCGATTCTCCCATGTTACCACCCCTCCTGCGCTGCCTGCATTGGTTGCCAGTTGCACTCTGGGTGAGATTCAAGGTTCTGGTTTTAACATACAAAGTCCTTCACGACATGGGTCCTCAATATTTAAGGGAGCGTCTTCTGCCGATATCGAGTGCCAGCCACCCTGTGCGAGCACATAGGCAAGGACTCCTCAGGGTCCCGTCGGCAAGCCAATGTTGGCTGGCGGTCCCCCAGCGACGAGCCTATTCTGTCATGGCCCCTGACCTCTGGAACCAACTGCCCCTGGGGCTCCGCCTGGCCCCTGACCTCCACACCTTCCGCCATGATTTGAAGACCTGGTTGTTCGACCAATCCAGGCTGTGACCCCTCCTTGGGGGGGGATGGGTTTCTTAATTATTTTAACCACTGTAAATTTTAGTGTTTGTATTTTGGGGCTTGTGAAATTAGTTTAATTTCTTTTTAAGTATTTATTGTTGTTGTTTTTAGCTGTGTGCTGCCCCGAGTCTTCGGAGATGGGGCGGCATACAAGTCCAAAAAATAAAATAAATAAATAAATAAATTTCTCCTTAGTCTTTCCCTTTGATGAGCTTCTACCCATTGCTTCTTGTCCTGCCTTCAGGGATTTTGGAGAATAAATCGATCCCCTCTTTACTGTGATGTCCTTTCAGGTATTGGAAGATGGCTATAATGTAACCTCTAAGCCTTCTCTTGATTAGGCTTAACATATCTAGTTCCCTTAGCCATACATCATATGGTTTAGCCTCCAGACCACTTATCATTATTGCTCTTCTTTGCACTTTTTCTAGGACCTCAGAATCTTTTTTGTATTGTGGTGATCAGAACTTGAAAACAATATTTAAGTGCAGCCTCACTTGTGCAGTATAGAGCAGTACTATCACTTTCCATGATCCCGCTGTTTAGGACTGTGTTCTGTCTCCCTTTCCCTTCTCCCAGAAGGTAAGGAACTTGGCACCAACACCCGCACAGAGAGTCACGCTGACTTGTCTCCAAAAGCCAATCTGCTACAGCTGATAAGGCTCTTGGTAATCACACACGTTCCGACTGCCAAGTTCAGATTTGTCAAGTATCGGATTACTCACTGAGTCAGAATGGGCTTTTTATTCTCAAAGTCCACGAACAAGAGCTTCTCCAGATACAGTCCAGCCACAACACAAACAGGAGTCTTGGTTTGTTCGAACTTTGTCACGCACAGAGTTCACAACGTAGGCACACCCACTTTTATACCTTGTGGGGTGTGGTCCAGCTCACTCTCTAGCTCTCCCACACCTCCTACGTTGCTGTTGACGTTTCTCCCTCCAACGCTGCCTGGGATCAAGCCAGGAATCCTCCTCCTCACTCCCCAGCTGTGGCTGTGCCGATATACTTCCCTCCTGTCGTATCTCAG
This sequence comes from Naja naja, assembly GCA_009733165.1. NCBI lineage: Eukaryota > Metazoa > Chordata > Lepidosauria > Squamata > Elapidae > Naja > Naja naja. The sequence continues at coordinate 216,812,503 of CM019149.1, read as the reverse complement.
GCTGTCCCTCTCGGCTTTCCGATGAAACCCGAGGTATTGCCAGGGAGGAAGGTCCTGGGAAGAAGGCCTTGCCAGGGAGGAAGGTCCTGGGGAGGAAGGCATTGTTAGGGAGGAAGGTCCTGGGGAGAAAGGTCCTGGGGAGGAAGGCATTGCCTGTTCCTCCCCTTCATCATCCAAGTCCTCTTCCTCTGTCAGCACAGGCTCAGGAGGCGGGGCCACAACAGACTGCATTGGTTTTTTGGCAACTGCAACACTGCTGACTCCTACCCAAGTGTTGATCCACTAAGGCACTTAGATTCCTCTCAGAGATATGCTGTTGAGCCAGTTACTGCCTATTTTGTACCCATACATTTGGGTTTTCCTGCCTTTGTATAGGACCTTGCATTTCACCACTGAATGTTGGATATTTAGATCCCCTTTCAAATTGGTTTCACAAAATCCAGTTGTTTTTCTTCTACAACTTCATTGCAATAAGTTCTGTCCATTTGTCAATTTGTTCATCCATTTTGTTAAGTAGCTTATTAAAAAAACTTGCAATAAAGATTCCTGCTCCATTTTTTTATCCTTATCCTTTGGCTCCCTCTAGTCTTCAATCTTCAAGGTCTCCTTATCATGAAAGTACAAAGATGAATGTCATTTTCCCATGAAACAATTTCTTAAAGAACTCAAGAGTATAATTTTGAGTTCCTCTGGTACCTTAATCTGTCATTAACTTTCTAAAATCCATATACCAAGTACGCTTTTCCTTCATAGTCCAAAAATCATATATTTTCAAAACTTTTAAAATCAATTTTATACCTTTAAGAAGAAGAGAACTCACCAATGAATACACTAAAACTTGCTTGGTGTGAAGGGTTTAATCTTTTCCATATGCAAGAAAAAATACAAAAAAGTGATTAAGAAATGGGCTTTGTTTTGCTTAGTCCAAGTAGTCCTCAACTTATGGCTACAGTTGAGCCCAAAATTTCTGTTGCTTTATGTTGAGACAGTTGAGTTTTGCCCTATTTTACAACCTTTCTTTCCACAGTTGTTAAGTGAATCCAAAGATGGGATTCCACTGGTACAACAACCGGTTCGGTGATCACACACTTCACATTTCAAACAGCAATAATACTCACCTTCTACAGAAGTCTCTGTGAAGAAAACAGCTGAGGCGCAGCAAACCGCTCTGCCATATGAATCAGCTGTGCTCTAAACAAAGGACGTAAAGGACAGGAAAAAGAAGGGGCAGGCAGACGGGCCCACATGCTCATTGCAGCAAACAGGTTCAGAGACAGCTGATCTTCGGAGCAAGGGGTTCACCCAAACTGGTCCAAACTGGTCCGAACCGGTAGAATCCCACCTCCGAATGAGTCACTGCAGTTATTAAGTTAGATACAAGGTTGTTAAGTGAATCTGGCTTCCCCATTGACTTTCCTTGTCAGAAGGTTGCAAAAGGTGATCACATGATCCCAGGACACTGCAACCATCATAAATATATCCCAGTTGCCAAGTGTGTGAATTTTATTCATGCATGGGGATTCTGCAATGGTAGTAAATGTGAAAAATGGTCATAAGTCACTTCAAATGGCCACTAAACAAACTATTGTTAAGTCAACACTACCTGTATCCATAAAAGGTTGCTTTGCAATTATGAGATTGATGAAATTCCAACTCTCAGCCACAAAACTTTGTTTCCATAAGGAGTGGCACTCTGAAGCCACATGGATAATCTCTATGATATCTCCTACTTCTAGAGAGGTTTTCCCAGCTGTGATTTCCTTGTGCTGCTAATGAGCAGGTCATTAGCTCACCATGGCCACCACAGGAAATTTTTCTTCACAGACATGTTTCAAGTGAAAATATTATGAGATCAGAGCAGGCAAAACAGAAAAGGAAGAGGAGGAGGAGGAGGAAAAAAAGCATGCAAATACATGGAAAAGCAAAATACACAGTAAATTACAGTTGAACCTTGGGTTGCGAACGCTTCTGAGTGCAACCAAATCAGGTTCCAACCCAAAAAATCCACAACATTTTTGAATCAGGTCACAATTCAAAAATCGGGTGGTGAATAAACACGTCTGTGGCAAATTCCCTTTCTGCACTGATTTCCCCTTCAGCGCCATTTTTTTTGTAGGCACATGCGCAGTCTCGCTTCCGACCAAACTGGGTCATGACCGAAGTTAGGGAACGAATTATGGTAATGACTGGAGGTTCCACTGAATCAGGTTTAAGACATTTAAGTGTATTTGTTTCAACAAGATTGTCTTTTTATTTAGTTTTGGATTTAAAAAAAAAAAAAAACGTCAACACACTTTATGCATTACATTGCATCTATTTCTCAGCTGAGGTAATGGACCCGTAATTACTATAATACTCTGAATATGGTTGTCAGTTCCATTTCAGCTCATCTGCAACCACTTAATGCAATATCGGATTTTCAGTAGAAGATCACATTTCGGTCCTGTTTGACAAAAGCCCTTATAAAAGAGCGATTATGCTGAGGGAAAAGAGGGCATCTGAATAATTCAGCAGTTACATATAGGTCCATAAAATATTAAAAGGCCAGTAGTATACTATAGGGAGCTTTGTGAAGCTGCTATCTTGACATTGGTCTCCTATTGTACTTATGCTTTTATGCAGTTGAGGATAAATAGCCACTGACAGAGAAATCAGAAAAAGATGGTGGAGTAGCCCTTTGTAGCTGAGAGAAAAAGAAACTCTCATAAACATTGGTGAATGATCACTCTGTAATAACGGGGACCGATAGTTTATTAAATGCATAGATCATCTTAATCGGAAAGGATTTTAACTCTGAACGGATGAGCTTACCAATTTCCGTCTAGTTAAATTCAAATGTTTAACTCAGAAAGAAGACTCACACAATGTCTGTGGTACATTAGTACGCCGCTCATCAAGCATACTTTGCTTTTTTTTCTTTTTTTCTTTTTAAAAAGAAGATTATAAAGTGGCACTTCTGTAGCAATAATTTAAAACTTCAGCACAAAAATATAAAAACAACAGAGAGCTCTGCATTTATTTTTCCTTTTTTAAAAAACTATGTAACTGGATTATCCGACATTATAAAGTAGATGCTGGAGAAGAGACAGACAATATTTGAAACCATTAGTATTATTTTATTTTATTCATGAAGTTTCTATGCCATCACTCAAAATACAAATATTTTTTTCCCATGGAAGTGCATACATGAATTACATTTGTACTCACATTCTAAACAGTCACATTCTAAAAAATTCACTATGAGAAAAATTTTCCCCATATGAGTCTAGGCCATATTAAGGATTGCCCAGGATAATGCAGACTGGGGTTTATCTTTAGCAAGACTTTGATGTCAAGGCTCACCAGTCTCACATTTTGTCTATTCCTAATACAGATTCTTTTTCCTGAGCTTGTTATCATTTTTCTTGTAGTTAGTCACTTAGACCACATATATAAAGATGGCAAATAATTCATTATGAGATAAATAAGAGAGTTTCAGGAGATTATGCAAAGAATCTCATATCAAGGAAGAAACATTTGGTCACATCTCTGGCAATATAAGAAGAAGAATGTTGATGGATTAAAATCCAGTATTCAGTTTTCTAGAGAACCAACTAAATATGGTTGGAGAATCCACAAAGAAGAATTTAATGCTGTCTCCTGATGTAGCACACCCAACAACTGGTGTTCTGACTGGTGAAGACTTTCACAATTGAGGTAGCAAGTAGATACGACAATAACAAAACAATTATTTTACTCCACATTGTAGTACCCAAACACAATTGCTGCCTTGGAACCTGGTGAACCTCTCATACCAAATTCACATTTTAATTCATTAGGAAGAGGCATTTTTAAAAACTTCTTGAGAAGTGAAATTGAGTCATTGTGTATAATGGCTCCATAGCTTCAGTGATCTTTCCTGGACCCTAGGAGAGCTGGCAGTTCGAGATGTAAGCATAGAGAATAACAGAATAACAGAGTTGGTAGGGACTTTAGAGGTCTTCTAGACCAACCCCCTGCTCGTATAGAAAACCTATACCATATCAGACAAATAGTTTTCCAGTCTCTTCTTAAAAACCTTCAGTATTGGAGCACTCACAATTTCTAAGGCAAATCATTCCATTGATGAATTGTTCTGTCAGAAAATTTCTACTTAGTTCTAAGTTGGTGCTCTCCTTGATTAGTTTCCATCCATTGCCTCTTGTCCTGTCTTCAGGTGCTTTGAAGAATAGGTTGATCCCCTCTTCTTTGTGGCAGCCCCTCAAATATTGGAACACTGCAATCATGTCACCCCTAGTCCTTCATTTTATTAAACTAGACATAACCAATGCCTGTAACTGCTCTTCATACATTTTAGAAATAAAAAAAAGAAGTAAAGTATGGCAAAGTGAAGGAAAGACATGAAAGAAGATTGGTGAAGAAGTGTTCTAATTTATACTCCTTTGTTTCTGTATCTCATTACTCAATAAAATGTGTAAGAAATGTACTTTCGGTCACTAAAGTCCATTAGTCACTAAAATAGACTTTTTTTGTAAGGTATAGAAAAAACATTAAAATATTCCTAAAATTGAGTGAAGTACATACTTGAAGCATCATTAACATTGCAGAACAATAGTGTTAATGTAATGAAGATCACTATATGTTTACTCTAAGTAAATTGCCACAAAGTTGTAGCACCTAATACTAATAAATCATTGCCTTTCCACTGTACAAAGCATTTGATTTTGCAACTGGAACAAACCTCCTGCATAATCAGAGATGTATTTTTCTTATTGTGCCTATCTGCACCACAGAGGTGACACACCTGTTGGATAAGTGCAAGAAAAGATTCAATTTGTCTGAACAACCTATCAGGAATGTTTTTTAAAAAGTCAATCAAACCTTTGAAGAAATGGTGCATTTTTTTAATGCTGAAATTTAATTCACAATTAAGTATTCATGAATTGTTTAAAAAAGCAAGGTTTTTTTAATGTCTGTTTTGGATTAGAAATATAGAATAGAATAGAATAACAGAGTTGGAAGGGACCTTGGAGGTCTTCTAGTCCAACCCCCTGCCTAGGCAGGAAATCCTACACCACTTCAGACAAATGGTTATCCAACGTCTTCTTAAAAACTTCCAGTGTTGGAGCATTCACAACACCTGGAGGCAAGTTGTTCCACTGATTAATTGTTCTAACTGTCAGGAAATTTCTCCTTAGTTCTAAGTTACTTCTCTCCTTGATTAGTTTCCACCCATTGCTTCTTGTCCTGCCCTATAGATGTCAATAGATCGATAAATCAATAAAGAAATCAATAAATATAGATCAAAAGTGTTTAATTCACAGACAAGCTCACTGCTTAATTGTTTTATTCATTTACTGGTACTTCATGACTTATGTAACTATTTAGTTCTGGAAAGCCACAGTAACCTAAAGTTTGCATAACTTGGATGTTCATCTGGATATTGCCATTCCATTCCATGTATACAGAAAACATTTTTATAACTTTGAAAAATTTAAATGTGGCATTTTGAAACAGTTGTATAGTCAAGTGTATATCAGTCAAGTTTTACATAATCTTCAGAGAGTCTGTATTTCTATAGCTTTGATAATGCTATAATGTAATAAATTTAGCTTAAGTAGTATTTCACTAATATTTCAACAATAAGAACTATGGTAGTTTAAACATTTCTACCAATTAAAAGTTTGGTGAAAAATTCAAAGCATATCAAAGGATTCTGGCACCCAAAATTTTATTAAAAGTATATGGAGCTGTGAAAATTCATATTCCTGTTATGTCACTTCTCCAAAGGAAGATGGAAGAAGAGAACTTTTTAAAATGTATTTTAAAAGCAAATTTAAAATCTCATTATTTGGGGCAGAGTTAAAGAATGCGTACTTGCAGCTATTGTGGCCCTCTGATCTTTTTCTGAAAAATTCTGAATTTTGAAAGATAATTAAAATATGAAAGAAGAATAGAGGGTTAAAGAAAAATAGGCACCAAAATAATGTGATCTGTCAGTAAATATGACTGCATATGTCATCAATTATACCGAACTGATAATACGGAAGAAACAATTATACTTTGGCAAAAAAACCTAAATTATTTCGTACCCTGTTATGAAAAGTACATAGTCATGTGTCATGAATAGAAGACATGTTCCCTTGGCAAAATGAATTCTCATCTAGTATACTGCTAGAGGACACTGTAAAGTTTTTCTACTGACTTTTCCTTCTCCCAACAAAGCAGATTTCTAATGGTACATGGGGGCTACAGAGAACATGCTTTTGCTATCTCCCTTCAAGAATTTCAACTAAATGGTCTTGTAAAAAAAACATAAAAGTTTTAGCATAGGATTCAGATGTGATTAGAGGAGATGACAGGACAGAAAATAGATTACAAACCAGAATTATTTTCACTTGGAGTTATGACAGAGAGGAGGATAAAGAAGAGGATAAAGAGAATAAAGAGGAGACCTATTTAATAGTACATATTATCACGGCAGCAAGAATGACTTTTGCTCAAAAATTGAAAGGTAGAGAAATTTCCAAAGAAGGTGAGGTGATAAAGAAGATATTGACATGTGCTGAAATGGATAGACTGACTTTGGAACTGAAAAATAAGGATGAGACAGAATATTACAAGATATGGAATAAATTTTACCAATGGTGGGAACAGAAAGGAAGGACCAGTGGTGGTATTCTACTGGTTCGGCCCAGTTCTGGCGTACTGGTACCGCCAAAGATCAGCTGGCAGGGAACTGGTTCCCTCTGAGTCTCTCCAACACTCTGCAGTTGGGCCCACCCGCCAGTCCCTGCTCCTAGGTCCTTTTTAACCTCTCAGCTGTTTGGTGCAGCAGAGCCAATTACTGTGCTAAACAGCTGAGAGTCACAGTAGCTTAGTTTTTACTGTTTTAACATGTGTGCAAAGTGCGCGTTTGATGCATGCGTGCACGATTGCACAAGTCATGTGAGTCACACGATCCCACCCCTGCAGCCACGCCCACCAAGCCACGCCCACAGAACCAGTAGTGGGAACTTTTGAATCCCGCCAATGGGAAGGACCCAGCATAAAAAATGAGCAGGATTTGTAGAACAGGTAATAGGCTGTAGCTCTTTAGTACAGCACTTGATGCTGCCTCTCAACTTCACCGAGCAAATGAAGTAAACCATGTTCATTTATTTAACTAGTATATGACACAGAATGCTGAACCAGATGGTCCTAACTCTGTTCCAGGAGAATCCTTTTCATGTTCTTGTAAGCAGTGGACTTTCCCCCCATGTTTATTCAGTTAAACAGAAATATGCTAAAGAGAAGAACACAAAAAGATTTTCATATCTCCCTGCAAATAATTACTTAAGCTGTATGGGAGTTATATAAACAGAAATGTTTGAGCCTCTTGCTTTGTTTGACTCATGGGAGCCTTCTGCACCATTACTATTGTATGTCCTCTTTTCAACTCTTTACATAACATTCATCCCTCAAACTTTTAAAGCCTCAGTGGCTTATGCAACCAGTGAAGGGAAAAGGATTTTCAGCTTTGATATATTAAAGCCATAGAATCATTAAACTTGCCAATGTGAAAAACCAGGCTGGGTGCTCCAGTGCCCAGTAAAAGAACAGTTCAGGTACACAGCTGAATAGAAATGGTGCCTCTTATCAAAACAGATGAGACTACCTGACCTTCTAGCAGTGGTGGGCTGCTGCCGGTTCGGACCGTTTCTAGTGATCCAGTTGTTCCAGTGATCAGCTGGCCCCACCCACCCGGCCCCGCCCTATCCTCTCCTATAGTTCCATGTTTTTCAGCTCAGCTGATTCATGTGGCACAGGGGATTGCCGTGCCTCCCCCTGTCAGTTGTTCGTCTTCCTCCTTGGATTCAGACTCTGACAGGGGCAGGGCACACAATATGAAGTAGACAGAATTGGCACAGGCTTTTGCAGAAATAGCGAGCTTTGGACAGATGACAGCCTTTGCTGTATTTTGACACATACACATGTGCTTAATAAATCCCATTTTTAATTAGTTCCTTGGAGTCGTGGGTGTCTTCGAACAAAGTACACATATCAGTACTTTCTTGAGAAAAGGAAAAGTCTTTTCAGATTTTTGTCACAGAGAAAAATCATACTCCCGCAGAGACTGTAACCTAAGAACTGGAGCATTAAGTCAACAAGATTCAGGGATAGTGCTGATGTTTAACCTCAAGGGTTAGAAACTGAGACTGTAATTCCAACAATGTGATGATGGCTTATGTGGCAGAAGCTGGATCCCTTTTTTTCATCTACAAAAGATTCAAGTTTTATATGTTTAAAAACAAACAATTCTCATTTTGAATTTTGTGTTATATTTCCTATACCTGTGGTAAAGAATCACAAGATTCTGTATTCAGTGGTTCTGTCTATAGTGCATCAATTAATGACTAGGGATCTTTGTATCTGATGCAGAAACCATTCAAGAAACCTGCACCAAAGATTTGACTCAAAACATTGAGTGAAATCCAGCTTTACACATCCATACAATTCCATTTGAAATGAACTTTCCTCTGTTTCTCATCTTTTTGTCTAAGACTGAATTCACCATTGACAAATCTTGGTTAGGCAATGTGGTAGCCACTGAGATTCTCTGGGTGATACTAGATGCTAGCAGCACACTGCAGCCTAGTTGAGGGCGTCTCTTTTGCTACTTCATGTTCTCATCCTCTATCTGTTGGGTTGGAAAGTCCCTGATTTTCCAGGTCTATAGGTGATCTCACTTACTAACATCACCACTAACCTTAAGGATTGGTTGAGGGGTTATACCAATGTGGTTGAGGGGTTTCATCCATGTGGGATCTATTCTCCAATCCAAATGCTGCATCTTTGCTACTCTTCCTTGCTTGTAAAAATGGTATAAAAGAATAAACACTGCCCAGACAGTCAGACATCTTGTGCACTCTGCACAATGACTGGTCTTTGAAACCCATCAAGGCAAATAACAGTCTACTGAATAAACTAAGTAGAAAAGTAGAATGATCATATAATACTTGGCTTTGCCATATTTCTTTTCTATTCTTCATTTGGTCTTTCTTGTACTGTAAGTCAGTTTGGTCTCCAGTATTCAGTAAGCCTTCCTGGTATACTAGCTTTGGTGCATGTTCTTCATTGTCCTTCAGATATTCTTCCAATCCCCTTTTTTGTTCTTCAACTGTTTGGTATACTTGCACCATTCCACACTCACCTACTTTCCTTGGTAAGTAGAGTTTGTCCACATTGCTTCATGAATTAGGGACATAGTTCGATGTCATTATTATCTTCCTGTGCAGTACTTTAGTTCTTCTTAAGTCCATCCATTAATCCAGCCTTGTATCTAATGACTGGAATTGTCTTGATGTTAATTGCCTTGATGGCATTTCCTCCACTGAGGAAGTCCACTGAGTTTGGACTTTAAGATTTTCTTTGCTCTTATGATTTATTCACTTCCATCTTTCTAACTTTTTCTTGACTTGTCCTTGGTGTCAGCTTGAAGAATTGTAGTACTCTTTTTCATCCACTTTTGATGTTTTTCCATAGGATTCCTTCAATTTTCACCATTTTCTCCTGTGTTGATAAGAGTGGCATGTTTGTCTAGTCCAACTCCATTGCATTATCTTGACTATATAAATGGTATATAAATGGATGGTATTGAGCAGCAATCACATTTCAGAGGGTGTTTTTCCATCCAGTTTCAGATCATCCATGTAGAGAAATTGGGTAGCCTGGCAGATGTTTTTGATGTTTGATAGTCTTGGCTTGATATGTTTAAAATTGTTGACAGAGAAATCAGTGCAACGATAAACAGTAGTGTTGATAGTGAATCTCCTTGAAAGATTCCTCTCTTCATATCAACCTCTCCAGTCTTCCACCATTGACCAGCAACTACTGTGTCTTTCATTTGCCATTGATCTTTGCATTCATTCCTGTTAACAGGAGCATTCAATCCTGTTATTTCTAGGCACTTGATTATCCAATCATGTGACATGGAATCAAATGCTTTCTTCTAATCCAGGGGTGTCAAACTTGTGGCATCACGTTGTCATCACTGGCATATCATGACTTTTTCCCCCTTCGCTAAAATGGGGGTGGGGGTGACCAGCATGTGATACATCTGGCCCGTGGGCTGTGAACTTGACACTCCTGTTCTAATCAATCCAAGCTAGGGTTGGTCTTCTTTCTCTTGTAACCATTGCTAGTTTTTGGTTTGTCCCCTTTACCTTCAGTTTCTTTTATATATTAGCCATTAAGTGGTTTACTTCTCCAAATTTTTGAACAGCTTTCCAACTTTTAAACATTTTTTATGATCCTGTTGTGCTTCTGCTACTTTCAGAATGATTTCTTTGAGCAACATTTTCTCTTTGATGGGCATTTGCTCTTTGCTTACCTTGATGTAGTTATTTAATCAGTGCTCTTCTATTGCTATCTTATTTTCAGCAAACCATGGAATACATCTTTTGTGTTAACCATAGTTCAGAGTTTCTCAACCTTGGCAATTCTAAGATGGGTGGACTTCACCTCTCAGAATCCTCCAGCCAGCCATACTTTTTAGGATTCTGGGAGTTGAAGTCCAGCCATCTTAAAGTTGTCCAGGTTGGGAAACCCTGATCTAATGTCTTCCACGGTGAGTTTGGCACATTTATTTATTTCCTTCTAAGATTTCCAACCCACCCACATTCTCAAACTCTGTACAGGCAGGCTGCTTGGAGAATTCTGGGAATTGAACTCCCTGTAACTTAAAGTTGTTCATGTTGAGAAACACTGCCATAGTTGATCAACCTAATTTTATGAAGGCAATACATGATGCATTGCCATCAGTTTTAGATCTCCGCAAGCTATGTACTATTGTCCAGGCAACTGCCCTAGCAGAGTATCTTATTACTGGTATTGCCATATGTTTATGGCTTTCATTGTATTGTTACCACTTAAAGTTGAATTCTGCATAGACATTTGACACATTTTTAACTTTGCCATACAAAGAGTTTTTCTGAATCAATTTTTCATAGTCCTATGCAGCTTTCTGTCATGAGCAAAACTTTTGTGAGACTCCCATTTTCAAACTGTATCTCTTTATTGGTTCAATTGTTCCTTTCTTTCTGGTAATCTTCATATATTTAAACAAGATTCAAGGTGTTGGTATTAACATTCAAAGTCCTTTACGATTTGGGTCCAGGGTACTTGCGGGAGTGTCTCCTGCCAATATCAAATACCTATCGCCCTGTGCGTACGTACAGATGGGGACCCCTTGGGGTGCCGTCGGCTAGACAATGTCGGCTGGTGGTGCCTCGGGGAAGGGTCTACTCTGTTGCGGCCCCCACCTTGTGGAACCAACTCCCTTTGGAGCTCCGTTTGGCTCCGGATCTTCACTCTTTCTGCCGCAATTTGAAGACCTGGTTGTTTGAACAGGCTGGGCTGGACTGACCTCCTGGGGGTTAAATTTATTTTAATTGTTTTAATGGTTGGGCTTGTTTGGTTTAATTCTTTTTAAAATATTTATTGTTGTCTTTTAATTGTGAGCCACCCTGAGTCCTTCTGGAGAGGGGGCAGCATACAAGTGCAATTAAATAAATAAATAAATAAATAAATAAATAAATAAATAAATAAAATTCCATTTTGATATCCTCTCTGAATCTCCTTATGTATGAAGAAAGCAATCACATTCATTTTTTTAAATTTTTCCATATAGCTTCAAGTCCTCAGGTATAAAGGTGGAATATTTTTTCCCAATCTGTTTCAACTATTCATATCTTTGTTTTGTTCAGATTACAACTCAAGGATATTATCAAGATGGTAAAAAAAAATGGCAACAGAAAATCTCATTGAAAAAATCCCTCTCCTGATCTTTGTATTTCCAATTTTATTGCCATTAACCCACAAGTTTGTTTTCCATTTTTCCATAATTCCTTTTTCAAAATTCTGGATACTTGCAGTAATGCCAAATATTTCAAAACATTTCTATTATCCAACTGTGTGCGAAAGAATCAAATTTTAATAAACAATCTATTCTAAACCATTTGCAGGTTGATTTTTCTTTGCTTGCAGGGCTTTTTTTAGTCTTAATTGAACAAAGAGCAATTGAACTTTTGTTTCTTATGTAATTCAGCAAGTACCTTTTTATTCAGGTGGATTCAATACTTTTTTACATATGTAACTCAAAGTCACAGTTGCTAATGTAACAGTGAGATTAATTAAATACTGCGTATTACAATTATAATTATTACCTCAATCAATCATTGCTGTATGAAGGCAAATTCAATGAAGGTTAGAGACTATAATGCATTGTGTTGATCCAGTGCATATTGGTAGACAATGTTCTGACTTCTCAGTCTACAGCTGAGAGGATAGGACCAGCCCACATCATCCAGATGCATTTGTGCCTAATGGAAGATTATAATCTGGATCTCCTTCCTCCTAATCTTGCACTTTTATTATTATGACACACTGGCTTTCAAAATACTGTGAATATGATGATGAAAGCATTCATTTCCATGATCGTGTTACATTTATTTGGCGACCTTTGGAGATGCTTTCTAAGGTACCCTGAAAATAAAACTGTCTTATATATATATATTGCCACCAAAAAAGGGACCAGTTCTTATTTTCGGGGTGGGGGTGTCAGGTTTCCAAGGGATGAAATCCATTTAAAAGGAAAAGAACAAAGTCCATCTTCCAAAACAATTTCTTTTATTTAGGAAAGCATCAAATTGGCAAAGTCTGTTGTAATTCCGGATCTGACACAACCTGGAATTACACCAAATAATATTGGAAGTTAGAAACAGCCCCCAAAAGTCACATTCTCCAATAGAAATAAATCACCGTTGCCTGGTGTCATAAATCTCCACTTAAGGCCTCAGCAGGGTCAGCTTGTGTTCCCACAGGAAGAAGAACCACCTAGCCTAAACAACTCTCTCTGTCTCCACTCCTCCCACCTTAGGAATGTGGCAAGCCCGAAACCCTTCCCACCATAACCAGAAAAGAGAAAGAAAGAAAAGGAATATATAATAAGGCTAAATAAAATGGCTACGCATATGTCAATTTTAGGCCTGACAGGGATATTGTTCACTGACTCACCTGACTTGTGCAAGTCACCCCACCTCCTTGTCATTGTCAGAGACCTTCAGGAACTTCTTTTGTGGCCAGCAAGTACAGAAAGACTTTCCTGAAGGTCTCTGCAGCCAATAACAGAGCTCTGGATGCAGAGTTCTGTTATTGGCTGCAGAGGCCTTCAGAAAAGCCTTGCTGGCTGCAGAAGAATTGGGCCAAGGTGTGCAAGATCTGGCTGCAACTGTCTGAGGGTAAGTAGTAAGGCAGTTCCACCACCCCCATCCCCACCATAGCTTAATTTTTACCCTGGAGTGGGCAGGGTCTTAATTAGGTCTTATTTTGGCTTACATTGGGCACACGTGTAAAACATCAAGCTAGGATTTACTTTCCGGGTAGGTCGTATTTTCAGAGAAACACAGTATGTATATATGGGGGGATAAAACCTAAGGCTTTCCAAGAATCTTTGATTATGTGAGCTGTCCCATGTACACTTTCCAGGAAACATGACTAGAAAAAATTGTTCTAGAAAGTACAACAGTTGCAACAGTTTGTTTAGTGACCATTCAAAGTTACAATGGCACTGGAAAAAGTGACTTAATGACCATTTTGTATACTTATGACCATTGCAGCATCTCCATGGTCACATGATTTATATTCAGATGCTTGACAACTGGCTCATATTTGTGACAGTTGCAGTGACCTAGAGACATGAAATCATCTTTTGCAACCTTCTGACAAGCAAAGCCCATGGGGAAGCCAGATTCACCTAACAACTATTGTACTAATTTAATTTAACTGCAGGAATTTACTGACCAAATGTGGCAAGAACAAATGTCAAAGGGAGCAAAACTCACTTAGCAAATTTCTCACTTAGCAGCAGAAATTTTGGGCTCAATTGTGGCCGTAAATTGAGAACAAACTGTAGAACAAATTCTACTGTGCAGGTAGGTAGTCCTGAGTTGACAACTATTTGTTTAGTGATCATTCAAAGTTACATTGGCACTGAAAAAAGTGACTTACAACCTGTTTTTCACATGACCATTGCAGCATCCCCAAGGCCACGTGATCAAATTTTGAGTGCTTGGCAACTGGCATGTATTTACGGTAGTTGCGTTGTCCTATGATCACCATTTGTAACTTCCCAGCCAGCTTCCAACAAGAGCAAAGTCAATGGTCAGATTCACTTAATGACTGCATGATTTACTTAACAGCTGTAATCATTTGCTTAACAATTGTGGCAAAATGACTGTCTTGCTTAGAAGCAGACATGTTGGGCTCATTTGTGGTCATAAGTGGAGGACTGTTGTATTGTATTGTAAGGCTACTTTATCTTTCGAGTTCACAAGTAGAAGCTTCCTTCCCCACTACTTTTAACTGTTTGATCCATTAGGGTAGATCTTTTTTTGACCATTAAGTTACTGGAAGATCCACTTAGCAAGGATAAGATTTGTTTTTGAAAGATAATATAGAACTGAAATTATAATGTTAAAAGATAAAATAATAATGGAACAATATGATATGGAATGTTGACTAGAATGGTTTATGAATATAATTAAAAAAGAAAAGTATAATAATATTACTATGCACATAAGATATATGTACCCAACTGTAAAATTGAAAGATGGTTTTGTTTGTTATTTTCGTTATAAAAATTAAAAAAAAAAACCTTTTTCCAAACAAAAAAAATTACTGGAAGATCCTGCTTAACTTCTCCACTGTTTCCTAGGCAGCATCTCTTCATGGCTTAGGACCGGGATATTTATGGGAGACCCTGCTGCCAGCGATTGTTTCCCATTGTCCTGTGCGCTCTCACAGACAGGGCCTCCTTGGGGTTCCATCAGCCAGACAATGTCGGCTGGTGACCCTAAGGGGTAGGGCCTTCTCTGTGGGAGCACCCACCCTTTGGACCCAACTGCCCCTAGAGCTCCGGGTGGCCCCTGACCTCCGCTCTTTCTGCCAGGGCCTAAAAATATGGCTGTTTCAACTCGCTGACCTGGACTGAGGGCAGTCTATATGGGGAGTTTTAATGATTACTTTTAGTGTTTTAAATTATAATTTGGGTTTCTATTGGATTTAATTTCTTTTTAACTGTATATTTGTATCATTTTTATTGTATGCCGCCCCGAGTCCTTAGGGAGATGGGGCGGCTTAGAAATCCAATAAATAAATAAATAAATAAATAAATAAATAAATAAATAAATCTCTCCCTTGCCCCCAATTCCCCAAGATCATCCACACATTGTATCAGAGTTCCCCAACCTTTCCAGATTGGCAGCCCGAAGCAGGGGGGAGGGGGAAAAGAGAGGATGATTTTGTGTGATGGACAGGTGCATGTGTTCGTGCATGTGTGAGAGCCTGTGACATTCGCGGCAACACTCATGTGAGTGGGGCTGCAAGCACCCACAGTGAGACTTGCATGAGTGGGGACCGTGAACACCCACAATGAGGCTTGCCTGTGTGGGACTGCAAGTGCCCACAACAAGGCCTGCATGAGCAGGGCCACGACCATGTGCCAACACTCACGTGAGTGGGGCTACAAGCACCTGCAATGATGCTTACGCAAGTAGGGCCGTAACTGACCATATCTCTTGTGGTGATGCTCACATGAGTGGGACCTTAGGTGTATGCAGAGGCCTGTGCCAGCCGGCCACTCATGTGGCCCAGTGGCAATTTGGCCATGGCCTGGTAGTGGACTGTGGCCCACAGGTTGGGGACCCCTATTATAATTTGTCTGGTTTAAATGAAAACGCTAGAGGCTAAACCCAGTGTCCCTGAATAAGGTAAAGGTTCCCCTCACACATATGTAGTCATTTCCAACTCTAGGGGGTGGTGGTCATCTCTGTTACAAAGTCGAAGAGCCAGCGCTGTCCGAAGACATCTCCGTGGTCATGTGGGTGGCGTGACAAAATGCCGAAGGCACACATAACGCTGTTACCTTCCCACCAAAGTGGTCCCTATTTTTCTACTTGCATTTTTACATGCTTTCGAACTGCTAGGTTGGCAGAAGCTGGGAGAAGTAACAGGAGCTTACTCCATTACGTGGTGCTATGGATTCAAACCACCAAACCATCAACCTTTCTGATCAAATATTCCTGAACATCCTGCCATTATTTTCAGAGCTGTAGACCTTGGCCTTTTCACAAAATTCTCTTGGGACTCACATCCTCTTCCAAATAACTTAGTCCACACCTTTTTCTACCCCTATATTTTCTTGATCATCTATCTTCTCAATCTCAAAGATAGAAACTTTTATGCTTCTTTGAGTCACCAAGCTCCTTTTGAGAAAGGAAGAGCAGAGACAATCACAACTAGTTTGGGGATTATATCGTGATCTGAGCTTTCTCTAAGAAACTACAGCTGTTTCTACCTGTGAAGGGACCACCAATCATAGATCAGTACCAGTGGTGGTGTTCAAATTTTTTTACTACCTGTGGGCGTGGCTTGTTGGGCATGGTTTGTTGGGTATGGCAGGGGAAGGAAACTGTAAAATCTCCATTCCCTCCGCACTCCAGGGGAAGGTTATTGCAAAATCCCCATTCCCTTCCCATCCCACTAACCTTCTTTCCAGCTCCATTTTCTTGCCCAGGGAAACAAAAGAAGACGCAGCCAATCAGCTGAGACTTGGGAGGCAGAGACTAGATGGGGCCAGTCAGAGGTGGTATTTGCCGGTTCTCCGAACTACTCAAAATTTCCACTACCGATTCTCCAGAACTGGTCAGAACTTGCTGCATACCACCTCTGATCAGCACCACATCTCTGTATCCTATGATATTGAGTACTTGTACAGGATTGGAAACTGAAGCAAATTCAATCTTGGCTTATCTCCTGCTTCAGAAAAAAAATCCTGCAAAAATACTTTTTGTTTTACAGCTTTATTTCAGGAACGATGGGCCTCAGTAAATGTGGGATTTCTTTATTCCCTCCTACAGATAAGGCAACATGATACTTTGCTCTCAGACTTCTGACCTTCTTAGTTGCTCCAGCTACTGTTTTTCTCTGTGAAAAGCAAGTACAAGGAGGAATGAATGAATGATGTAATCTTCTATATCTTTGCACTTGTCTAACTGGGGCCTTGGTGGTGCAGGCTGTTGATAGCCTAGCACTTAGTTCCAGCTGTCTGTAATTATTGCAGGCTCGAATCCCACCAGGCTCAAGGTTGACTCAGCCTTCCATCCTCTTGGGGTAGGTAAACTGAGGACCCAAGATTGTTGGGGGCAATTAGCTGACTTTGTAAAGGTGCCGCTTGGTGGTAAGCAGGCATATACAATGGAAGGAAGGCTATTGCTGAGCGCATTGGGTTGTATCCCAAAAAATTTTGAGCAGCCCTGAGTCTTCGGAGAAGGGTGGCATATAAATATGAAAAATAAATAAATAAATAAATAAATAAATAAATAAATAAATAAATAACTGGAGGACTCCAAAAGTGCTGCAGAGGATTAGAGGGAGAAAGACAGAGGCTGGGTGAAAATGTCCTTAGCTCTCAGGTTCTTTAAAGGTTGGGTTATATCAGGGGTCCCCAAATTTGGCATCTTTAAGACTTGTAGACATCAACTCCCAGAATTCTCCAGCCAACTGGCTGGAAAATTCTGGGAGTTGAAGTCCACAAGTCTTAAAGTTGCCAAGTTTGGAGACCTCTGGGTTATATAGTGCTAAGAAATTGGTCCTGGTTTGAGTTGCCTGTTATAACTCTCAGGTAAAGAACAAAACTTAATGCATTCCACTTCTTAATTTAATTTAATTTTAATTTAATTATGAGATTTATATGCCGCCCTATCTCCCTGAGGACTCAGGGTGGCTTACAATATTAAAAACCACAGAATACAAATATTAAAAGATGAATTAAACCCAAATCTCATAAATCAATAAAATTTAAAATTTAACAAATTTAAAAACCACTAAAAAGACCCTTCCCCCCCTCCCCATCAGTCCGGGTAGGCTAGTTGGAACAGCCAAGTTTTTAGGCCACAGCTGAAATATCAGAGGTCAGGGGCCACCTGGAGCTCCAGAGGCAGTTGGTTCCAAAGGGTGGGCGCCCCCACAGAGAAGGCCCTACCCCTGGGGGCTGCCAGCTGACATTGCCTAGCTGACGTCACCCTGAGGAGGCCCTGCCGGTGGGAGCACACAGGGTGTCGGGAAACCGTTATTGGCAGCAGGGTCTCCTACAAATACCCTGGTCCAATGCCATGAAGGGCTTTATAGGTCAGCACCAGCACCTTGAATCTACCCGGAGGGCAACCGGTAACCAGTGCAGCTCACGCAGGAGAGGTGTAACATGGGAGTATCGGGATCCTCCCATCACAACCTGCGCCGCTGCATTCTGGACCAGTTGAAGTCTCCGGGTGGTTCTCAAGGGCAGCCCCATGTAGAGAGTGTTGCAGTAGTCCAGACAGGAGGCGACAAGTGCATGAGTGACTGTACATAGGAAGGGTCGCAACTGGCGCACCAGGCGAACCTGGGCAGATGCCCCCCTGGCCACGGCCCCCACCTGCTCCTCTAAACTAAGCCGTGCGTCCAGGAGGACACCCAAGTTGCGAGCCCTATCAATGGGGGGCAACATCTCTCCCCCCATGGCCAACGATGGAATGTCCTGGCTAACTCGAGATGCCGGTACATACAGCCACTCAGTCTTAGTCGGGTTGAGCCGGAGTCTGTTTCTCCCCATCCAGACCCGCACCACTTCCAGGCACCTGGACATCCCTTCGAGGGCATCACTGGGTTCTGTGGGACATTAATTATCATTTAGCTGGGCTACAGTGTTTTATCCCTTTCAATAACTTTAAAATTTGCTTCTTCCCTTGCACTTTTCTATCCCCTTTCTAAAAAGTACTTGCTCATTGTGAAGCCTCTTAGATGGATGATTTGTTAAAGGAAGCTATATTTTCCACTTGAGAGCTTTGAAATGTCTTGTGTCAAAGGCACTTTCTGAGTTTTTGGCATTCACTCTGTGTACCTGCCAAAATGCCATTGTGTTTCATTTTCTTTTCTTTTCTAATGTTTAACGCCACAGAATCAATGGTATGAAAAGACTCCAAACAGACACCCAGTTTTTACGTTGTCCATTTAGCTCCTTGTTAATCTGTGGTGTGTGCTTGCTTCGAATTGAAGAGAGCCAAACATTAAGAATCTGTCTTTAATAAGCAATGCTCTTATTACATGGAGCATTACCCAAACTCTGGTCTTTCCTGCACTAACTCAGCCTTTTTATGATCTGTAAGAAGACTAAAACAGAAGAAGCATTACATTGCTAGAGGAAATGATACAGAAATATATCTCATATACAGCTCATACATTCACATTTAATCAGTTCTGTAAACTGGCATTTATCTTCAGTTAGCATAGTATCTCTGCATGAATGAAATGATTCTAGTCGCTTAAGAACTTTACTAATGTGGCTTAAACAAGGCTTAAGAGCCTTGGTGGCTCAGGCTGTTAATTGCCTGCACTTAAGTTCCAGCTGCCTACAACTGCTGTAGGCTCGAATCCCACCAGGCTCAAGGTTGACTCAGCCTTCCATCCTCTCGGGGTAGGTAAATTGAGGACCCAAGATTGTTGGGGGCAATTAGCTGACCTTGTAAAAATGCCGCTTAGTAATAAGCAGGCATATACAATGGAATGAAGGCTATTGCTGAGCACACTGGGTTGCATCCCAAAAATTGTAAGCCGCCCTGAGTCTCCGGAGAAGGGCAGCGTATAAATGTAATTAAAAAAAAAAAAACGAGAAGCAAAACAAGAAAACTGAGAGAATAGCCAAAATGTTACTATTGGTTTACAAATGAAATCCTAAATAGACCAGATCAGGATAGCTTGAACCTAATCATGTAACTAGCAATATAGTACACACCATGAAAAGTTCCAAGAAGAAGCCCAGCAAATCTGGGTTCACCCTCTAACTACAAAATACTCACAATCATCGTCTTCTTTTAAAGATCCCATAATCTCTTGTGGGGTGGAGTCTTGGGCAATTGAATGGAGCTGAGTGTTTACTGGCCGGATGCCCTTCCTGTCACCAATGTGGAGATTGTTTCAGCAGATATATTCTCATTGTGCCCAGAGAGAGAAATACCTGCCTCTACCCAGGATCAAACTCACAGCCTCTTGATTGTGAGTTGAGAGCTCCACTTCTAGGCGATTGCACTACTCAACATAACACTCACAGTGCAGACTGTTAATTCTCTCTTTTTGGGTGGTGATACCTATTACTATATTTTCGTTTGATAGTCAAAGGATTCAGGGGTGGGATTGTACCAGTTCTGTCCACTTCTGTAGAACCAGTTGCTCTGAAGAGCAGCAAACAGAGAGCATACATAGAACCAGTTCTATGACTGCTGCTGTTTTGGCCCATCCGCCCACCGGGGCTCTTACCTGACCTTTATTTCCTGCATTTTCAACCGCAGCTACTTTGCATGACACAGCTGCAGTTGAAAAAGCAGGAAAAAATGGCTTTTTCAACCGCTGCGCACTTGCATGCAGCGCTGCTCAGCTGTCTGGGCAGCTCAGCAGGTTGTAAATTGCACTCACGTGACTCGCGTGCGCGCATGCAAGCGTGATGCAGAGCGACAGAACTGGTAGTTATACTGGTCGGATCCCATCCCTGAAACAATTTATTAGTCATTGGTTTGGCCCTCCTTGTTGCAATGTCCTGGTATCTTTATACCAATATTTCCTATCACTTAAAACCTCTTTTCTTCATGAACACATATTGGATTGTTGTTCTTTTAGATTTATATAAGGGGTCCTTGGTGTTCTCTGAGCTTGCTTGTTTTCTTGCAGGTAACAAGAAAACTAGGTAACATCAGCAGTGTTAGTAAGGAGTGGGGTTTGCTCTTAGTTTATATTTTGCTGGCCTGCCTGTCAGTATTGATAGAGGTCAGTGGTGGGATTCAAATTTTTTATACTGGTTCTGTTGGCATGGCTTGGTGGACGTGGCAGTGGAAGGATTCTTAAAATCTCCAGTCAGAGATGGTATTTGCTGGTTCTCTGAAATACTCAAAAATTCCGCTACCGGTTCTCCAGAACTGGTTGGAACCTGCTGAATTACTTGATTGATGGTCTGAAGTTAACCTTAGAGTTAATCTATGCTGATCTGGGTGCCGATTACTGGTGGAGAGGTGTTTGGGTGTTTTTGATCCATTTTGGGCTGGTTGATTGTCTCTTTTGCCTAATGTATAGATGTTGATAATGCCTGTATTGATGGCTAATTTGACAGGTTTCTAGAAATTCCCTGACATTTTTCAACTTGGCCTGGTAGATTTATATAAGATCTAACTCTCTTCCATATTCCCTCCCAATATGGAGCAAAAAGCTTACATCTTCTTCAATACTGAAGGATAAGCCCGAAGGCTAAAGCTTTGGTGTTGGCAGATGGATAGATGGATTCACATTGACAGATTGAACAAATAACATTGTAGTCTGTATGAACCCTGTTTTTTTTTAATGTGCAACCACCAGAGCCACTGAAAATAAAGTGACAAATCATCAAAACTCAATGGCACCATTTCCCACCATTTTCTGATTTACAATAAAATTAAAATATCTTTGGACCAATGCAGGATCTGAAACAACCAAACATAAAAATAAAAAGACCAAAACCGTTGTCCAACTTCCCTTATTGTTCCTGGTTGCCAAAAGCACCTTTCTTAGAAAATGCGTAGTTGTTGACTCCAAAGAAGCTATCTTACCAAAGAGGTTTGAGTATTTGACCTCCCCATAGGAAAATATTTCTGCCACAATCTTGGCTACATAAATTATGGATTGAGGGCAAATATTTTATAGACGCTTTACACTCATGGGAGATGAGATGAAGAACTAGAACCCTTTTGTTTTGCTAGATCTATCACTGCGAGTAAAATAAAAACATGCTACGAGTTTTCACTGCACTGCATGTCAGAACAACTAGACCCAAGGACAGTTTTTCCCCTCATGCCACCAATAAACAACTAATTCCCACAACTCTGTCAAACTATCTAAAAAGGCAGCGTTACCATCATTATTCTCATCTCCCCTATTACCTATTTCCTTATCTTCTTATGACTATAATTTTGTTGCTTGTGTCTTACGATTTATATTGTTTACTTAGTGTCCTAGTATGATTTATGTTGATTGCTGATTTAGTATCCATGACTATCACTAAGCGTTGTATCTAATGTTTTATGATGAATGTATTTTACAATGACTATGTTAATGATCCGTCACTATTGTTGTAGTTGTATGTACATGGAGAGATTACGCACTGGAAACAAATTACTTGTGTGTCTAATCACACTTGGCCAATAAAGGCTTCTATTCTATTCTATTCTATTCTATTCTATTCTATTCTATTCTATTCTATTCTATTTCCTGTGCTGTGCTGTGCTGTTCTGTGCTATGCTATGCTATGCTATGCTATGCTATGCTATGCTATGCTATGCTATGTTATGCTATGCTATGCTATGAACTATATTCCTCCATCCCCCACTATTTGATTGAAACCTATTGCAGATCAAGCTGGAGATGAAGTGGGATTCACTTATCATTGTTTCTAATTGAAACATCTCTGGTTTTGGTACAATGATCTATTCTGTACAAAGGTCTCACTAGAACCAAATTGTACATCCTTTTAATAAAGAAATTGCTTCTATTGTTTCATTATTCAGGGAGCAAAAATGAGTTCCATCCTTGGATTTCTTTGGTATCCTGCTGTCACTTAGATTGGCTTTCATCCGAGGATTGAACTTGACAGCAATTTCAAAGACCACTATGGTACAAACAGAATGAAGTCACCCATCAACATCTCACAAAGGCCAATTGTCACCCTATAGTAGGTGGGGGTGTTTTTGGGGGGAGAGATACTTGCAAGAAAGATTTAGGTCATGTTCAGAAAGGAAATCACCTGCATATTTAGACTTTCCAGGTACCTGTAGAATTGTGACTGTATCATATCTAAAAGAGATCACAAAGATGAGAGGATATTTTGTGTTGTGTTTACCATGTTGAGCCAGCCAGTTGGCTGTCTTTGCACAATAAACTAACTGCCATGGCTTATTTTGTGACACCAAAAATGACCCTCTAAGCCACTAGAATATGTTTTGATGGAAAAATTTAGAGGTGGGTTAAATCAAATGTTCATTAAAAAGGTCTCTTCTAAAATGGTGTCTTTGGTTTTTATGGTAACATTTAGAATGTGTGAAAAGGTCCCAAGCATAAGAAAGGCATACCAGTAGTACAAAACAAAAGAAAAATAAAAGAATATGTGGTCAGAAGGTCCATCCAGACAGCTAACTTGGAGTATTTAATTTCGCTCCAATTAAATGTCACCCATGGGTAATAGAGAGGTGAGATAAGTTGCTTTAATTGACAAGTGACGGAGCTTCAAGGTATGTGGGAGGAGAGGTTATAAGGAAGCAGCTTGGTTTCTTTATAAAATAGCAAGATAAAGAGACATAACTATACATAAAACAAGGATGGGGGGAGAAAGCAATAAGAAAGCAATTCCCCATGCTCTGTGGGGAATTGTTATCACTCCAGGAGCTGCTATAGCACAGGGCATAGGGCAATGATAGAATTATAATTTTGATCAAGTAAATGGTGTGTGATTGGATGGTGGCCTTTATTTTAGTTCTCAAAGATCATTGGCCAGTGCACGCAGCTTCAAAAAATGTTGATGAGACTGGAAGTGGAAATGGTGTTGTGTTGAAGTATCTTAACTCTTTTTTATGCTCCCACTGAGTTTTGCAGTGCCCTCTTTTTCCAGACCCTTTTACAAATTAGTTTCATGTTTCACCACTAAAAAAAACAAATCTTGTTTGCAGTATTTTTTTTAATCTAACATTGTTAGGCTCTTTTCCTGTTTATGAGAAGTCTACAGGGTCTTCCTTACGCATAGGCATGTCTGCTCAGAAATAAAAGCTGGTGAGCTCTATAAAGATTTCTCCCAGGAAAGGACTGTATTAATGTAACCTTAGATCATATAATTGGATTCATCACTGAGGCAGGAAACAAAGAAGCCATGACTTCTAGCTATTTTCCTTTCAGTAATTTTCTCCATTAATCTCTTAAAATTGCTATGAAAATAGGAGGATTCTACCAAGTTGCACAACAGACAGCAAAAAGGGTGAAGCTACTATGAGAAAGAGACAGTAGTTGTCTTGTCTCCATTTCATACATAGATACTGAAATATGGGACTGGGTTCACAGGCCATGCTTGTCAGCCTCGGATCAATTTTGATTCAGATTTGGGGCTGCACAAGGGAGGATGAGTAACTGTGGGTGCGAGAGAGAAGTGAGAAGGGAGGATACCCACAACAACATTTTTTCACCAGAGATCAAGGTCGAATCGCTGGAGTTTGGGAGGGAGTGACTGGACTTGGCGGGAGTTCAGAATAGAGGTGGATTGGAGAGTGTGACTTGAGGGTCATCAGTAAGGGGCTGGGTGTGAGTTTTAGTTGTAGCAGGGGAAAACATGGAATTCAGATTCGGGTTTTCCCCAGATATACCAATATGACTTCTCTAATAAATTCTTACTTGGATGGACTTTGTCTCTGAGTGCTGAATTTGGGATGGAGAGTTTGGTTGGAATGCTGACAATGCTACTCTAAGTTGTGGTTGGCTATTTGCACTCCGTGTGTAATACAAACATAGCCTGGTGGTCATTTGATGGTTCAATGAGTTGTTCAATCCCAGATTTATAGTGTGAACCCTACAGTGTTGTGTGCAGTTATTGTGGTTCGCCGGCAGCCTGTGCAGACAGCAGTAGAATCGGACAGTGGGGAAGAACAGGGCCAGTCCGGGAGTCTGAGGAGGACTCAGATGAGGGTCCTGCTTCTGATACACAGATGGGGCCAGGACCATCTGGGAGTTATATGCTGACTCTGGAGCCTCCAGAATCTGGCAGCAGTGAGGCAGAGGAACAAGGGGAGCCTGTTCCCAGTGTGCGTGTGCGCAGAGCTGACAGAAGGCAAGAGCAGCTAAGAAAAAAGGGGCAACTCGGGACTAAAGCTTGGAGGTGATTGCCCCTCCCATAAGGTATAAAGGAAGTGCAAAGGTAGACAAACCTTTGCAGGAAGCAAAGTCGTTCGCTCTGTTCAGATTAAACCTTGAAGCTCTGTGTGGATTTAGTACTTTGTTTGGCTTTTTACAATTAATTTGGCACTTTAGTTGTTGGAAGCAATTCAAAGGAGATAAAGGTGAGTGCTTATCTTGAGAGACTGTTTGGGACTCATTACAGGCTGGGAATGAACATAATTCCCAGTGTTGAAATAAAATAAGAGTTGTTTGGAGTAAGCGTATGCTTAATTACGGTTTCAGGAAGCCTTGGTCAGAACAGCAGCATCCAGGCAAATAGGATAGTTTAGAAAACCATAGATATGTAGACCAAGTGCTGTAGAAACACAGCTGCAGTACTGTTTTTATTGTAATTTTTTCATTACCATGTGGATGTGTTTCATAGAGGTTAATATATTCTGTGTCAAAATACTAATGTGAAAGAGTATATTAGTAAGGAATGCAGAAAATGTGTTAATGCCAAATTATAATCAAACTGTCAATACTTTTGAAGAACTGTTATTTTAAAAGAAATATATATTTTACAGACCGAAAATACAATTTAAAGTATTTAAATTTAAAGATATACAAATATGAGTAGAATAATAGATTATGCAGGCCATTCAATAAATTGGCTGTGAATTATAGGAGCTGTAGTCCATCATATTTGGAAGTTGAGGAACCTGGTACTAGTTTGCCCTCTAAAATTCAGTTGTTTTCTCCTCAAACTTTGAGTTCTCTTGCATTTCCTGGAAAAGTACTTAGAAAGAGTCATTAATAGAACCGAGCAAGAACATTGCTAACTGAAAAATCTAAAGTACCTCTTCACATAAAAGATGTTCTACTGAGATTTCTATCCACAATGGTTTTTTTTTGTCATGAATAATCTGAACCAGGTATAGAATCCAACAAGCAAAATATGTCCTGAAATAATATTTTCACCCCTGAAGTAAGGGTTGATAGAACAGTTGCCAAAGAAACCTCACAAAAATTGTATGGTTCTCTGCATGCATTGGACTCCAGGGAATAGTCAGAAGAATATCAATTTTTTTTTCCAAAGGAAGTAACCCATGGTGAATTCAAGTAAATTAAATTGTTCATTATATATTGACCATTTTGGGGAATGATACAGAAAAATTACATGGAATGTGCTCCATTTGTCCAGAAGACAAGTCCAGCATCTAATAACTCATTCAAACATGCCATCACTTCTCAGTTACTTTTAAATTGAACAAGAGGAACTCCAAAAGATTTGGGTTCATGATTAATTTTGGAATGTACGGGAAATTACATGTTGACGAAAATATGGATATAGAGCTGTGGTAGTGCAGTGGTTAAAATGCAGTATTGCAGGCTGATTCCCCCCATAGCCTGGAGTTTGATCCTGACTGGCTCAAGGTTGACTCAACCTTTCATCCTTCTGAGGTTGGTAAAATGAGGATCCAGATTTTGGGGGGGGGAGGCAATAGGCTGACTCTGTAAACCACTTAAAGAGTGCTGTAAAGTCTAAGAACTGTTGCTATTGCTATAGCAATAGCTTTCATTTTACAGTGGATTGATATGGGTTGAAAATTATAAAGACAATACAGATATATTCCTCAGTTAGTGACCACAGTTAGGACTGGCAACTCCATCATTAAGAGAATGGGTTGCTAAATAAAATCATAGCTGTGCTACTTCAGCATTTCTTTGCTTTACAGACCTTGCAAATGCAAGCATTGGTTGTAAAGTTGCTTTTTCATCACTGTTGTAACTGTGAATGGTTGCTAAACAAAGTTATTGCTAAATGAGGGTGAGTGAGAGAGTGAGAGGGAGAGAGGAAGAGGGAGAGGGAGAGGGGGAAAGGGAGAAAGAGAGAGAGTCAGGGAGGGAGAAGGGGGAGAGAGAGGGAGAATTAAAGTACAGGTTTCAGATTAAGAAGCTTTATAGCAGCAGTGGGATCCTACCCGTTCCACTACTGGTTTGGTGATCGCGCATGCACATGCGCGCGCGCAGCTTTCCATACAGCAGCTGAGGCCTGCAGCACCAAATAGCTGAAAGGATAAAGAAGAGAAGCCGCACAGATGGGTGGGTGGGCAGATCCTGCGCTTTTCTCTTGGTTCTCCTCTGAGGCTTTTCCTTCTCTCAGCTGATCGTCAGAGGCTTTTTTTAAAGCAATTTTTGCTGTCGGTTCAGTCGAACCAGGCAGAACCAGCAGTATACCACCACTGCTTTATAGGGTATAGGAGTGGGCCAGCTTTTTGAATAAACTAACCCAATATGTATTGGAATAGGAAAGAGCCAGTTTTACACCAAACAGTACTAGAACAATTGTGACTCAACCAGCTTGTGTGATCAGTTGTGCTATATGAATGTGAAAATGTCATGGAATAAAGAGATTCCTATATTGCCTAGGCGATGGGAGAGTGTCTTAACTTTCTATTGACCTGTGTGCCCTTACTATAGCTAAAAGACCGATCCTGCAACATTGGAAAAATAAATGTTTGACTCCATTTACTGACCGAATTCAAGACATGATTTCACTTTCTATTTATGAGTGAATTGCCTATAGACATAAACTTTATCTGGATATACATAATGACATATGGGATTTTTTTAATGCAAAACACAGTAGATAATATATAGAAATGTGGCTGATTACTGTAACAACCTATTATATTTTATTTGTTTCTGTTGTATTTTTTCACTTACTCTTTTAAGCACTTATTCCGTGTTTTTAAATAGTTAATAGTTTTTGGGTCTTCTATCTTTTTTGATGCGTCTTTTGATACATTATTTCAAAAAGGAATAAAATTCATTTAAAAATATGAATGTGAAAGTCTAGTCAGTTGTACAGAATCCAAGTGTTATGAGTTTTGCATGGAGGAGAAACAGAGTTGAAACAATGTTCAGAATGCAAGATGCTGCAGTTCAGTTTTCAGTATCAAGGCCTAGCTACAGAACATGCTGCCTGTCCACTAATTGGTTGCAGCATCCAAATTATGCCAAATGCTTCAGAGGTGGTATTCAGCAGGTTCTGACCAGTTCTGGAGAACCGGTAGTGGACATTTTGAGTAGTTCAGAGAACTGGCAAATACCACCTCTGACTGGCCCCAACCCCATCTATTTTCTGTCTCCCGAGTCCTAGCTGATCGGCTGGGTCTTCTTTTGTTGCACAGGAGAATGGAGCTGGAAAGCAGGTTTGTGGGGTGGGGAGGGAATGGGATTTTGCAGTAACCTTCCTCTGCTATGCCCACCAAGCCATGCCCACCAAGCCATGCCTACAGAACTGGTAGTAAAACATTTTTGAATCCCACCACTGTAAAATGCTTCCTGCTTGACCAGCAAACTTTCCAGACAGAATTGGATGAAGTGGACAAGAATCTTAATTCTCCCAAATCCAAGTTGCATGGATTGAATTGAACTGAATACTTTATTTGGCTAAGTATGATTAGACACACAAGGAATTGATCTTTTTTTTTTGCACTATCAGATTAGTGATTGACAAGGTTAAATATGTTGTATGAATCTGAGCCTGCAGTTAGATGTAATCAGATGGTTACAATGATTATTAGGACAAAAAGGAAACTCATGCTCTGTTTCATCAACTAGTCTTGTAATTCCAATACTATTGGTTTTTTTTTTAATGAACATTTCTTTAGTGGGAGAACTGCTTGTTCTTTCATACGATCCTTGTTTTCTGAGTTTTGGTCAAAGACATTCAAAGCAATTTATTTGGTTAATGGGTTTGATTTCAGCTAGAGCTGGCCAGTAGGAAGAAGTTCTCAGGTGTACAATTCAGCAACTCTTCAGATATTGAGATAGGTGATAATATTCAAGTAAGGATTTGCATATGGTGGTAACTTAGTTACAATTTCACAACACCACAGTATCTGTTTTGTAGATCTTTGTATTTGTTTTTTTTTTAAATAAAAACCACTTTTTAAAATTGTTTTCTGCCACTCAGTATTCCTGCTGAAAAATGTTCCACAATTCCACTTCAACTTTCTCACCTTCTTCTACCTATACAAAACCTACCAAGGTTGATTATAGTATCTCTATATTATTCAGAAATGCAGAATAGCCCATGGCAACCATCAAACTCTTCTTCCAAAGCCAGCTTTTCAATACAAGGCAAAAGAATTCTATTTTTTCCCCTCTATAATAAGTCATTAATTTACTACTGTTTGTAATTTGGGTAGGAGGTGATGCTGGCATAAAAAAGGACTAACTTAAATAGACCTGGCCAGAGTCAATTTACTTTGGCCAGGTATATGTAAGACATGAGCTTAAGGTTCAGTCTTGGTATCTACCCAGTTCTTAGTTGATTAGCTGTGTTCGTGCAGAATACCCAGCCACAAATTAATTCAAAGACAACCTCTGTCTTTATCTTATAATTCAGCGTGTCTTGTAAATGCAGAAAATTGGGTTAAGTAAACCAAGGACCAGTTGACTGAGTGTTGTCTGAACACAACCAATTGTGTATATCATTTGTAAAAATAGTTAGGAATATATCTTTTCTGACTTTCACCGATAATAGAAAGATAAATTTACTGTACAAGAGAATAAGGAACAATGCTTAAAACCCAAAAATTAATCAAATGCTTTGTGTCATCCATGGATTAATCATATATTTTATGGCAACTGCTGAGAATGTCTAATTACAATGAGAGGAAATAGTTCAATCTTGTGAAAACTTTTTTATTTGAAAAGACTCGATCTTGCTGATTATAAAACAGCAAAAGGACAGAAAGGTGATGTCTCCAAAAGTACTCTCCATGATTTTGAGGTTTAAAAGTTGAGTAAAAGCTCTTGACCTTAATGAACTTATCAGCCACGAGAAGAAAGAAAATGAAAGTGAGAAAATAGAATTGAGCAGAAAATAGCTTCTCCGTGCTCATGAAATCCAGTGCAGTTGCAGCCTAACATTAACAAAATAATAACACAGCTTTCAATGACATATTTGTAACAAGTGGTATGTATTCTTTCAATCCAAGACTGAACATTTATCTGGCACTGGGAAGGACACATCTTAATTTGCAATTAATGCAAAAACACAACTCAGAAGTCTATCCAAGGTAGCCAGAAAGCTCTTGGTCCCCTTCATTTTGGTCTTTTTTTTCTCTTGATTTATATTGTCTTTCTGTGGAAGAGTGGCACTACATCAGTGGGAGATCCCCAAAGTTCAAAGAAATCCTTCTGCTTCTTTCATCACCTAGATTTTCACATTTTTATTCTTGTTTCCCTTTATACTTTTATGACTCCTGTTTGTTCCTTTCATCCTGTAGGAAGGAAAGTTAATATTTTAAAAATCACTCTATATGTAGTTGATATCTGAGGTTAAATATCTGGTTTGCCCACTTCTGGTTTGTTAACGTCTCCCACCTACCCACCCCCATAGATCCTTCCCCATTCAGTCTTTGCAGAGTATTTGTAAAGCATGGAAGGGCAAAGTCATAACAATATGGATCTCAGACAACTCATCACAGCCAGGTCAGCATGTCCGTGTGGGCATGGCTGGGTCAGCGTAGATGAGTGAGTCTGGCCAGGTTGGCATGGATGACTCAGTGTGGATGACTCAACACAGCCAGGTAAGGGCAGATGGGTAGCCATGGACAGGTTGGTGTGAATGGGTGGGCATAGAGGGGTGAGCATTGGTGGATGGATGTGGATGGATAAGTATGGCCAGGTTGGCATGGATCACTTGACGTGACCAGGTTGGGGCAGACAAGTACACATGGACAGATCAGTGTGGGAAAAGTTGTCCTGGCTAACTGGACATGGAGACAACTCAGTACCCCACCAAAAGAAACACCAACCGCTAACTCAGGCTGGAGCCTGGCAGTAGTTGATCCACCCAAGAACAACTTCCCATTTCTTCCTTTCATTTTTTTCATTTTCACCTTCCTTCTTCTTTTCCTTTCCCTTTTTCCTTTCCCTTACCAGGAGAGCAACAGACAGAACCATGGCAGGAGGGCGGGAAAGTGTAGCACAACCTGGATCTGCCTAGTGAAGAACCACTCCAGATGAGCAGGTGGCTGGTCTCTATGAAATTGAGTTGATGGGGCCTCTAGATGGCTGTGAGGGCAGCCTTACTTGATGCATCCCCTCAGGAGGCAGGCAAGGGAAAGGGACCCCCATTCCCTTTCTTACCAGATGTCAGTAGAGCAAGGTGATTGATTGGTACATTTGCAAGTTGTGGATCAGATTGGCCGATGCCGGGCTCTGGGAAGCCTTACAGATTTCTCATCTTTCCAGGCTGGGTTGATTGGGGAAGACAGCAGGAGTGAGGATTCTCTCTTCCAAAAGCTGCTGTTGCCACTGCTCCTTACCCCCCTCCCAAAAAAAAACCTACTGGTAGCCAAGAACAGGAGTCATTTTTCTCCATCCCAACTCACCCCAGCCTCAAAAGGTAAGAAATCCACCAAGGCTTCCTGGAGTGCAGCAGTAGCCAAACTGATCCATAACTTACATCTGGTCTCCTAGAATATTAGGAGCTGGGAACAAAACATCAGGTTGGGAACATCATCATCATATTCATTATGTAGAGAACAACTGTATTATGGAACATTTTGAAATGTGATACATTTCGAGAGACTTTGCCTTTGGATCTGAACGTGAAGAGGCTACCAGTGATAGTTCATTTCAATGTTATATGTTCTTTACAAGTACCATATCTCTAGCTTTGCAAGATGCAAGTGCAATTCAACTCTCTTTTCCTGAATGCTCTTTCATTACAGATTTTGCCCAATTGTTATACAGTGAACTTTTGATTGGGGGCATTCAACTGAAGCAGTTCAGTTCTGATTTGTCTGCCTACAAACTGAGAAAATTCCTGATTCTGAAAAGATGGTCCTCTTGCCAGTTTGAGGGAGGAGGAAAGCATGTGAAAGCAGGGACAATTTTGTCTAGCTTTCCTACTTAGCCCATGTAGAATATGCAGCTTCTCCACAGGATACTGACTATATTTTCAATAATAATTTAAATTGGTTGCCATAAGAGATCACAAAAATCTACACTGACCTTAGTCTGTAGGAGAAATACAACATGAAAGGCAGCTGGTGGATAAATCTACCATTTAGCAAACAAATAGTTTGATTCGCTGTTCACAAGTATATCTATACTAAGAAAACAAACCATTACACTTGGTGTGTTAGATCTTTTTCACACTTTGATGGCCTTCACAGATCAATTCAACAGCACAATGATAGATAGCTTGAGGAATCAGCAAATTAGTGACACAAATGAGGAGACTCAGTTGATCATGACCACTTATGATTGTTTATAAGCACAAATCCTGTTATGTCTTTTATTTGTGAAAGAGATAAATCTTTGGAAATTATTTGAAGCAAAAATAAATACCTGCACTCTGGTGAAGCTTAAAGGATAATGATCTAGAATTGCACTAAACACATTGCATCTTGAAAGATAATCAGTTGGATTTGTGTTTGTGCAGCAAATTACTTTGTAGTCATACCCATACTGTTTGAACTTCCAACTTTCGGTGCACAGAGGATGTTGATAAGCAGATTAGTTAAAATTGATTCAAAAGACTTGTGATCAATCAATTAGGACTCTAAAGAAAGAGCCACACTGGTACAAGGAGATGCGAGAACATGTTCATAGTTGAGAGTACTTTTCTTCCATAGGTGCAACAACTTTGCTGTTGTACACAGTAGTACAGACTTCACCTTGGTTTATACATAGACCAATAGTGTTATGTATGCAGGTTTGAATGTCATTGGTTTAGTTTGAACTGTTCTTGTAAAATGTCAGAAATGATTGGTTTAAAAAGTGTGGGAAAATCCTGCACTCTGATTGGCTGGCAACTGCGGCTGCTGGCTATAAGTAGCAGCCGCAGCCCAGCCAAATCGGGTCTGTTATGAGCTGTAGTCACTAATAAGCTCTTCAATGAAGCACTCCGTGTCTGACTCTTCATGCAAACTTAACACTGATGATGAAGGTGGGATCCTTCCTGAAGAAAAGACGATGTGGAAAACAAGCTGAGAGAGATGGCTGTGCTG
Source organism: Naja naja (assembly GCA_009733165.1). Classification (NCBI taxonomy): domain Eukaryota; kingdom Metazoa; phylum Chordata; class Lepidosauria; order Squamata; family Elapidae; genus Naja; species Naja naja. The sequence goes on along the minus strand of CM019149.1, from coordinate 216,779,474 downwards.
AACACCCCCCCAGCCCCATTCGATCCGATGGCAGAAGACTGGGACTTGTACGCAGATCATTTCCAAATGTATTTGGAGGGAAACGATCTCGCCGACATTTCCGAGAAGCGGAAGAGGGCGGTCTTTCTCACGCACTGCGGTCCGGCAGTCTTCAAGATGGCGAAGGCATTGACGGGAGCTGCAGACGTGAAGCTAATGGAATGGCCTGATTGAGAAAAGCTTTTAAGAGCCCATTACGCCCCACAAGTATCGTGCCTCATTAAGAGACACGAGTTTTACCGTCGGGATCAAGGGGAAAGCGAAAACGTTAACGACTTCGTGGCAAGTTTAAGAGACATTGGGGGTGCATGTGAATTTAACAGTTTAGAAGAGGCCATGCATGATCGATTTGTTCTAGGCCTCAAAGACAAGGTGCTTCAGAGCAAATTATTATTAAAACCTAAGATCACGTTGAAGGAAGCCATAGAAGAGGCCTCCTCAGCAGAAGCTACCAAGTCCTCAGCAGCAGCCATGAAGAAAATTAACAAGGCCTCAAGCCATCCTGATGTGGAAAAGTCCACAACAACTCATTGCGAGCAAATAGATTCTGAGTCAGACTGTAGTGAGGTGGAGGAAGGAATTTATAGACTCAGAATGGAGAGGAAAAAGAAAGACCTGGGAAAAAAGAGGCAAGATTTCTACTGCAGAGGTTCTGGGGGAAGCCACTCCCGCACTGAATGCAAGTTTCTTGATACCATCTGCCTCTGTTGTGAAAAAAGAGGTTACCTAGCAAGAGTCTGCAAATCATCCAGAACCCCACCCCACAGAAGAAAGTTTCCTGACAAAGAATTCAAGCCTAACAACTTGTGAGAAAATGGGGTGCAACACAGAAGCAAATGGGAAGAATGAAACTCATCAAACAGTCACCATTGGTCATTCTTCACCCTTAAGAAGCAAAAAAGTACATGTGAAGGTACTAATTGAAGGAAGGCCTTGCCAAAGGGAAGTGGACTCAGGCTCCTATTTATCTATGGTGTCATGGGACACTATTCACAGACTACTCCCAAACATTCAGAAGAAGCATTTCCAGAAGCAAGCACTGACTCTTAAAGACTACCAAGGGAACAAGATTCAAGTAGTTGGAACAAGAGAATTCAACATGAAGTTCAAAGGCCACACCAAACTTTTGCCCCTGACCATCGTGGACAAGGATTGCCCAAGCTTGCTGGGACTTGAGTGGTTCAATCCACTAGGCATTGAGGTGACTGGCATCAATCACGTGAGCAACACTGAGTGGGAAGAGGCCTTGAAGTCTGAGTTTCCAGAGGTCTTCAGCGATGGATTAGGCAAGTACTTGGGGACCCCCATCACATTTAACCTAGATCCCAAGGTGCCCCAATTTGTTTAAAGCCCAGAAGGGTCCCATTTGCATTAAAGGAAAAAATTGATGTACAATTAGATAAACTAATAGCTCAAGGAGTTTTAGAGCCCACTGACCAATCCAGGTGGGAGACACCCATAGTCACACCAGTCAAGACTGATGGGACAGTAAGAATCTGTGGAGACTATAAGGGGACATTGAACCATGAGCTTCAGCAGAGCGCATATCCAGTTCCAGTGGTGCATCATTTATTACATTCACTTGGCAGGGGTACAGTCTTTGCCAAATTGGATCTAGCCCAGGCCTATCAACAACTAACAGTTGATGATGCCACTGCAGAGGCCCAAACCATTGTGACTCATAGAGGTGCTTTCAAATGTAAAAGGTTACAGTTTGGAGTAAGTGTGGCACCAGGCATCTTCCAAAGCTTATGGAAAGGATGCTCCAAGGACTGCCAGGGGTAGTGCCTTACTTTGATGATGTGTTAATCTCTGCTGAAAATGACACTCAGTTACAAGAGAGACTCAGAGAAGTCCTTACCAGATTCAAGAAAGCGGGGTTAAAAGTCAAGGAAGAAAAATGCACTCTTAGAACTGACAAGGTTGAGTTCTTGGGCTATATGATTGACAAATATAGCATCCACCCTACAGATGCCAAGGTTCAAGCAATCAAAGAAGCCCCTAGACCAAAATGCAAAACAGATTTGCAAGCCTTCCTTGGACTTATTAACTTTTATCACATGTTCCTACCTCAGAAGGCAACCATTGCAGAACCATTACACAGATTACTGGACAAAAAATCTGCTTGGGTCTGGGGCAGGAAGGAACAATCAGCATTTAACAATATTAAAAGACTAATCACGTCTGATGCTGTACTGATACAGTTCTTTGAGAATTTGCCTGTTGTACTGACTTGTGATGCATCCCCTTTGGAGTGGGGGGTTTGAGCCACAGGCTTCCCAGCGGAGGAAGCCCCTATTGCATTTTACTCTCACTTTGACCAAAGCAGAGAGGAATTACAGCCAATTGGACAAGGAAGCATTGGCAATTGTTGCAGCTGTCAAGAAATTCCATGAGTATCTATATGGGAGAACATTTACCATTGTCACAGATCACAAACCTTTGTTAGGCATTGTGGCAGGAGACAAACCTACACCCACTATCCTGTCACCAAGAATGCTGAGGTGGACTGAATGTCTTGCTGCTTATTCAAAGAAGCTCATCCACAAGCCTGGCAAAGACATTGGCCATGCTGATGCTTTGAGTCACTGCCCACTTCCGTTTCACACTGCGGACTTTGAACCTGAAGCGCACACCTTTTTTCTAGAAACTGTTGCCAAGCTTCCAGTACACGCTGCTGAAATTGCCAGAGAGACTGCCAAAGACACTTTATTGGCTCCTGTTATAGGCTGGATTAAGAAAGGTTGGCCTTTTCAAGATCTACCTCACCTTTCCCAACCTTTTAAATCCAGGCAAACTGAATTATCTGTATTAAGAGGATGTATTTTGTGGGGTAACAGGGTTGTTATTCCTGCAAAACTGCAAAAAGAGGTTTTGGAAATGTTACATGAGGGTCATCCTGGTATTGTAAGGATGAAGGGATTAGCCAGGAGTTATGTATGGTGGCCAGGTATTGACAAAATGGTTGAAAACTGGGTTGCATCTTGTCCCAACTGTCAGGTAGTCAGGCCTGCCCCACCTCTCACCCCCACACAGGAATGGGAATGTCCTAGGGGCCCATGGTCTAGGATTCACATTGATTTCGCAGGCCCTACCAGAGGGCACACCTTTGTTATTATAGTAGATGCATATTCCAAATGGCTAGAGGTCATTCCTATGGCATCCACCACAACTGATGCTGTCATCAAGCAGCTTAAAAGCTTTTGTAACCCACTGGTTACCTGATGTTCTTGTCTCTGACAATGGCCCTCAATTTACATCCAACCTTTTTGAATCATATCTAGCACAACAGGGTATCAGACATGCCCTGACTGCCCCTGGGCACCCTTCGGCTAACGGCCCGGCTGAACAAATGGTACGTTTTACCAAGGAAAAGCTTCAGCAATTGGGTCCTGGGGACATCACTGAGAAAGTTGAAAAACTGCTTAGTGTTCAGCACATCACTCCTAACCCATCAACTAACTTATCCCCAGCAGAGTTGTTGATGGGTAGGAAACTTAGGTCTTCACTTGACCGCCTTCATCCCACTTACGCACCCAACGCACCAATAGATTCCACTAGCAAAGTTCGCACATTCAGTGTGGGTGATTCTGTTTATGCTAAGAACCTTATGGGTGAACCTTCATGGATTCCTGCTGAAATAACTCAAATCACAGGCCCTCGTTCTTACAGGGTACAAACAGAGGATGGAGTCCTCTGGAGCAGGCACATTGATCAGCTTAGATCCAGGTTACCTCAGGAACATCACAATTGTTCCTCTCTAGTTCCCATACCTAATACTTTTTCTAGGGGGGAGGGGGAGGAGCATGAGTATAATCAGCAAGCAAGAATCAACCCCATGTGTAATGAGCCATTACGACAGGAACCATCCCAAAACCTGTCACAATGCCAAAATCCATCCTTACAAGTGGAAGATTGCACATCACTACCTGACTTGGATGCTGACATTGGGTTGGAGATGGGTTGGGAGGAGAGACCAGATTGTAACAATCAAGCAGGGTCTTCTTTCACTGGAAGCCTGAGTAGGGAAATGTCAACAGACACGGTTCCTCTCTCACTGGGTGAGAACATTAAAACTTCTGAACCACGAAGGTCTCAACGTACGTAAGAGCCCCACCTATTTAAAAGAATACATTAGATAGGTTGGGGTTTGAGTATGGACTGAACCTAGTGGGGAGGGGTGTTATGTATGCAGGTTTGAATGTCATTGGTTTAGTTTGAACTGTTCTTGTAAAATGTCAGAAATGATTGGTTTAAAAAGTGTGGGAAAATCCTGCACTCTGATTGGCTGGCAACTGTGGCTGCTGGCTATAAGTAGCAGCCACAGCCCAGCCAAATCGGGTCTGTTATGAGCTGTAGTCACTAATAAACTCTTCACTGAAGCACTCCGCGTCTGACTCTTCATGCAAACTTAACAAATAGGAATTCAGTTTGCTTTCCCTGTTCAAGATACAACACAGTAACATTGATGTCAAGAGTATACAGTGTAGTTCTTTGTAGAGAGTAAGGAAGATGACTTCAATGGTTGTCTTATATATGTATAAACCATTATGTAGGCAAAAGGAGAAGGAATGTTTTTTAAGCCCAGAACAAGACAACATTCAGAAGTGGCTTGGGCAGATGTCTCTCTAACTCTGTGAAATATATGAAAAAGGAGGAAATATAGCACAATCAAACTTTCAATATTTTGCTGTCATAGCTACCTTCAATAAAAGTAGCTTTAGTCTTCATAGGTCTTGGTCTTTTCTATACAATGGGGTTGGCATTCTTCAAAAGAAAAATAATTGGACATCCAGCCACTTCCATAAATTATTTTTTTAAAATATCTTTGACAAGCTGAGATAAGGTTGTAAGTTGAGGAATGAACCAGCTGCAGTTATTTCCCAATAACTGCAGTTATTTCCCAATAACTGCAGTTATTTCCCAATCAGTTATTTCCCTGCAGACTGTGAATTTCCAAGCTTGTATCTCTTAATACAAGTTAAATTCCCACTTGTCCCGCTTAAGCACTGTCATGGTAGATACACAGCAAGGGAGAGTAATGCTCACATTCAAGTGGCATAAAACTTGAAGATGCCATCATAAAGGTTCTTTCTAATCCAGTGAATACTTCCCAAATTATGTTCTAGAATATTTTACTAGCTAATGGATGCCAGAACCGAGATAATCCCAGTGAAGGCCCATATGTGTGGAAAATACATTTATATATCAGGAATACATATAACATTGCATCTCAAGGTAACTAGTGCTAAAACCAAACCTGCTGAAGAATTTGGAATTGTTTATATTAGAAACTGTGTCTTCCAGTGAGGAGTACTATAATGTCTTTTTCATACTTGGTAACTTTGCCAGGAATTGTTATATCCTCACAAATCCAATTTTTTACTTAGTTGTTTAGATTTCAATGATACACATGGAGTTTGGCCAGCCAATTTCTTAATTGTAACAAGTTCTTTCAAATATCATCATCCTTTTTTTATTCTTCCACTTCTTGTTGGAAATGAAATGGAATGAATTTGTATTTTTTTAAAAACAAAAAAATCAGAACTATGTTTAAGAAAACTGATGTCATTGTATTGTAGAAAGTTAACACCCACCCCTCTTCCTAGAAGAATTAAATACTTTGAGAAATATTTTAAAAGGCAGAATATTATATTTCCCCCAAAAGAGAAATAGAAATCTTAAAGGAAACAGAAACTTGGGGCCACAGTTCTCTGCCCCCAGGCTGAGGCCAGCTTTTAGAAATGGCGATTTGGTAATCCATTCAAGACAGGATATTTTGAACAAAGGCAGAACTAAGCAGAATGGTAGGATCAGCCCTCACTCAAGATCCAAACCAGGAAAGCCATTAAGACACAATAGGAATGGCCAAACACCCTTTCAGGACACAAGCCTCCTCATTATATCATCTCAGAGAGTCCAGGCTTCAATCACACTTAATTCAGACAACCTAAACGATTAGCTATGACCCCTGCATAGCCCCTTGGGAGTCTGACAACCAATAGAATACATTTCTTGCACAGGAACAGAAAGCTCAAGGGCAAGGCCCAAGACAGAGTATAAATACCTCTCTCTCCCAACTCCATGTGGTCAGCTGCCCAGGACTTGAAATCCATGTGATACTGTCCATCAATAAACTATCTTTCCAATCAGCCTCCATGTTTTTGGTGTCTTTCTCCCCACTTGGAACTGAACCAGATGGATATTTCTTCCAACAATGTTTTTCTTTTCTTCAAATTACTAGTTTTATTCTACATTGTAGGAAGATTTCATTTTACCTTAAGTACTTGTTGTTATTTTTTCCTAATGGAAATCACTGGAAAACTGATTTGTCACAGTATTCAAAGTAAAATTTATTTTTGAAAAAAAAAACATTGTAAGTAGACCAAAGATAAATTACTATAGCATTTCCAGAATGAAATATCAAACTCAGAGAATACCAAAAGTGAATCAAAGTATAGCTTGGCAATAAGAATATTAAATTAACCTATAGTTACTACAAATTAGGGCAATTTCTCCAGAGCCAATTACCATAGCAACTAAGCAGTTCCCCAGCCAATTAGAATCTCACAGGGAGGGAAAACCTTTGGGCCTATTTCAAATGCCACCGTGCTATAAAAATCTTAATCATTTTCCCCCTATTTTCTCTGAGTTGTATTTATATTAGATAGGGGACCTCTATCTCATGAGACATTAATTTATGCTGTTTCTCTCTAGGCCATAAAGCCTGATTATTACTGAATAATCCTGCTGAATAACAATAATCATTCATAAGTTTATATTGTTTCAAACAGAAGATCCTTAGTCATGTGAATGGAAATTTAGTTTCTTTTTATGTCAAAATCTGGCAAAATATGAGCATACAATATCTCCACCCTGGTTTTTCTCATTCAGATATCTCAGCATTGTGGCAATGTATTCTAAATAGAGATGGATTAAACGGAACTGTTCTTGCAAAGTGAAATCACATACAATATATCCAATCATAGCAAGAAAATTATAGAATTGAGACAATCAAAAAATTTCTTTTTCGGGGAGAATTCTGATATTCCTTCCTTCTCCTCCCTCTCCACTTCCAAAAACAAAACTTGAGTTTCAGAATTTTCTCAAATGATTCTCCACCAATGTTTAGCAATTAATGCCTTTCCTCCCTTCATCCTGGCAATTATCAGGTTTTTAATGTGCTGTCATGTTAAAGTGACATTAATGGGTGAGGTAGGAAGCTTAAATTCCACCTGAAATCACCATTTGGTTTTCTTGTTATGATATTAAGGTGTATCTATCCAAATGGAACTTTCAAAGGAGTTGCAAAGCAGCTAAACATCCATTACTTGTTCCATTATTTAAAAAAACACACAAGTCAAAATTTGATAAATAAAAGAAGAAAGGAAGAGTATCATCTTCTGACTCAAAACTATTTTGACCTGCTAACATGCTTTGTGCTTCATAAACTATGGTTTATGAAACCACAATACTTTATAAGAAAGTGATTTACAATTGACTATAACTATGCTGACAACAATTCATTGTATTACCCTTCCAAAATGAGAAATACCAGTTTGAAACATGACAACTCATAATGCTAGCTACACAAATCTCTCAAACTTGTTAGTGCCATCACACATTCACACAACAACACTGCCCAGATTGACGTATCTCTTCATCTTGTTATCATAATTTCAGGCACTAACTCTAACTAATACAATTTAACCGAAGTTACATTGACATGCAATGGTTTTGGACTGTAGCTATCATCAGAAAAAAAGCATCTTCTATATTAAGAGTGGTGCAGTGGTTAGAATTCAGTATTGCAGGCAAACTCATTGCTCACTGACAGGAGTTCAACTGACTATCTTAAGGTTGATACAGTTTTCCATCAGTAAAAGGTCATTAAAATGAGGACCCAGATTGTTGGGGGCAATATGCTGACTCTGTAAACCATTTAGAAAAGGCTGTAAAACACTATGAAGCAGTATATAAATCTAAGTGCTATTGTTATTAAGAATTCCATTAGGACTTCATGACTTTTTTTCATAATAAAAGATTAGAAAATGTGGACCTTGAAGAGCTAAAGATTAAAAAAAAAGACATCGCAGGATAATGCGCTCAAGTATGAATGATAAAAAAAATTCTTATTTAACTCTAATATTGCTGATCTGGCACACATATAATTGAAAGAAATTTAAAGGCTTTCTTAGTTAAAAGGCATCGATTCTCTGGCCATGCTTCTGATTAGAATTGAATTGATGTTACACCATTTTATGCCCAGATTCTTATCAAATTAAATAGTTACACATAACAATTTGAGAGAAATTTTCATCCATAAAGGGCAACTATGCAAATCAAATTCTGTTAAAAAGAAATAAGTATAAGTTAAATTCTTTGTTAGGTGCTTAAGCTCCAGTATATTGAACATATAATCAGAGCTAAACATAAACTCATTTTTTTTTCTCATTCTGTCTGGACAGGTTGGCTGTTCAGAAAACCTGGACAATGATCCAGTCAGGGCTGTGGCTTTCTCAGTACATGCAAAACCAAATCCTTATCAGGCATTCTCTGAGTTTTCCTTCCCATTTTTCCTGGATCAGAACAGGACAAGTGTGAGTTTACCAACTGGCTTGCCAAAAACATTCTAGATTCATTCATTTCTTAAATTTTTATCTGCCTTTATTTATTTTTATAACTAGGTATCTCAAGATGGCAAACATACGCAATACTTCTTCTTTCTCCTATTTTTTCCTACAACAACAATCTTGTGAGGTGAGTTGGGCTGAAAGCCAGTGCCTGACCCACAATCATCCAGCTGGCTTTTATGCTTAAGGCAGGACTATTGACTTCACTAAGATCAAATCTAACACTCCCTCCCATTGTAATTCCTGGGTCTTCCTTTGTTTTCCCACATTCAATTTTATTGAGATTAGGAGCAATTGGAATGAGATGATTAGGGTTAGGAGAGATTAAGATTAGAGGATTAGAAGGCAAGCTAATCTTGTGCTCAATAACCCAACAAAAGTGACTAAGACACTTCCATTTGCTTCTCTGTGGAATTGTTGAACAGACTAGCTTTCCAGACCGATATACGTCTTTTCCACATACTGTTAAGAAATCAGCAGTTGCAGAGTGATGGTAATCAAAATCAGCAAAATGGAGAGGGACATGGAGGAAAAACAGCTCCATTTCTTTTCGACATGAACATAGAAGAGGGTTATGGCTTTCACTGCAGTGTTCGTTTTATTTTATTTTTATTTTTTATGTTGCCCATCTCCCTTTCAATGCTCCATCCACCATCTTTCCAATTCTTCCACTATGGATGCTGCAGATAATGTCTACCAATATGATGACCAATGACTATCTAAGCATATGGGTTTTAGTAGGTAAGTGTATAAATTTGCATCAGTTACCAGGACTCAGTTGGCCTCTGAAAGAACCATTCAAGAATGGGACATGGCACTTGATACTATCTGATTCTTCTTATGCCTAGATTGTGGTTGTATGTCCACAAATTTAGAGGTTTCCAGGCATTTCCTACAGTCTTTTGGAAGTCTCTCAGAATCACTCTGGATCTTGAGCAAGTTGAGGAAGCTAATTTACCCAGGATGGGTTGGCTTCCTCTGTTTTTGGCTGGTATGAAGGTATCATTCTTGCTACTGTGTTGGCCTTCATATGGATTGGTGTTGTTTTGCCAAGGATGCTGTGGTTGTTGCTGACACTAACATAGTACTTTACAAATATTTATTTCTGCTCTATTTCTTCTGTCTTAGGCTTAGCATGCATTGGATAATGAAAGAGCCATTCCAGGAGCGTGGATTTTAGTATAGCTGCTATATAGAATTGCTTTGCCTGTTCAAAGCATAATTAAAATGTATAAAGCTACACATTTCCTACTAAATAAAAGACAGTCAGTTTTGACATCCCCCCCAGAGCATAGCATATATTTATTTAGCTATCCATAATGGTTTATACATTCATTCCATAAATATCCTGCAAGACAAGGGTAAATATAGATAGTCTCCTCTGAGGACACAGCATGATGTGAATATCAAGGCTTCTATAAAATTTCTTTCTGTAGGGACTTAATCAGCCAAGAGTTGGTATGGTAACAATGATTGTTTTATTGACTTAACAGAGGAGTACTAACTCACTTAATGCATACAAGCAAATCATCTGTGCATTTTAAACAGCAAAATAAAGAACATTTGTTTGGGTAGAAATATACCAAGTATACAAAAATGCACTTGTTCATGCCCACATATAGTTACTTAAAATAAGAGTGTATTTTGCAAGAGAAAGATGCTCCATGTAAAAACTATTGTCAAACAAAGTGAATTTTATTTTATTTGTGACAATTTCTGATTTGAAAGACAGATGGGCTGAGAAGCGAAATGTACACAGTAGTAAATAAAATTTCTTGTCTGTTAACATGGATATCTTGATTTGAGGTGTGAAGCATCAAAAGAGTGATTTAATTCGAAGGAGGTCAGATTGAACCTCTGAATCAAATTGAATTGAATCTTTTCACAGACAATAATTCTAAGGTGATTCAGAAATCCAATGGATTTTCTAACTTTCACAGCCTCAAACTATCTTGTAGTTTTCTTCTCTACAATATATGGGTCAAATGGGAATGGGTACTGAGTGATGCATTTAGTTATCTGATATTAACACAAACACTTAGTTATTTAGTTTTATCACCCCCACAAATCCTGCCTGTTAAAGCAGTAAGGAAGAGTCCCTCTTCTGCATTTGTCTCTCGCTCTCCTGCTACAATTTTTAGGGATGTCTGCTTGGAGACAAACAGAAAGGAGGTATAGTGTTAATTTCATGACAAGTCTGACTGGGTTTCTATTAAGTTGCTAATACAAACCATTTTTAAGATACTGTTTTATATTCACAATAATGATCACAAACCTTCCAGAATTTTTTTGGAACTGGGTATCATATATAAGCAACATATTCTTATTTATTTAATTTTATATCCTGCCTTTATCATTTTTACAAATACTAAAGGTGATGAACATATCCAATACCCTTCCTCTTCCTATTTTCCTCACAACAACCCTGTGAGATGAGGTGAACTGAGAGAGAGTGACTAGCCCAAAGTCACCCAGCTGCCTTTCATGGCTAAGCCAAGACTAGAATTCACAGTCTCCAAGTTTATAGTCTGGTGTCTTAACCACTGGACCAAACTGGCTCTCATATAACAAATCATGCATAAAAGAGGCCAAAGACTTATATTAAACATGGTGCCAGATCAGCAAAGGAAAGAATTAAAACATGATAGATCCTCTTATTCTTAATATAAACTATTTTAAATTGGTTTTTAAATTTAACTTGGAATAAAATATTTCTTCATATTTTAGTACAGTTTCTCAATAGATTCTTTACTGGAAAAATTAACACTGTTATCCTTCTCTCATCTATGTTATCTATGCCTTAGAAGATGTGTATCATCTTCTTCAGGGTGACTACTGGCAGGGGGAGGAAATACTGGTAGTCTTCGACTTATGACCACAATTTGAGCCCAACTTTTCTGTTGCTAAGTGAGACAGTTTTCAGTGAGTTTTGCCCCATTTTACCACCTTTCTTGCCACCGTTGGTAAGTGAATCACTGCAGTTGTTAAGTTAGTAACATGGTTGGCATGTAAATCTGGCTTTCCTATTGACTTTGGCTGCCAGAAGGCCGCAAAAGGTGATCACATGACTGCAGGACACTCCAACCATCATAAATATGAGCCAGTTGCCAAGCATCTGAATTTTGATCACGTGACCATGGGGGATGCTACAATGGGTGTGAAAAACAGTCATAAGACAGAGGGGGTATTCAGCAGGTTCTGACCAGTTCTGGAGAACTGTTAGCGGAAATTTTTAGTAGTTTGGAGAACCAGCAAATATCACCTCTGACTGGCCCCGCCCCCATCTATTCTCTGCCTCCCGAGTCCCAGCTGATCGGCTGGGTCTTCTTTTGTTGCCCTGCACAGGAGAACGGAGCTGGAAAGCAGGCTAGTGGGGTGGGGAGGGAATGGGGATTTTGCAGTATCCTTCCCCTGCCACGCCCACCAAGCCATGCCCACCAAGCCACATGACGCCCACCAAGACACTGTTGACCACCCACTAAGACACGCCCACAGAACCAGTAGTAAAAAAAATTCAATCCCACCACTGTCATAAGCCACTTTTTTTCAGAGCCGGTGTAACTTTGAACAGTCGCTAAACAAACTTGTGGTAACTCAAAGACTACCTACTGTATATTTCAAAAATGTATTATGAGGACCTCCTTCAAAAGATCTAGTTGAAACTTGGCAGGGTAAACAGGAGGATTCCATGCTTACTCCCCTCATTCTTCCAAAGGCATTTGGAGAGAACCTGCCTTTTGGAGGGCTATGAAGATCTGGCTTTTCACCCTGGCTTTGGGCTAGAATAGAAGTGAAGCTGGAAAATGTAAGAGCATGGAAAGTCTATGCGATGCTGTGGCACTATGCTTGGGATATGTGGCAGGGATGTTTCGACTGACAGATTCTATTTTTATTTAGTATAATTGTGTCCCAAAGGTGCTTTTTCAAGAGGCAACTGGACTTTCTAGCTGGAGCTTCTTGGATGACAAGCAAAATGTCTTCAAAGAAAAACCAGAAAGTCCAGTTGCCTCTTGAAAAAGCACATTTGGGACAACCATGACCTGGATGACTGAGAAGCTCCATAGACATTTAGTAACATTGTGAGTCACCAAGATTATCTCGTATAAGGTAGGCAGCCACATCAATTTCTCAGCAAACAAACAGTATCAATTTGATCTGAAAACTGTGGCTTTCAAATCTTGAATAAAATATTCCCAATTTTACAGGTGATCGTGCTAATCCCCTTTTCTTAGGATCAAACTGCACCAAAGCAATGTGCATGCTTCAAAAATAATCCAGACGTTCTTTACACTTCTTCCTTCAAGCAAAACACCTCTTTGCTATCACAAGTAAATAAGTAAGTAGGTAGGCAAGTAAGTAAGAAAAGTTATCATCATTTTTCAGCTTCCTAAAAAGCCATAACTGCGACATTTAAAGCAACATTGAATTTTCAGACTTGCATTAAACCTCAATCAGGTGTTTTGTCTATCAGAGGGCTACATTATTTCTTTGAAATCATTGTCAAAATGCACAGCCTTCCTAGATTATACTGTAACGGGCTTCTCAGTATATGGCAAAGAGGTTGTTAGCAAAATATTACAAATTTGGGAACATCTGTACATTCCCTTTTCATCAGAAAACTTTTAGTTACATTTATTTATTTATTTATTTATTTATTTATTTATTTATTTATTTATTTATGGGACTTATATGCCGCCCCATCTCCGAAGACTCGGGGCGGCTTACAATAAAAACAAACACAATAAATATTTAAAAAAGAATTAAATTAATGGTCCCAATTAATACAAAACTTAAAACCACAAAATCTAAAACACCCCACCCATGGGTCACAGCCCGGCTTGGTCAAATAACCAGGTCTTCAAGTCATGGCGGAAGGTGCGGAGGTCAGGGGCCAAGCGGAACCCCAGGGGAAGTTGGTTCCAGAGTTCAGGGACCGCGACAGAGTAGGCACGTCGTCGGGGGACCGCCAGCCGGCATTGCCCGGCTGATGGGACCCCAAGGAGTCCCTGTCTGTGACTTCGTACAGGGAGGTTAGTATTCGATGTCGGCAGCAGTCTCTCCCTTAAATAATAAGGACCCATGTCATGTACATCCATCCCACAACAAGAAGTAAGCAAGAGAATCAAAGAATCCTCACTCTTATGAACTTATAAGTAAATAGGGGGCTAAAATACATGCATTGAGTTACCAAGATTTTAAGAGGAAACCCCCCCCTGTTCATTTTTCTTTTTCAATATATTTGCTTAATAAGATTGAGATCTGCTTTTCTTAGTTGAGAGCAATTGCTAGGACTTGACAATTTTGTTGCCACGTAACATGCAATAGGTGGCTTTTTATTTATATCAGAGTGTAGTTCACAATCTGCAGGGTTGAAGACAGATTCCCTTTGGTTGCTGCCAAATTAAATAAATATGAATGAGATTAAATACTATATGCTTTCTAATTGACTCTGTTAAACAACTAATTCCCACAATACTATCAACTTATTTACTAAGACTGTATTACTATTATTCCTCTACTACTAGATTATAATAACACTTCCTAGCACCTATCTCATCCCACTTATGACTATAATCGTGTTGTTGTATCTTTACAATTTATATTGTTTATTTGTTTCCTAGTAGGATTTGATTGCTTATTAGTAACCTGTGACTATCACTAAGTGTTGTATCTTATGATTCTTGATGAATCATTTTTTTTCCTTTATGTACAGTGAAAGTATATGCACCAAAGACAAATTCCTTGTGTGTCCAACCACACTTGGCCAATAAAAATTCTATTCTATTCTATTCTATTCTATTCTATTCTATTCTATTCTATTCTATTCTACTCTACTCTACTCTACTCTACTCTACTCTACTCTCTACTCTACTCTATTCTATTCTATTCTATTCTATTCCAAAAGGCACTCCTTCGTAGATTTCCTTCAGGCTTAATGTAGAGCTTGGTTATGTTTCCAGTAGAATAAGAGTGTAGGATTCACTTGTATGGATGAAGGTTTTTTTTCTTACAGACTTCCAGATGGGGTATACTACTGCGATAAGGTAAAGACAGAAGCATCTTCTACAGCAGGGGTGTCAAACTCTGGGCCCACGGACTGGATGCATCACATACTGGCCCCGCCCCCACCCGGTTTAGCAATGGGGAAAAAAGTCCCGATAGGCCACGTGACGCCACCGTGATGATGCCAGTTTGACACCCCTGTTCTACAGGGACATTTAAATAATGCACATTGAGCCCATCTGGCAGAGGATTTAGGAGTCAATGCCGGCAATTTGGTAAGGTTTCCTTTGTCTGTACCTTCAAGTTAATCTTGACTTATGATAACATCAGGTAGTCCTCGATTTACAACAGTTCATTTAGTGACCGTTCAAAGTTACGACAGCGCTGAAAAAAGTGACTTATGGCCATTTTTCACACTTATGACCATGGCAGCATTTCCATGGTCACATGATCAAAATTCAGAGGCTTGGCAAATTGAATCACATTGATGACTGTTGCAACATCCCAGTGTCATGTAATCACCTTTTGCAACTTTCTGACAAGCAAAGTCAATGGGGAAGCCAGATGCACTAAACAACCAAATTACTAAGTTAACAACTACAGTGATTCACTTACCAAATGTGGCAAGAAACGTCATTCATTTACCGAGGGCAAATTTCACTTAATACATGTGTCACTTAGCAGCATTAATTTTAGGCTCAATTGAGCTCATACATACATCAAGGACTATTTGTACACAGATACGTTCATGCTGTTTACTTGACAATATTTTTGGAAGTGGTTTGCCATTGCTTTGTTCCTAGGATTGAGAGGGTGGCAGTGGTGGGATTCAATTTTTTTTTACTACCAGTTCTGTAGACATGGCTTGGTGGGCATGGCATGACTTGATGGGCGTGGCTTGGTGTGCATGGCAGGAGAAGGTTACTGCAAAATCCCATTCCCTCCCCACCCCACTAACCTGCTTTCCAGCTCCGTTCTCCTGTGCAGGGCAACAAAAGAAGAGCCAGCCAATCAGCTGGGACTCAGGAGGCAGAGAATAGATGGGGGCAGGGCCAGTCAGAGGTGGTATTTGCCAGTTCTCCGAACTACTCAAAATTTCCACTACCGGTTCTCCAGAACTGTTCAGAACCTGCTGAATACCACCTCTGGAGAGTGGATGTCTCCCAAAGACATCAAGTTGGCTTTAATGCCCAAGGCAGGAATAGAACTCATGCAACCCAGTTTCTTTAACCACTATAGTAGATCAGACCAGCTCTCTGGGGAAGATTTAATCCTCCTCAATTTACATATATTCCTCTCAATCTATTTTAGAAGGTTGAACTGCACATTATATAATTCGACTCTTCGTCTCTCCCCCTGTAAGCATACAGAAGCAGAACTTCATTATCCAGCTTTGGCTTGTTCTTGTGTGGCTCCTAACCAACTGATTTCATGTCATAATTTTAGAAGAAGACAACGTAACATGTTTTGGATTTTCAGAAAGTAGAATGTGTGGTATGGTATCTAGGGATGACCTCAGATCTCAAGAGACGTTGTTAGCAACAAGGACAGGTGGATCACTGTCAGATACAATTAGACTGGTCACAAATAGCAGAACTGTGCAGGAAAATATGGTAATGAAAATTTGATGAATATTCAATTATTTTTAAAAGAGCACTCTAGAAGTAAGATGTGTGTATATACACGGCGCACACGCACGCACGCACGCACACACACACCTTATTCCTGGAGTCCTGTCTTGAAAATAATACTGAATATTCATCATATGTCTGTCTGTCTGTCCTCCTGGATAATTGATTTAAATCCACCTGAAACTATGAGGCTTGAAATAAAATTAGTCAAGCTGACCTTCCTCATCTCCTGAATAGATGTGGTTCATTTTCACCCATTTCAGAGGGTTTCAAACTGTAACCAAGTTGAATTCCCAGAGCTCCAAAATTTAATGGAGGATCCCATACATTTTGCAGATCCGATGGTAATTAAAGTTAATAAAATTGTGGTCTACTTAATGTATCTAACAGTCCAGTGTCTTGCCTCATTATTCTGGACTGTACAAGAAAAGGAGCTCATTTTCCTGAAATTCTCAAAGCCAACACAGTTTGTACACAAGCTGGCATCCAGGCCACTTCTTTTCACCTTGTGTAGTGATGAGCAATAGCTCAGAGATAAAGGGAAATCTCCACGTGGCTTGTAATTTCAAGCATCTTTTTGACAAGCTGAAATTCAGCAGAGCAGCTGCAAGTTAGTGGGAACAATCCTGGCTTCAATAGAGAGGGGCTAGGTAAGGGGAACAGCCTATTTACCAGAGGTGGTATTCTGGAGAACTGGTAGCGGAAATTTTGAGTAGTTCGGAGAACCGGTAGCAGAAATTTTTGAGTAGTTCGGAGAACCGGTAGCAGAAATTTTTGAGTAGTTCGGAGAACCGGTAGCAGAAATTTTTGAGTAGTTCGGAGAACCGGTAGCAGAAATTTTTGAGTAGTTCGAGAACCGTAGCAGAAATTTTGAGTAGTTCGGAGAACCGGTAGCAGAAATTTTGAGTAGTTCGGAGAACCGGTAGCAGAAATTTTGAGTAGTTCGGAGAACCGGTAGCAGAAATTTTTGAGCAGTTCGGAGAACCGGTAGCAGAAATTTTTGAGTTGTTCGGAGAACCGGTAGCAGGATTTTTTGAGTAGTTCAGAGAACCGGTAGCAGAAATTTTTGAGTAGTTCAGAGAACCGGTAGCAGAAATTTTTGAGTAGTTCGGAGAACCGGTAGCAGAAATTTTTGAGTAGTTCAGAATACCACCTCTGACTGGCCCCGCCCCCATCTATTCTCTGCCTCCTGAGTCCCAGCTGATTGGCTGGGTCTTTTTTGTTGCCCTGCATAGGAGAACGGAGCTGGAAAACACGTTAGTGGTATGGGGAAGGAATGGAGATTTTGCAGTATCCTTCCCCTGCCATGCCCACCAAGCCATGCCCACAGAACCGGTAGTAAAAAAATTTGAATCCCACCACTGCTATTTACAGTAGCTCCTTTGAAAAGTCAGCCCAGCTTATCTATTGCTATTATTACCTTGAGGGCTCAATATTCAATGGATGTGTTGACACACAACAATATGTACAACATTTAATATCACTTGTATACTTCAGCTGTAAAATGAATATGTTTGTTCTTCTAAACTGCCTTCCAAATAGTAACATGTAAAGAATAAAATAGCGGGCAACAGTGTGCCTGCTGTTATATATTTTATGTGTTGATGTATAGCCTGTAGGTGAAATCGAGTGCTGAAGTTATTGGCATTGTAGGAAATGCTGCTGAAGCTTTTTCCATGTCATCCCCAGCATTGGCGGGGGGAGGGCAAGTATTTAGTCAGCCCAACCAGCAGCAGAACAAACACAATGTCAGAGACATTGGCCTGAGACTGACTCTGATTTGTGTTTAATGTTAGAAATCTATTCACCCTAACTGAATAGATCAGGATTTCCTTGGAATGGAATATGGCAGGCTAACTCTGACCACTGCCAGGAGTTTGATCCTGACCAGCTCAAAGTTGACTCAGTCTTCCATTCTTCCGAGGTTAGCAAAAGGAAGACCTAGATTGTTGGAGGTAATATGCTGACTCTGTAAACCCCTTAGAGAGTGCTGTAAAGCACTATGGGGCACTACATATGTCTAAGTGCTATTGCTATTATGGCTGTTGCATTAAGCCACATCATTTTGTAGGAAAAGTTTAACAAGACAGGGCACAGTGAGTGAGAATCTTCAATTGTGTTCTTTGTTGTTATCATCTTTACCTGAAAGGAAATCGAACACCCATCGCCCGGTGTGCACTCACAGACAGGGCCTCCTTGGGGTACCATTGGCCAAACAATGTCAGCTGGTGGTCCCTAGGGGGAGGGCCTTCTCTGTGGGGGTGCCCACTTTGTGGAACCAGCTTCCCCTGGAGCTACGATTGGCCCCTGACCTCCGCTCCTTCCGCTGCGGCCTAAAGACTTGGCTATTCGAACAAGCCAGCCTGGACTGAGGGGGTGGGGTAGTTTTAAATGTCGTGTTGATTGGGTTTTAAACACTGTATTTGGTCTTATTAGTTTAATTATTTTTTACTTCTTTTAACTTTTGTATTGGGTGTTTTTATGTGAGCCGCCCTGAGTCCCTTGGGAGATAGGGCGGCATATAAGACCAATAAATAAATAAATAAATAAATTCAGAATCTTTCTCCAATCAGTTAGGTTTATATTGGTGCTGGGTTTGAAAAAGGCCAACAGGAACTGTATTCTCCTTGCTTCAAATAATTTATTTATTTATTTATTTATTTATTTATATTTGAACTTGTATGCCGCCCCATCTCCGAAGACTCGGGGTGGCTCACAACTAAAAAACAGTAACAATAAATACTTAAAAAGAGATTAAACCAAATTTAAAAGCCCAAATTACAAAAACTAAAATTTGCAATAGTTAAAATAATTAAAAACCCCATCCCCTCCCAGGAGGGGTCACAGCCCGGATTGGTCAAACAACCAGGTCTTCAAGTCATGGCGGAAGGTGCGAAGGTCAGGGGCCAGGCGGAGCCCCAAGGGCAGTTGGTTCCAGAGTTCAGGAGCCGCGACAGAATAGGCTTGTCGCCGGGGGACCGCCAGCCAACATTGGCTTGCCGACGGGACCCTGAGGAGTCCTTGCCTGTGTGCTCGCACAGGGCGGCTGGCACTCAATATCGGCAGAAGACGGTCCCTCAAATATTGAGGACCCATGTCATGAAGGACTTTGTATGTTAAAACCAAAACCTTGAATCTCACCCGGAGCGCAACCGGCAACCAATGCAGGCAGCACAGGAGGGGGGTAACATGGGAGAATCGGGAAACTCCCATCACCACCCACGCCGCCGCATTTTGCACCAGCTGCAATCTCCGGATGGTATGCAAGGGCAGTCCCAGATAGAGAGTGTTGCAGTAGTCGAGTCTAGAGGTAACAAGGGCATGAGTGACTGTGCACAGGGCATCTTGGTACAGAAATGGGCGAAGCTGACTAACAAGACAGAGCTGGGCAAAGGCTCCCCTGGCAACGGTCCCCACCTGCTCCTCCAACCGGAGCCGTGCATCCAGGAGGACCCCCAGATTCCGTGCCCTATCCACAGGGGGCAACACCTCTCCCCCTATGGCCAAAGATGGATATTCCTGACTGGGCCGAGATGCCGGTATGCACAGCCACTCAGTCTTGGCCGGGTTGAGTTGAAGCATGTTCCCGCTCATCCAGATCCGTACCGCATCCAAACACCGGGTCATCAGGGAGAGGGCATCACTGATCTGGTTCGGGGTGGAGGTGTACAGCTGGGTGTCATCTGCATACTGATGGAATCTCACCCCCAAACCAAGGATGATCTCACCCAGCAGCTTCATGTAGATGTTAAATAAAAGAGGGGAGAGGACCGACCCCTGAGGGACCCCACAAGAGAGCACCCTCAGGGTTGACCTCTGTCCCCCTGCCAACACCGATTGCGACTGCCTGGAGAGGTAGGAGGCAACCCACTGAAGAACAGTGCCCCCCACTCCCAACCCCTCGAGGCGTCGCAAAAGGATACCATGGTCAATGGTATCGAAAGCCACGGAGAGGTCTAATAGGACCAGGACAGAGGAAAAACCCCTGTCCCGAGCCCTCCAGAGATCATCCATCCGTGCGACCAATGCCGTCTCCGTGCTGTAACCGGGTCCGAAGCTCAATTGATACGGATCCAGGTAGTCCGCTTCATCCAGGAAAAGTGGAAACTTCTGGGCCACCACACTCTCAACAACCTTTGCCAAGAAGCAAAGGTTGGAGACTGGACGAAAGTTGTCTAACATGGTCAGGTCCAGGGCAGGCTTCTTCAGGAGGGGTCTCACCACCGACTCCTTCAGGGCAGAGGGAAAAACACCCTCTCTTAACGAAGCATTGACAACTGCCCGGAGCCAACCGCAGGTGGCCTCCCTGGCGGCATAAGCAAACCAGGAGGGACACGGGTCCAACAAACATGTGGTGGAACTCAGCCGCCACATAGTCCTGTCCACTTCATCCTCGGAAACAGGATCGAACTCATCCCAGATCATACTGGCCAGACTGCTTGTATCCCACTCCTCAGACCACTGCAAATCAGAGGACAATCCGCTCTGAATCCGGGCAATCTTATCCGACAGATATTGACCAAACTCTTCAGCCCTTCCCCGCAATAGGTCCGCCCCTCCCTCTCTATGGAGGAGAGAGCGGGTAGCCCAAAACAGGGTGGCTGGGCGGTTATCTGCGGACACTATGAGGGCGGAGAGATAAGATCTTCTCGCCGCCTTCATAGCTACCAGGTAAGTCCTAATATGGGCTCTTAGCTGGTCTCGATTGGATTGGGAGCGGGTGGAGCTCCACCTGCTCTCTAAACCCCTCTGATGACGCTTCATCTCTCGGAGCTCCTCAGTATACCAAGGAGCCATCCGGGATCCACGGCGTGTGAGGGGATGCATGGGGACAACCCTGTCGAGGGCATCCGACGCAGCCTGTTGCCAAGCAGCTGCCAGATCCTCGGCAGAGCTGTAGGCAAGGGAAGAGGGAAAAAAACTCAGTTCCGCCTGGAACCTCTCAGGGTCCATCAGGCATCTGGGGCGGAACCATCTAAGTGGCTCCTCATCCCAGCAGTGGGGGGTGGCCTGTTGGAAGACCAGCCACAGGAGATAGTAAAAGTGGCTTGCCCTCTGTCACTACGCCACTGTTCAGAGACAAAAACTAGGTCAAGAGTGTTCCCCCCCTTGTGAGTTGGGCCTTGAATCAATTGGGTCAGGCCCATGGCTTCCATAGAAGCCATGAATTCCTGGGCCAAACCCGACGCCACCAGATTGAAGTCCCCCAGGACTATAAGGCCCGGGAACTCCACCATCACCCCCGAGAGGAGATCGAGAAATCCAGGCAGGGCTGCTGCCACACAGCTGGGGGAAAGGTATGTGAGCAGCAAGCCCACACGACCATTAGGCCCCCACCTCAAGAGGAGAGTCTCACTCCCGCCTATCTCTGAAACCACGACCTCCCTTGGAAGCAGGGTCTCCCGAATAACCACAGCCACCCCGCCACCCCTCCCCTGGGCCCGTGGCCGGTGCAAAACCCGGAAACCTGGAGGGCACAAATCAACCAAAGGGACACCTCCCTTCGGGCCCAACCAGGTTTCGGTGATGCAAGCCAGGTCCGCAGCCTCCTCCTCAATAATCTCGCGGAGGAGGGAAAACTTATTAGCCACGGACCTGGCATTGAAATACACCAACCTAAGCCCAGGGGTCCTGGTTCCTGAGCCCCCTAGGGAGGAGGCCATAGGGTTGGAGCGTGCCACCGCACGGAAATAATGAAAAGAAATGGCTGGAAGAGAAACAGAAGAGGGGAAGAAGCAGATCTCATAGCATCCAGGGGTGTTTGTGGACCCTTGTAGAAACAGGCAAACATCCCAACTGCACTGCAAGGATTCAAAAACAGATTGGGTCTGCCATGCATTTGGGGAGGGGAAGCAACAAGGAGAGTGGGATTAGCACATCCATGCCCACTCCTCTTTGCAAGTGAGGACCTATTGCAGGTTTTGTAATACTTAAGAGAACTAGAAGTCCTACTGAGCTGAAGATATCAGCCATGGAATTTGGCTGAGCAACATCTCATGAGGAGCCTGGGTGGCACAGTGGTTAGAGTGCAGTACTGCAAGCTACTCCTACTGCAATTTGGCAGATCGAATCCCACCAGGCTCAAGGTTGACTCAGCCTTCCATCCTTCCGAGGTGGGTAAAATGAGGACCCAGATTGTTGGGGGCAATATCCTGACTCTGTAAACCACTTTGAAAGGGCTGTAAAGCACTATAAAGTGGTATAGAAGTCTAAGTGCTCTTGCTATCTAGGAGTCTATCTGTACTGAAAAAGTTTTTCTTATGCCAGTAGAAGATAATTTAATTTAATAAAGGTGAAGGCTTAGTTTTTAGGAAATGGATTTTGATCAAATATTTGTTTGATGAAACCTCACTTCACAATCAGGAGGTTGCGGGTTCAATCCTAGGTAGCGGCATATATTTCTTTCTCTGGGCACAAAGGGAAAATATCTGCTGTGAGGTCCATGTGGGCATCAGTAAGGGTATCTGGTCAATTTCAGTCAGTTGCCCTGACTTTACCCTGATGCAAGGCATTACAGGGTTGTTAAAAGAGAAAAAAATGTTTGATGAAATCTCTGGCCAGTGTTTCATGCACAGGAACATACTTATATATACAGGGATCCAAATGTCTGTAAGAGTACCATGTGCAGGCATTTCTTTGTTTAGTTGGAGTTTACAGTTCATTGGGGAAGGTTGGTTGTGCTTTGAATCTTTTTTCCTTCCATTTTTGAGGGAGGAAGTATCATCCTACAATCAGGGTCACCATCCTGTCAGGTAAATACAATATTATTTATTTGCTCCCCAGAGTACAAAAAGACAGAAGCAGATTTTGTGCCTTAGGTGCCAAAATAATTTGGATTTAGGAACAAACAAGCAACTTGGTCATGTGCTTACATGTATTGCTCTGTCTTAGGCTGCAAAGTATTGAATGGTTCTGACTTTACATGAACTACTGCAAAGCTTATTGGTTTATTTTTTATTTTTGTTTACAAAGCTCTTGTGCTAGCTTGAGAGTGGCTTTGTTATATCATATAACTGAAGAGAGAAAGATAGCTCAGGAAGCCCACGCAGCCAAAGAAATTGCATGGCTGCCTTTGGCAAGTAACCTAGGTCATCCTTGCCAGAAAAAAAGGAGGAAGGGGTGTGAGACTAAGTGTAATAAAATCTATTCTTTGCCCCCCTCTTCTTTCAGTGTGGTCTGTAGTCTTGGGATACCTAAACGGGGCTGAAAGTGTTCCTTTCCGTTGGTAATAATGAGAACCAATGGCAACTTGCAATCAGTGCTCTCCCCCAAGCCATTGGCAAGCAAATCTTTACGGAGAATTCTCCAGAGTTTTCTTTTCTAAAGAATCACAGCCACTGCTATGGTGGCCTTGCCATCAGTAAGGGTTATGTAGGAGTGAAACTCTGTGCTGCAGGTCTGCAGAAAATCGACAGAAATATTTCCCTGTGGGATCATTTCTTAAGCTAAGTTATTTTGGGCAGGCCTTTATCCCTTTCCCCACCAGGAATGCATGCCCTCATTCTTTTTATGTGATCTTCCCTGCTTTGCATCTCATTGGTATTCTTGGTGAAATAAGGAAAGCATGATGCTAAGAGGTTAATAATATATATTTATCCTTGCGAATGCTTCTTGCTAGAGAACAGACAGATACGTCCCTTGTTTCACTGGCTCTCATTTTGTCATATCAGCCATGAAATAAGTGGGGAGGAAGAATCTTGCTAAATTATATTTATAGCAATATTTATCTAATTTCTTACTTAATATTCTATAGCACTGGCAGGTACAGCAATAAAATGGGCATTAATATCAATGATTCATAATTTTTACAATGAATTTAATAGAGCATGTCCTCTCTCTTTCAGCTGATGGACAAAGGCTAATTGTCAGGAGATAAACCTCTTCAGATGAGATAAGCATTGAGACACTGGAGCAGAACTAACCTGAATTTAATAATGTGTTATTAAACCTGCAAAACTTTTGTCCTTTTTATACATTGCTAAGCCATTTTTCATACATAATTTTTTTTCAAAAATGGAAATGGAATAGTTCTCTTCATTATTTATTCTTTAAAGACTGTGAATTAAAAAAACATTATTGAGAGACTGGGAGAAATTAGAATAAAGATAATGTAATGTCTTCACTTAAGGCAACTGTACTAAAGTGAACACATTAATAGTTGAAGATTCAAGAGTTTTATATGTGGTTATTTAACCATGTGTAAAATAATTTTTATGGAAAGTAAAAGATACAGTTTTTTCAGAAAAACCTGGAAAAATACCTTGACAAAGCAGATCAACTCACCAATCACAGGATTTTTCAGCTCCTACTATTGACAAATTTGAGAGTGGGAAGATGAAAAATGATTAAGATATTATATATGAAAATATGATGTGAAAAAATTTTCTGAATTTTTTTTAATGAATCTCAAAATGTCCTTTTTCATTAATTTGGAGAGAAAATTAAACAGATATACATATTGATTTAAAACATTTATAAAATTACTTTCCATTCAAAACCTCAGGGTCACAGTTAAAACAATTAGGCACAACTTAAACCATTTGGTTAAAGCCTTGTTAAAATGCTGATTTACAGTGCATTCAGAAAGTATTGATGATTGATTTTATCATATTTGTTTATATATTACTGCATTTTTGTGTATATTACTGTATTTTTGTTTATATATTACTGCATTTTTGTATATACACACATATATATATATGATCATAATGATGACGATGATGTTTGTATGTTTGTATGTTAACACCTTGGACATCTAGAAATGTATGATATAAAACAATAAAAAATATTTTTTTAAAAAGAAAGTATTGGTGCCTCCTTCACTTTTGCCAATTTTGTTATGCTGCAGCCTGATTCTACAGTCATTGAAATTCATTTTTTTCTCCTCATTAATCTACACTCAGTACCCCATACTGATAAAGTGAGAATAGAATTTTAGAAATGTCTGTAAATTTATTAAGAAGAAAAAACTGAAATAAAACACTATAAAATACAAGTTATCAACTAAAAGATGGAGGAGGAGGAGGAGGAGGAGGAGGAGGAGGAGGAGGAGGAGGAGGAGGAGCAGGGGGTGGGTGTTAGATCTGTTATGATATTAATTACTTTGGGCGTGACACTACCCCATTGGAGCCCCAAGTCAACTGGCAGAGCCAATTCTTCAAGCCTTTGTGGAAATTCAGGAGAGTGGAAACTGAGCTGGAGAGCAAGGTGTTCCACAGGCCAGGTGTCAGGGTTCCAGAAAACCTCCACTCCAACAAATAACTCTGAGACAGACATCTTCTCAAAAGTTCTGTTTTATTTGGATAGTAACCTGGCACATTTGGGGAATCCTGAAACTGAAAGTTCCAGGCTTCCTTGCAATAAATAAAAACAACAAATCCACCCCCTGCACCCATCACCACATCACATGCACCAATCACCATCCGTCCCAACTTGAGACATGCCTTCACCCAGGTGCAGAACAACATGACCTTGACTTAGAAGAAGAACCACTTACACTCCAAGAACTTCCTCCCTCCCACTTTCCCAGGCTCAAGAATGTGGCAGTGAGGAAGCAGGAGATTCTAATATGGCTTCCAAAGCAGACACCAGGAGTGACAACAGAGAAGGCCCATTTCCTGGATCCTGCCAGCCAGAATTCCATGGTTAATGGAGCCCACAGCATGTCTCCTCTGTCAAAATGAGTGGGGTGGGTCAATCCCATTGAGAGGAGGTGGTTCCTCGTGTATTTCAGCTGGTCATGCCATCATTCCATCTGAATTTTCCATAAATGCTACATTGGGGATTAAACAGGACACATTGATCTGCACCGCTGTTGTAGAAATGGCCCTTTAACCACTCTTTCAGTCGAGTACATCACCGGAATAATGCAGTATAATGGAGATTTTAAAACATGAACCTTCTGGATTCTCCAAGAAATGTCACGCATGCCAAATTCAAACTCCCAGCTTGTGAAAGAGCAGAGAACGACACAGCCTTTAACCTTTCAAGTACAACCTTATTAAACATAACATTTACCCAGAGCTTCCCTGTCAACAAATATTAGGTGTACTTCTTGGCCTCCGCACTGATTTATAGCTTCTCAACTAGCTTGATTTCAATTAAATTATAACAGTAATGTCAGGGATGAGTGAGAATACCACAAATAGCTTAGAAGATAGAATGTTTGTTCTGTTACCAAACCCTCAATACAGATCTGTCTCTGTTTTTCTGAGCCTTTTTCCCACTTCACTTTTATCCTACCGATCAACTGAAATCTAGGAAACAGAGCCTTGGGAAATTGGAGCTGTTTGGTTAGCCTCTGACGGGTTTTAGAAATAATAGCATATTTGCAGGGAAGAGGGAAGGAGGTAAGCAAATATTAGTTCACTTAAAAATAATGCATAAAGTGGTGATCAGGGGAGAGAAAATTATAGTAAACACAAAATAGTAACTCAGCTAAGCAAATTTTGGAGGACTGAAGGAACATGACAATGTTGTTTTGTTACAATGATCTGTTTTCCAGCTGAAAAAAAAAACAGCACAGGCAGTCAACTTATGACTATAATAGAACCCGGAATTGTGGTTGTAACTTGTGGTGATCATTAAATGGTTTACCACATGACTACATGTGATCTTAATTTTTTTGTGGCATTTGTTAAATGAATTCCATGGTTGTTAAGTAAGCACGGCAGTCATTAAATTAGCCCATTCTCTTTAATGGGTATTTTGGCTGAAAACCAGAAGTGAAAGCCAGAAACGGGCAAAGGCTCCTGAAAATCATAGTCATGTGACAGCAGAACACTGCAAACGCCCATAAATGTGAATCAGTTGGCAAGTGCCCAAAATGAGATCATGAGACCACGGGAGTGTGAGCGGCCATAAGAATTCTGGAACCAGTTCATAAATGGCTCTGGGGAGGTTTGTCGTAACTTTGAACTGTCACTAAGCGACCAGTTGTTAAGCAAGGACTACACATATACTTCAAATTGTGTTAGACTTATCCCTATAATAGTCTTATTTATTTATTTATTTATTTATTTATTTATTTATTTATTTATTTATTTATTTGACTTGTATGCCACCCTATTCCCTAAGGACTCAGGGCGGCGAACAGAGAGAAATTTACAATAAAAAAAATTAAACAAATAAACAAGCTGAATACAGTTAAAAATAAAACCCAACCCCACCCCCGGGTCATTCCAGGCCGGCCTGTTGAAACAACCAAGTCTTCAGGTCCCGGCGGAAGGAGCGGAGGTCAGGGGCCAAACAGAGATCCACGGGGAGCTGATTCCACAGGGCAGGTGCTCCCACAGAGAAGTCCCCTGAATGACACAGCTTATGTAATGTATTTGTTAAGTTTGTATGAAGAGACAGACGCGGAGTGCTTCAAGCTCTTAGTTTATTAGTGACTACAGCTCAGAATGGACCCAATTTGGCTGGGCTGCGACTGCTACTTATAGCCAGCAGCCACAGTTGCCAGCCAATCAGAGTGCAGGGTTTTCCCGCACTTTGTAAACCAATCATTTCCAACATTTTACAAGAACAGTTCAAACTAAACCAATGACTTCAAACCTACATACATAACACCCCTCCCCACTAGGTTCAGTCCATACTCAAACCCCAACCTATCTAATGTATTCTTTTAAATAGGTGGGGCTCTTACGTGTACGTTGAGACCTACGTGGTTCAGGTGTCTTAAGGTTCTCACCTTGTGAGAGAGGAAATGTGTCTGCTGACATTTCCTTACTTGGACTTGTAGTAATGGTAGAACCTGTTTGGTTACTACAACCTGGTCTCTCCTCCCAATCCATCTCCAACCCAATGTCAGCACCTAAATCAGGTAGTGATGTGCAATCTTCCATTTGTGAAAATGTTTGTTGGTATTGTGACAGGTTTTGGGATGGTTCCTGTCGTGTTAGCTCATTACACATGGGGTTGATTCTTACTTGCTGATTACTCTCATAATCCTCCCCTTCCCCCCTAGAAGAGGCAGTAGGTATGGAACCAGAAAGGAGCAAAAGCAATGCTCCTGAGGCAATCTGGATCTTAACTGATCAATGTGCCTGCTCCAGAGGACACCATCCTCTGTTTGTACCCTGTAAGACCTAGGGCCTGTGATTTGGGTTATCTCAGCAGGAATCCATAATGGTTCACCCATGTGGTTCTTAGCATAAACAGAATCACCCACAGTGAATGTGCGAATTTTACTAGTGGAATCTAGTGGTGCGTTGGGTGCGTAAGTGGTATGGAGGCGGTCAAGGGGAGACCTGAGTTTTCTACCCATCAACAACTCTGCTGGGGTTAAATTAGTTGAGGGGTTAGGAGTGATATTGCTGAACACTGAGAAGTTTTTCAACTCTCTCAGTGATATCCCCTGGACCCAATTGCTGAAGTTTTTCCTTGGTAAATCGTACCATACGTTCAGCCCGGCCGTTAGCCGAAGGATGCCCAGGGGCTGTCAGGGCATGTCTGATACCCTGTTGTGCTAGATATGATTCAAAAAGGTTGGATGTAAATTGAGGGCCATTGTCAGAAACAAGCACATCAGGTAACCCATGAGTTACAAAAAGCTTTTTAAGCTATTTGATGACAGCTTCAGTTGTGGTGGATGCCATAGGGATAACCTCCAGCCATTTGGAATATGCATCAACTATAATAAGGAAAGTGTGCCCTCTGGTAAGGCCAGCAAAGTCAATGTGAATCCTGGACCATGGGCCCCTAGGACATTCCCACTCCTGTGTGGGGGCAAGAGATGGGGCAGGCCTGACTACCTGACAGTTGGGACAAGATGCAACCCAGTTTTCAACCATTTTGTCAATACCTGGCCACCATACATAACTCCTGGCCAATCCCTTCATTCTGACAATTCCCGGATGACCCTCATGTAACATTTCCAAGACCTCTTTTTGTAGTTTTGCAGGAACAACCACCCTGTTACCCCACAAAATACATCCTCTTAATACAGATAATTCAGTTTGCCTGGATTTAAAAGGTTGGGCGAGGTGAGGTAGATCTTGAAGTGGCCAACCTTATAATCCAGCCTATGACAGGAGCCAATAAAGTGTCTTTGGCATTCTCTCTGGCAATTTGAGCAGCATGTACTGGAAATTTGGCAACAGTTTCTAGAAAAAAGGTGTGAGTCTCAGGAACAGGGTCCTCAATGTGTGAAGGAAGTGGGCAGCGACTCAAAGCATCTGCATGCCCAATGTCTTTACCAGGTCTGTGGATCAGTTTGTATGAATAAGCAGCAAGAAATTCAGTCCATCTCAGCATTCTTGGTGACAGGATCGTGGGCGTTGGTTTGTCGCCTGCCACAATGCCTAACAGAGCTTGTGATCTGTGACAATAGTAAGTGTTCACCCTGCTCAGCAGTTTTCACTTTTCCTGGATGAAGCAGGCTACCTAGTTCCGTACCAATCGGGTTCCGGCCTGGTTTCAGCACGGAAACGGCATTGGTCGCACTGATGGATGATCTCTGGAGGGCCTGGGACAGGGGTTTTTCCTCTGTCCTGGTCCTATTAGGCCTGTTGGGCCTGAATTCTTTGTCTTTGCTTGTAGCAAACTTTCTTCTGTTGGGTGGAGTTCTGGATGATTTGCAGACTCTTGCTAGGTGTCCTCTTCTTTCACAACGGAGGCAAATGGTGTCTAAAAACTTGCATTCAGTGTGGGGGTGGCTTCCCCCACAACCTCTTCAGTAGAAATCTTGCCTCTTTCTTCCCAGGTCTTTCTTTTTCCACTCCATTCTGAGTCTGTAAATTCCTTCCTCCACCTCACTACAGTCTGACTCAGAATCTATTTGCTCACAATGAGTTGTTGTGGACTTTTCCACATCAGGATGGCTTGTGGCCTTGTTGATTTTCTTCATGGCTGCTGCTGAGGACTTGGTAGCTTCTGCTGAAGAGGCCTCTTCTATTGCTTCCTTCAGCGTGATCTTAGGTTTCAGTAATAACTTGCTCTGTAATACCTTGTCTTTAAGGCCCAGAACAAATCGATCGCACATGGCCTCTTCTAAATTGTTAAATTCGCATGCACCCCCAATGTCTCTTAAACTTGCCACGAAGTCGTTTACATTTTTGCTTTCCCCTTGATCACGACGGTAAAACTCGTGTCTCTTAATGAGGCATGTTACTTGTGGCGTGTAATGGGCTCTTAACAGTTTTTCTAAGTCAGGCCAGTCCATTACCTTCACGTCTGCAGCTCCCGCCAATGCCTTCTCCATCTTGAAAACTGCCGGACCACAGTGCGTGAGAAAGACCGCCCTCTTCCCCTTCTCGGAAATGTCAGCAAGATCGTTTCCTTCCAGATACATTTGGAAACGAACTTATTTATTATTTATTTATTAATTCGACTTATATGCCGCCCCCTCTCCCAAAGGACTCGGGACGGCTTACAAAGTAAAAATGACACAACAATAAATTAAATAAAACCAGATTAAACAAGTCAAGCCGAATTAATACTAAAATCCCAGCATTAAAACTCTAAAAATCACCCCACCCCAGGGTCACAGCCCAGATTGATTAAACAACCAGGTCTTCAAGTCGCGACGGAAAGTGCGGAGGTCAGGGGCCAGGCGGAGCTCCAGGGGAAGTTGGTTCCAGAGGTCAGGGGCCGCGACAGAATAGGCTCGTCGTTGGGGGACCGCCAGCCGGCACTGCCCGGCCAACGGGACCCCAAGGAGCCCCTGTCTATGAGTTCGCACAGGGCAGTTAATGTTCGATGTCGGCAGCAGTCGCTCCCTTAAATAATAAGGACCCATGTCATGAAGGACTTTGTATGTTAAAGTTAAAACCTTCTTCATACAACTCCCAGTCTTCTGCCATCGGATCGAACGGGGCTGGGGGGGTGTTCAGTGCAGCCATCTCGCTCTCCTTCTGTTCTGCGTTGCTGTCTTCTTCAGGGGAATCCCACCCTCTTCGCCAGTGTTAAGTTTGCATGAAGAGACAGACACGGAGTGCTTCAAGCTCTTAGTTTATTAGTGACTACAGCTCAGAACGGACCCAATTTGGCTGGGCTGCGACTGCTACTTATAGCCAGCAGCCGCAGTTGCCAGCCAATCACAGTGCAGGGTTTTCCCACACTTTTTAAACCAATCATTTCCGACATTTTACAAGAACAGTTCAAACTAAACCAATGACTTCAAACCTACATACATAACAGCATTTAGCTTTTCCTCTGGCCCAAAAATAAAAATGAAGAATGATGCTAATTGAAATATTCCACAGAAGGGGGGATTTCTGTTCCACTCTATTGGAAATTATATTTAGTTAAATTGAATTGCTGCAAAGATATAGCTGGAACTGAAGGGGAGATGTGCTACAGGTTCTGGTTTGCTTCTCTCCAATCCATCAATGCAAACACTATTATTTCATATATTAAATTTACAAAAAAAATCTCAGAAGTGGCATTTTGTTAGTATTTTTGTACACATGTGGGAAGCTAGTTTTTAAAAACAAAAAACAAAAAACAAAACACCTGTACTTTAATTTTGTGGCAAGAACTTTGTTAGAGTCTATTGCAGAAATCAAATCCAGAAAGCACACACAGATGACTGATTCAGCAGGATTCACTAACTTCTTTATATACATAATAATATATCAGTAAATTGTACAATACCAATAGTAGATTCTTCCAATGTGGTAAGTAGTTACAAGCAAAACACAAGCAGCAGCTTCAGAGCTCAGAGTAGACTCAGAGTAGAGATAAGCCACGCCACTCTTTAAGTTTCAGTTTCTAATTCAGCTCCCATTGGCTGATCTGTTCCTATGCTATTCAGGGGTGGTTAATTTCTTAACAACCGATTTTGTGGGTGTGACCCAATTTGTGGGTGTGGCTTGGTGGCCATGTGATTAGCTGGGCATGGATTGCTGACTGGGCATGACTTGGTGGTCATGTGACTGACTGGCTTGTATGTAAATATTATAAATATTTATGTAAATATTGAATTTTTTATTAAAAAAAGAGCAACTTTTACCCAAAATCAGGCAAAGCAGGCAGGCAGATTGAGTGGCTCACAGAATCACAGATTCACTCAGAGATCTATCTTTCTGCCATTGGCTACCTGAGTCTGCACTGAAAAATAGAAGCTTCAGTCCTACGGAAGGTTCAGCTCTGCTTTTAGATTAGCTAGAAAGCAAGAAATCCAATGATTTCCTGTTTTCTAGCTAATCTAAATCTCCTGGCACAGCAGAACAGCTAATGGTCGAGGGGGAAAGGAAAAATAGCAACTTAGCAGGCAAGTTTGATGGTGCGCATACCAGGTAAGGAGTGAGTGGACAGGGCAGGGCCAGCCAGTGGCACGATTTGCCAGTACTCTGGCAGGTAGAATCCCACCCCCTCGTGAGAGTGCATTTTGCATGCGCGTATAGACCATTTCCTAAAAACCTCAGCTGTGCCACCTGGACAGATGACAAGTGCTGTGCGCGGGTGCGCAGAGTTTGAAAATCCTCTTCTTTTCCACTTTTTCAACCTCAGCTGTGCCACGCAAAGCAGCTGAGGTTGAAAAAGCAGGAAATAAAGGACAGCCAAGAACCTGGGTGGGTGGGTGAGCCAAACAGGGCAGCAGACACAGAACCATTTCGGTATCTGCTGCTCTTCAGAGCTACTGGTTCTATAGAACCAGGCTGAACCCCAGCGTCCCACCCCTGATGCTATTCATTGGCTGACCTTGTTACCATGTCTCTGCCAGTTCATGAATATTCTGACAAATTTAATTTTTAAAATCCTCATATACTGTATGTTCCGCTTCCTTCCACATTAATATAGATCCTATTATTTTGACGTTTTGTAGAGAAATCAATAAAAACCTTTCACATTAAGATGAAGCAAAAAAAAATGTTTGTGAGGTAAAACTCACAGAAACAAATGTATTTTGGTGATAGTAACAATTATTTTTCTCTGGAGAAACAATTAGAAAACAAAGTGTATTCTTGTACTGTTCCTTTTTTGTAATCTTTCTTTAAAATTCAACCCAGAACTAAAATTCTCATTTCCCAATTTGTAGCCTGGTACCTTGAATCACTACATCAGACTGGCGGTTAAGATATAATTAATACCTCTTTAATCAATGCAGAAAATCAATATCGTACTTGATATTGGTAACATCTCAGTAGTATAGAAAAACCATTTCTCAATTTCACATATTCAAACGTGCAATGTGACCTTTGCAAGATAATGGGAATGAAAATGGATTTAAAAATCAAGTTGCCATTTAGCTATGTGAGGAAGGCCATTGGAAATAAATATTTGGATATTTCTTCTGTGACTTAAGAACATGAAAACATGCTTGAACATTGCTTCTTCTGTGACTTGAGAAACTTTCAGTTTCAAAAATTCATAAGCACTGGAGGTTGCAGAAACATCCACTGAATCCAGAACTTTTGTCAGAATCATGAAACATGCAATGTGAAGATATAATGCAAGCTCTACCATTTATATATGTGGGGGTACAGTGTACAGGTTGGCTACACTGGTATGCCCAGTTCTTGGAAAACAAAGAACCTTTACATACTGTTCTGAAAATCATTGGTTGACTTTAAGAAAGATTTATTACCTTCGGGGGGTGGGGAATCAGGGGTGGGATTCTACCTGGTCGGACCAGTTCTATAGAACCAGTTGTTATGATTCTGTGCAGTTCGGAGAACTGGCAAATCATGCCACTGGCTGGCCCTGCCCCGTCCACTCACTCCTTACTGGCATGCGCACCATCAAACTTGCTTGGTGTTTGGTAAGTTGCTAATTTTTCCTTTTTTCCCCCTTACCATCAACTGTTCTGCTGTACCGGGAGATTTAGATTAGCTAGAAAGCAGGAAACTCATGGATCTCCTGCTTTCCAGCTAATCTAAAAGCAGAGCTGAACCTTCCTTAGGACTGAAGCGTCAATTTTCAGTGCAGACTTAGATAGCTGATGGCAGAAAGATAGATCTCTGAGTGAATCTGTGATTCTGTGAGCCACTCAATCTGCCTGCCTGCTTTGCCTGATTTTGGGTAAAAGTTGCTCCTTTTTTTAAATTAAAATTTCAATATTTACATACATGGTGTGTTGTCAGTTAATTTTGTGAGTTTGCTTGCAAGCAAATTTTATGTGACAGACTCAGGTAGCAGATTGCAGAAAGATAGATCTCTGAGTGAATCTGTGATTCTGCAAGCAATTCAATCTGCCTGCCTGCTTTGCCTGATTTTGGGTGAAAGTTGCTCTTTTTTAATTAAAAAAATCAATACCTACATAAATATTTATTACATTTACATACAAGCCATGCCCAGCCAGTCACATAACCACCAAGTCATGCCCAGTCAGCAAACCACACCCACAAATTAGGCCACACCCACAGAACCGGTTGTTAAGAAATTTGAATCCCACCCCTGGGGGAAATGATTATACAGTATAAGTTGGGACACCTCACACCTTCCAATCACTATATAAGAAAAGTAACTATGTCAAGTACTGTATACCAATCACTGAAAAGTTTTCTGTTTTCCTCTGTCAAAAACAACTCAGGCATCTCTGGTCTTAGTAAGATGAGATGTGTTAATTATACTAATTTTAACAAAGATCCTGCAATGTACAAAATATGCAACAAGCATTTGACTATCTTATCTGTAGAATAAGGTTAGGCCAGTGTTTTCAAACTTGGCAACCTTAAGATGTTTGGACTTCAAGTCCCAGAATTCCCCAGCCAGCATGATGAGAGTAGCAATAGCACTTAGATTTATATACCGCTTCACAGTACTTTTACAGCCCTCTCTAAGCGGTTTACAGAGTCAGCATATTGTCCCCCGACAATCTGGCTCCTCATTTTACTGACCTTGGAAGGCTGGAAGGCTGAGGCTCAAGTGTGAGCCCATGGGACTTGAACTGCCAAACTGCTGGTGATCAGCAGTCAGCAGAAGTAGCCTACAGTACAGCACTCTAACCACTGTGCCACCACAGCACCACAGAGTAGAAGTCCTCACATCTTAAAATTGCCATTGAAAAACACTTGGTTAGATGAATTAAACTACTTCACACCTACCTAGGTCATTCTGGCTAGGCCTCCCTAGTAACATTTGTTGTGCTCCTATTAAAGTGCCTAGCATTGAGGCTTTGCATCAGCTATTTCCTTTTCCCTTCCGAAGAGGCATAAATGAGCAAAGCCAATATTCCAAGAGCTGATTCTTGAAGATTCCCCAATGGGAGTATCTCAGAGGTGATATTCAGCAGGTTCTGACCAGTTCTGGAGAACTGGTAGCAGAAATTTTGAGTAGTTTGGAGAACCGGCAAATGCCACCTGACTGGCCCCGCCCCCATCTATTCTTTGCTTCTTGAGTCCCAGTTGATCAGCTGGGTCTTCTTTTGTTGCCCTGAACAGGAGAACGGAGCTGGAAAGCAGGTTAGTGGGGTGGGGAGGGAATGGGATTTTGCAGTAACTTTCCCCCAGGAGTGGGGAGGAAATGGAGATTTTACAATGTCTTTCCCCTGCCATACCCACCAAGCCACACCCACCAAGCCAAACCATGTCCACAGAACTGGTAGTAAAAAAATTTGAATCCCACCACTGGAGTATCTTTAACAAAATCTTGCAGATTCACTGCCCCATGATTTTGCAAAGATGAAAGGACCCATGGCTTCCCTTGGAGACAGCAAAAGAACTTTGTGTTGAGAGTATCTTCACTCAACAGTTCTTAGAGAAGAAATAGTGGCTTCTGGCACAGGTCTGCTATTCCTAGGAAACTAGGTAATGTCTGTTGAGTTTTGGGACTAGACACTGGTATTCAAAGAAAAGGGGAACACATGGAAGTGATTGGCTATTGAAGAGGGAAGTGGAATGGATGAATGAGGAATAATTCTGAAGGGAAGAGTTGGAGACAAAGGGATACTGTGAAACCAAGTGTGCAAATCAATGAGGTTTACTTGATTATGAGGAGCAGGTTGCAAATCCATACCCATGCACAATAATAATTGAGGGTTCACATTGTGGTTTCGGATTTTGAATCCTTGATCATTTATTTTCTCTTATAAATCTGAAAATAAACAAGGGATAAGTTCACAAAACCAATATAAATGTACTCACTTCCATTTTGTATTAGTAACTGGCCTAGTAGCAAAGCTTATTCTTGAATGAAAAAAAAAATATTGTACGTAAATCTCTCCACTCTTTTAACATGCCTCCTGTGGTTTTTTTTTAATCTAATAACATGCAGTCATAGACCAAAGTGTGTAGGCGTGGAGGGAAGATTAAAAAAATGATTGGAAGCACAAAGACCTAATCATAGCTTAAACTAGGTGTTATGTATGTAGGTTTGAATGTTATTGGTTTATTTGAACTGTTCTTGTAAAATGTTGAAAGGTATTGGTTTAAATAGTGCGGGAAGAAACCCTGCACTCCCATTGGCTGGCAGCTATGGCTGCAGGCTATAAGAGGCAGCCGTAGCCAAGCCAGGACGGGTCCATTCGAGCTGTAGTCACTAATAAAGTCTTTGCTGGAACTCCTCGTCTGACTCTTCATGCAAACTTAACACTGGCGGCGGATGGGATTTCCCTGAAGAAAGACGAGCCGACGAACAAGCAACTGGCGAGATGGCTGCGCTGAACACCCCCAGCACCGTTCGATCCGGCGGGAAGACTGGGAATCGTATGCGGATCGTTTCCACATGTTCCTGGAGAGCGATCTCGCCGGCATCCCGAGAGCGGAAGAGGCGGTCTTTCTCACGCACTGCGGTCCGGCAGTCTTCAAAATGGCAAAGGCGTTGGCGGGAGCAGCAGAGCTGAAGGTAATGGAATGGCCGATTTAGAAAACTTTTGAGAGCCCATTACGCCCCACAAGTATCGTGCCTCATTAAGAGACAACGAATTTTACCGTCGGGATCAAGGGATAGCGAGAATGTTAATGACTTCGTGGCAAGTTTAAGGGACATTGGGGTGCTTGTGACTTTACCAACTTAGAAGAGGCCATCGTGATCGGTTTGTTTTAGGCCTTAAAGATAAGGTCTTACAAAGCAAACTATTAATGAAACCTAAGATCACGTTTAAAGAGGCCATTGAAGAAGCTGTTTCAGCGGAAGCCACCAAGTCCTCAGCAGCGGCCATGAAAAAGATTAACAAGGCCTCAAGCCAGGCCTCAAGCCATTCTGATGGGGAAAAATCCACATCTACTCATTGCGAACAAATAGACTCTGATTCTGATGGCAGTGAGGCAGAGGAGGGATTTTTAAACTCAGAATGGAGAAGAAAAGAAAAGACTCTGGGAAGAACAGGCAAGGGTTCTATTGCAGAGGCTGTGGGGAGGCCACCCCGCACTGATTGCAAGTTCTTTGACTCCATTTGCCTACGTTGTGAGAAGCGGGTCACATAGCCAGAGTCTGCAAATCATCCAGAACTCCACCAGCTAGGAAGAAATTTCCTGATAGAGACTTTAAGCCCAACAATTTCCTTGAAAAATGGGGAAATTTAGAAACAAATGGCAAGAATGAAACTCACCAAACAATCACTATTGGTCATTCTTCACCTTAAAAAGCAAAAAGTACATGAAGGTGTTTATTGAAGGAAGGCCTTGCCAAATGGAAGTGGACTCAGGCTCTTATTTATCTATGGTGTCATGGGACACTATCCACAGACTCTTTCCCAAAATTCAGAAAAGCATTTCCAGAAGCAAGCACTGACTCTCAAAGACTACCAAGGGAACAAGATTCCAGTAGTTGGAGCGAGAGATTTCAACGTGCAGTTTAAAGGCCACACCAAACGTTTGCCCCTGACCATCGTGGACAAGGATCGCCCAAGTTTGCTGGGACTTGAGTGGTTCAAGCCACTTGGCATCGAGGTGACTGGCATCCATCACGTGAGCAGTTCTGACTGGGAAGAGTCCTTGAAGTCTGAGTTTCCAGAGGTCTTCAGCGAAGGACTGGGCAAGTATATGGGGACCCCTATTGCTTTCAGCCTAGACCCCAAGGTGCCCCCAATTCGTTTAAAGCCCAGGAGGGTCCCATTTGCTTTAAAGGAAAAATTGATGCACAATTAGATAAGCTCATTGCTCAAGGGGTTTTAGAGCCTACTGACCACTCCAGATGGGAAACACCCATAGTCACACCAGTCAAGGCTGATGGGTCAGTGAGAATCTGTGGTGACTACAAGGGGACACTTAACCATGCTGCAGCAGAGCATATCCTGTACCAGTTGTGCATCATCTGCTCCATTCCCTTGGCAGGGGTACAGTATTTGCTAAACTGGACTTGCTCAGGCATATCAACAATTAACAGTTGATGATGCCACTGCAGAACACAAACAATTGTGACTCATAGAGGTGCCTTCAAATGTAAAGACTACAATTTGGAGTAAGCGTGGCACCTGGCATTTTCAAAGCCTTATGGAAAGAATGTTGCAAGGACTGCCAGGGGTAGTGCCTTATTTTGATGATGTATTAATCTCTGCTGAAAATGACACTCAGCTTCAAGAAAGACTCAGAGAAGTCCTTACCAGATTCAGAAAAGCGGGTTTAAAAGTCAAGGAAGACAAATGTACACTCAAAACAGACAGAGTTGAGTTCCTGGGGTATATGATTGACAAGCATGGCATCCATCCTACTGATGCCAAGGTTAAAGCAATCAAGGAAGCCCCTAAACCTCGATGCAAGGCAGATTTGCAAGCCTTCCTTGGACTTATTAACTTTTACCACATGTTTCTACCTCACAAAGCATCTATTGCTGAGCCCTTACATCGCCTACTTGATAAGAATGCTGTTTGGATCTGGGGCGGAAGGAACAGTCAGCATTTAACAGTATTAAGAGACTAATCACGTCTGATGCTGTGTTGATACAATTCTCTGAGAATTTACCTGTTGTTCTGACTTGTGATGCATCCCCTTTTGGAGTGGGGGTTTGAGTCACAGGCTTCCCAATGGAAGGAAGCCCCAATTGCATTTTACTCTGCGCTGTCCAAAGCAGAGAGGAATTATAGCCAATGGACAAGGAGGCTTTAGCAGTTGTTGCAGCTGTTAAGAAATTTCATGAATATCTGTATGGCAGGTCATTCACCATTGTTACAGATCACAAACCTTTATTAGGCATTGTGGCAGGAGACAAACCTACACCTAATATCCTGTCACCAAGAATGCTGAGGTGGACTGAATTTCTTGCAGCCTATTCCTACAAACTGATTCACAGGCCTGGCAAGGACATTGGACATGCTGATGCACTGAGTCGTTGCCCACTACCTTGCCACAAGGAGGACTTTGAACTTGAAACTCACACCTTTTTCCTGGAGACCGTTGCTAAGCTTCCAGTCCATGCTGCTGAGATTGCCAGAGAAACTGCCAAAGATGCTGTGTTGGCACCTGTTATGGGCTGGATTAAGAAAGGTTGGCCTCTTCAAGATCTACCTCACCTTGCCCAACCTTTTAAGTCCAGGCAAACTGAATTATCTGTATTAAGAGGATGTATTTTGTGGGGTAACAGGGTGGTTATTCCTGCAAAACTGCAAAGGGAGGTTTTGGAAATGTTACATGAGGGTCATCCTGGGATTGTAAGGATGAAAGGTTTGGCCAGGAGTTATGTATGGTGGCCAGGTATTGACAAAATGGTTGAAAACTGGGTAGCATCTTGTCCCAATTGCCAGGTAGTCAGGCCTGCCCACCTCACGCCCCCCACAGGAATGGGAATGTCCTAGGGGCCCATGGTCTAGAATCCACATTGATTTTGCAGGCCCTACAAGAGGGCACACTTTTCTAGTATAGTAGATGCATACTCTAAATGGCTAGAGGTAATTCCCATGACATCCACTACAACTGAGGCTGTCATCAAGCAGCTCAGAAAATTGTTTGTAACCCATGGGTTACCAGATGTCCTTGTCTCTGACAATGGCCCTCAATTCACATCTAACATTTTTGAATCCTTTCTAGCTCAACAGGGCATCAGACATGCCCTCACTGCCCCTGGGCACCCTTGCCAATGGCGGGCTGAATGCATGCGCTTTACCAAGAGAAGCTTCAGCAGCTGGGTCCTGGGGACATCACTGAGAAGCTTGAAAAACTTCTTAGTGTTCAACACATCACTCCTAGCCCATCAAATAACTTGTCCCCAGCAGAGTTGTTGATGGGAGGCTTAAGTCTTCCCTTGACGCCTTCATCCCTTTGCACGCCAGCACCACTGGATTCCACTTCCAAAGTTCGTTCTTTTAGTGTGGGAGATTCTGTCTATGCTAGGAACCTTATAGGTGAACCTTTGTGGATTCCTGCTGAAATAACTCACATCACTGGCCCTCGTTCTTACAGGGTACAAACAGAGGATGGCCTCCTCTGGAGCAGGCACATTGACCAACTTAGATCCAGGTTCCCTCAGGAACATGGCCCTGTCTCTCTGGGTCCCTCACCTGATGTCTCTTCTAGGGGAAGGGGAGGAACAGGAGAAAATCAGCAAACAGGAATCAACCCCATGTGTAGCGAGCCATTGCGACAGAACCCAACCCTGTCACAATGCCAAGATCCATCCTTAGAAGTGGACCATTGGACAGACCATCGAACCCTGTCACAATGCCAAGATTCATCCTTAGAAGTGGAAGATTGCACATCACTACCTGACTTGGGTGCTGACATTGGAATGGAGATGGGTTGGGAGGAGAGACCAGATTCTAACAGTCTAACAGGGTCTCCTTTCACAGGAAGTCCCAACAGGAAATGTCAGCAGACACATTTCCCCTCTCACTGGGTGAGCGTTAAAACTTCTGAACCACGAAGGTCTCAGCATTACGCGTAAGAGCCCCACCTATTTAAAGGAATACATTAGATAGGTTGGGGTTTGGTATGGACTGAACCTAGTGGGGAGGGGTGTTATGTATGTAGGTTTGAATGTTATTGGTTTATTTGAACTGTTCTTGTAAAATGTTGAAAGGTATTGGTTTAAATAGTGCGGGAAGAAACCCTGCACTCCCATTGGCTGGCAGCTACGGCTGCAGGCTGTAAGAGGCAGCCGTAGCCAAGCCAGGACGGGTCCATTCGAGCTGTAGTCACTAATAAAGTCTTTGCTGGAACTCCTCGCGTCTGACTCTTCATGCAAACTTAACACTAAGCATGCTTAGATTATGTTCAGATCTAGCAAATTCCGACCACCATTGCTATAGCACCAAATTTGGACATCTCTCTGAAGTCTTTGGCAATCGTCTATTCAGACTGATCTAAACAGTTTAAGATTAGAACTATCAGAATGACATGTATAGTCGTCTCAATTTTGAACATATGGTTATACTGAAACCTTTTGATAGGGGATGTTATAGAATCTGAATTGAAAGTAGACCATCTATGCAGTGTGAGCCCTCTCCTATGTGACATCACAAGTATCTAGGGGGAAAAAAGAATGGTGCATAAGCTTGTACAGCAGCGATGTGAGGTGTTAAGCATATCTCTTTGTATATCAAGATCTAGTACACTTTTCTTAATCTTCCTCCAAGCTTTATCAAAACCCTACCCAGATAGAAATTGTGGATGAGCCCACAATAAACTAGGTCAGATATTGTATCTTCTTCCATAGGCAATTTTATTCTACCTAATTCTATCTATGAAAACTACCAGTATAAGCTGGACTAGACTATGGGTATCAAATGCATGTTGTCACAACAGCATCATGTGACATATTGGACTTTTATTCTCTTTTATTAAAGGTAGTAGTGTAGTCTTGGCCATCATGTGTGGCAGCATCTGCCCATGGGTTGGGAGTTTGACAGCCCTGGACTAGACTTTGTTCCCCTGTAAATTTGTTTAAGCCTATACTTTAACTAGCAGACCCTTAGGTCTCACCAGAGATGTAACTAATCTCTAGCTAGCTGAAGAAATGCACCTGCCAAAGAGTGAAAAACTCACAGAGATCTTAAGAAATTGTTAACAGATAACAGATAAATCAAATTTGGAAGGGACAGTGGGTCATCTGGTCCAACCCCACCCATCGGAAGAACCTACACCATTTCGTAATAGCAGTCAATCTCTTCTTCTTGAAAGTCTCAAGTGATGGTGCTCCCACAACTTCCCAGGGCAAGCTGTTCCATTGGTTGGTTGTTCTCACTGTCACAAAGTTTCTCCTTATTTCCAGATTGAATCTCTCCTTGTTCAGTTTCCATCCATTATTCCTTGTCTGCCCTTCAGGTGCTTTAGAGAATAGCTTGACCCCTTCCTCTCTGTGACAGCCCCTAAAATATTGGAAAACTGCTATCATTCTCCCCTGGTCCTTCTCTTCCCTAGACCAGCCAGGCCCAGTTCCTGCAACTGTTCATCATATGTTTTAGCCTCCAGTCCCCTAATCATCCTGGTTGCTCTTCTCTGTACTTTTTTTTAGAGTCTCAACATCTTTTTTATAATGTGGTGACCAAGACTTAGGACTTTAGCTTTGAAAAAGATTGAGTGTTGCAGACAGAAATGTATTTCCTCTGAGTCTTTTCTTACAGCATTGCAGGTTTCTTGCACATGGAACGTGAGATTTCAGGATAGGAGATAAACAATTGAAAATAGATGCTTTGTCATTTAAAGGCCTTCACCAGCTCAGTTTGGATGCTGTTAATTTCCCAAACATGAGGGTGATTATTATTCCACTTAGTAAATAACAATCACCTTAGTTTTTAAATGGTTACTGTTAAGTTTGCATGAAGAGACAGACGCAGAGTGCTTCAAGCTCTTTTGTTTATTAGTGACTACAGCTCAGAACGGACCCCTTTGGCTGGGCTGTGACTGCTACTTATAGCCAGCAGCCGCAGTTGCCAGCCAATCAGAGTGGGTTTTCCCGCACTTTTTAAACCAAGCATTTCTGACATTTTACAAGAACAGTTCAAACTAAACCAATGACATTCAAACCTGCATACATAACACCCCTCCCCACTAGGTTCAATCCATACTCAAACCAACCTATCTAATGTATTCTTTTAAATAGGTGGGGCTCTTACATGTCACGTTGAGACCTTCGTGGTTCAGATTTTTATGTTCTCACCCAGTGAGAGAGGAAATGTCTGCTGACATTTCCATATTTGGACTTCTAGTAATAGTAGAACCTGTTTGGTTACTACAACCTGGTCTCTCCTCCCAATCCATCTCCAACCCAATGTC
The DNA here is from genome assembly GCA_009733165.1 of Naja naja. Lineage (NCBI taxonomy): Eukaryota > Metazoa > Chordata > Lepidosauria > Squamata > Elapidae > Naja > Naja naja. Next base: position 216,736,139 of record CM019149.1, on the reverse strand, counting down.
AGCACCTAAGTCAGGTAGTGATGTGCAATCTTCCACTTGTGGGATGGATTTTGGCATTGTGACAGGTTTTGGGATGGTTCCTGTCGTGTTGGCTCGTTACACATGGGGTTGATTCTTGCTTGCTGATTATCTCATGATCCTCCCTTCCCCTAGAAGAAGAGTACTGGGATGGGAACCAGAGAGGAACAATTGCGATGTTCCTGAGGTAATCTGGATCTAAGCTGATCAATGTGCCTGCTCCAGAGGACACCATCCTCTGTTTGTACCCTGTAAGACCTAGGGCCTGTGATTTGGGTTATCTCAGCAGGAATCCAAATGGTTCACCCATAAGGTTCTTAGCATAAACAGAATCACCCACAGAATGTGCGAATTTTGCTAGTGGAATCTAGTGGTGCGTTGGGTGCGTAAGTGGGATGAAGGCGGTCAGGGGAGACCTGAGTTTCCTACCCATCAACAACTCTGCTGGGGATAAGTTAGTTGATGGGTTGGAGTGATATGCTGGACACTGAGAAGTTTTCAACTTTCTCAGTGATGTCCCCAGGACCCAGGATTTTTCCTTGGTAACGTACCATGCATTCAGCCCGGCGTTAGCTGAAGGGTGCCCAGGGGCTGTCAGGGCATGTCTGATACCCTGCTGTGCTAGATATGATTCAAAAGGTTGGATGTAAATTGAGGACCATTGTCAGAAACGAGGACATCAGGTAACCCATGAGTTACAAAAAGCTTCTTAAGCTGTTGATGACAGCTTCAGCTGTGGTGGATGCCATAGGGATAACCTCTAGCCATTTGGAATATGCATCTACTATAATAAGAAAAGTGTGCCCTCTGGTAGGGCCAGCAAAGTCAATGTGAATCCTGGACCATGGGCCCCTAGGACATTCCCATTCCTGTGTGGGGCGAGAGGTGGGGCAGGCCTGACTTCCTGACAGTTGGGACAGGATGCAACCCAGTGTTCAACCATTTTGTCAATACCTGGCCACCATACATAACTCCTGGCCAATCCCTTCATTCTGACAATTCCCGATGACCCTCATGTAACATTTCCAAAACCTCTTTTTGTAGTTTTGCAGGAATAACCACCCTGTTACCCCACAAAATACATCCTCTTAATACAGATAATTCAGTTTGCCTGGATTTAAAAGGTTGGGCAAGTTGAAGTAGATCTTGAAGTGGCCAACCTTTCTTAATCCAGCCTATAACAGGAGCCAATAAAGTGTCTTTGGCAGTCTCTCTGGCAATTTCAGCAGCATGTACTGGAAGCTTGGCAACAGTTTCTAGAAAAAAAGTGTAAGTCTCAGGAGCAGGATCCTCAGTGTGTGAATGAAGTGGGCAGCGACTCAAAGCATCTGCATGCCCAATGTCTTTTCCAGGCTTGTGGATGAGTTTGTATGAATAAGCAGCAAGAAATTCAGTCCATCTCAGCATTCTTGGTGACAGGATCGTGGGCGTTGGTTTGTCCCCTGCCACAATGCCTAAAAGAGGTTTGTGATCTGTGACAATAGTAAATGTTCTCCCATATAGATACTCATGGAATTTCTTGACAGCTGCAACAATTGCCAAGGCTTCCTTGTCCAGTTGGCTGTAATTTCTCTCTGCTTTAGTCAAGGTGCAGAGTAAAATGCAATAGGAGCTTCCCACCCGCTGGGAAGCATGTGGCTCAACCCCCCCTCCCAAAGGGGATGCATCACAAGTCAGTACAACAGGCAAATTCTCAGAGAACTGTATCAGTACAGCATCAGAAGTGATTGTCTCTTAATAGTGTTAAATGCAGCTTGTTCTTCCTGCCCCAGACCCATGCAGACTTTTTGTCTAGTAATCTGTGTAGTGGTTCTGCAATGGTTGCCTTCTGAGGTAGAAACATGTGATAGAAGTTAATGAGTCCCAGGAAAGCTTGCAAATCTGTTTTGCATTTTGGCCTGGGGCTTCTTTGATTGCCTGAACCTTGGCTTCTGTGGGGTGGATACCATGTTTGTCAATCATATAGCCAAGAACTCTACCTTGTCAGTTCTAAGTGTGCATTTTTCTTCTTTGACTTTTAACCCCGCTTTTTGAATCTGGTTAGGACTTCTCTGAGTCTCGGTAACTGAGTGTCATTTTCAGCAGAGATTAACATCATCAAATAAGGCACTACCCCTGGCAGTCCTTGGAGCATTCTTTCCATAAGGCTTTGGAAGATGCCTGGTGCCACACTTACTCCAAATTGCAACCTTTTGCATTTGAAAGCACCTCTATGAGTCACAATGGTTTGGGCCTCTGCAGTGGCATCATCAACTGTTAACTGTTGATATGCCTGGGCCAGATCCAATTTGGCAAAGACTGTGCCCCGCAAAGAATGTAATAAATGATGCACCTGGAACTGGATATGCGCTCTGTTGGGCATGGTTCAATGTCCCCTTGTAGTCTCCACAGATTCTCACAGACCCATCAGCCTTGACTGGTGTGACTATGGGTGTCTCCCACCTGGAGTGGTCAGTGGGCTCTAAAACCCCTTGAGCTATTAGTTTATCTAATTGTGCATCAATTTTTTCCTTTAAGGCAAATGGGACCCTTCTGGGCTTTAAACGGATTGGGCACCTTGGGATCTAGATTGAAAGTGATAGGGGTCCCCAAGTACCCCTAATCCATCGCTGAAGACCTCTGGAAACTCAGACTTCAAGGCCTCCTCCCATTCAGTGTTGCTCACGTGATTGATGCCAGTCACCTCGATGCCCAGTGGTTGAACCACTCAAGTCCCAGCAAACTTGGCGATCCTTGTCCACGATGGTCAGGGGCAGGCGTTTGGTGTGGCCTTTGAACTTCACGTTGAATTCTCTTGTTCCAACTACTGGAATCTTGTTCCCTTGGTAGTCTTTAAGAGTCAGCTTGCTTCTTGAAATGATTCTTCTTCTGAATGTTTGGGAGTAGTCTGTGAATAGTGTCCCATGACACCATAGATAGATATGAGCCTGAGTCCACTTCCATTTGGCAAGGCCTTCCTTCAATAAGTACCTTGACATGCACTTTTCTGTTATTGATAGAAGATGAATGACCAATAGTTACTGTCTGATGAGTTTCATTCTTCCCTTCTGTGCTGCACCCCATTTTCTCACTGAGATTGTTGGGCTTGAATTCTTTCTTTGTTTGCAGGAAATTTCCTTCTGTTGGGTGGAGTTCTGGATGATTTGCAGACTCTTGCTAGGTGTCCTCTTTTTCACAGGAGGCAAATGGTGTCTAAAAACTTGCATTCAGTGTGGGGTGGCTTCCCCACAACCTCTGCAGTAGAAATCTTGCCTCTTTCTTCCCAGGTCTTTCTTTTTCCTCCATTCTGAGTCTGTAAATTCCTTCCTCCACCTCACTACAGTCTGACTCAGAATCTATTTGCTCACAATGAGTTGTTGTGGACTTTTCCACATCAGGATGGCTTGTGGCCTTGTTAATCTTTCTTCATGGCTGCTGCTGAGGACTTGGTAGCTTCTGCTGAAGAGGCCTCTTCTATTGCTTCTTTCAGCATGATCTTAGGTTTCATTAATAACTTGCTCTGTAATACCTTGTCTTTAAGGCCCAGAACAAATCGATCACACATGGCCTCTTCTAAACTGTTAAATTCACATGCACCCCCAATGTCTCTTAAACTTGCCATGAAGTCATTTACGTTTTCGCTTTCCCCTTGATCCCGACGGTAAAATTCGTGTCTCTTAATGAGGCACGATACTTGTGGGGCGTAATGGGCTCTTAACAGTTTTTCTAAGTCAGGCCAGTCCATTACCTTCACCTCTGCAGCTCCCGCCAATGCCTTTGCCATCTTGAAAACTGCCGGACCACAGTACGTAAGGAAGACCGCCTTCTTCCACTTCTCGGAAATGTCAGCTAGATCGTTTCCTTCCAGATACATTTGGAAACGATCTGCATACGATTCCCAGTCTTCTGCCATCGGATTAAACGGGGCTGGGGGGGGTGTTCAGCGCAGCCATCTCGCTCTTCTTCTGTTCCGCGTTGCCTTCTCTTCAGGGAAAATCCCACCCTCGTTGCCAGTGTTATGTTTGCATGAAGAGACAGACACGGAGTGCTTCAAGCTCTTTTGTTTATTAGTGACTACAGCTCAGAACGGACCCCTTTGGTTGGGCTGCGGCTGCTACCAGCAGCGCAGTTACCAGCCAATCAGAGTGCAGGGTTTTTCCCGCACTTTTAAACCAATCATTTCTAACACTTTACAAGAACAGTTCAAACTAAACCAATGACTTCAAACCTACATACATAACAGTTACTTCCCAGCATTTCAATAGTAATACAAAAGAAGCATGTGGAGGCTTCCTACAGCTCCACTTGAGATACATTATTTGAGGTTATTATCATATTTTCTTCCTCTTCTCCCTTTGCCATTACAATGCTATAATGCCAACCTGCTCTCCTCATTGTCTCTTGCTAATTCTAGCCAGGCAGCCCTTCAGTAAAGAGATTTTTTTTCCTTAATGGCATTGCAATATTATTAGGAGCAGGTGAAGAATCCAGCTTTTGTTCTGCTAAGGGAACAGTCCCACCCCAGCTGGCAATAGGCATTCAGGTGGCCACAGGTTCTGTGTTTTGCAAATGCTCCATGCCAAGAAAGGCAATTTCACACAGTGCTGCCCTTTTTCAGCCTGCACCTTGGATGCCTTGTGCCAAGCCTAATCTTTTAATTAAACTTGGCATGACAATGAGGGAGCTGTTTGCTCAGCTTTGCTTGCAGCTGTCGCTTGATGGAATTACCTGATATCGGCATGCCATGACTCCTCCGCTGTCAGGATCACTGGTAAGATTGCTTTGCAAAATAATAACAGTCGTCTTCATTTTTAAAACATGTCGCTGTCATTCCAACAAAGGTCGCTTGAAAAGTTCATTAAGGGATTCCTTTATGCACTTGCTTTAAGACCCGTCAAAATAATTGGCTTTTATTTTAGCCATATCGTTCCTGCACTCTCTCCAGAAATGTAGTCTACAGCCTTTGTTATTTTGGGCCATTAAATCTCTCTCATCCAGCCTCTTCTCTCCAAAGTTTTACATCTGAATGAATTTAAAATAGGTTGATATTCTGAAATGATCTGCTCAGGCTTGGCTTCTCACTGTGGCATCACTTAACTCCTCCTATTGCTGTTGGGAGCCCAGACAGCCTTAGTCTGTGACGCAGTCTGTGACTCAAAAAAGAGGGAGTCAACCTATTTGGCAAAGCACCAGAAGGCATGACAAGAAGCAATCAAGGAGAGAAGCAACCTAAAACTAAGGATAAACTTCCTAATATGGAGAACAATTTAGTGGAACAGCTTGCCTTCAGATGTTGTAGGTGCTCCATCACTGGAGATTTTAAAGAAGACCCTGCTACTTTTTGGGAATGGTATCAGAACTCCTGTTGGAGCTAGAAGACCTTCATGGTCAGGGGTGGGTTCAAAAATTTTAGCAACAGGTTCTCTGCCTGGTTGCTGGGTGGGTGTGGCCATGGTGGGAGTGGCCTAGTTGGCCTCCTGCACTACAGCCGGGGGGGCATTTTTTTTTAATTCATATTTATATGCCGCCCTTCTCCGGAGAATCAGGGCGGCTTACAATGTTTGGAGCACAGCCTAATGTGCTCAGCAATAGCCTTCATTCCATTGTATATGCCTGCTTATTACTAAGCGGCATTTTTTCAAAGTCAGCTTATTGCCCCCAACAATCTTGGGTCCTCAATTTACCTACCCCGAGAGGATGGAAGGCTGAGTCAACCTTGAGCCTGGCGGGATTCGAGCCTGCACTAATTGCAGGCAGCTGGAACTAAGTGCTAGGCGTTTAATAGCCTGCACCACCAAGGCTCTTCCCCGGGCTCTGGAGGTTTTCCTTGATCTCTGGGAGGGAGAAAATGGCCTCCCCAGGCTCCAGAGGGTCTCTGGAAGCTGGAAACGGGCCCATTTCTGGTCTTCCCAAACTTCCAGGAGGCCCATTGTTCACCCTCCATGAGCCTCCGTGCGTGCCCTGCACTTACCTGCATCCAAAATGGGCCGTGTGGAGACTCCTGGGAGTAGAGGGGTGGTGTGGGCGGGGCCAGACAGGAATGGGATTTGGGGATTCTCTGAACTGCAAAGAATCTTAACTAGGGGCTCTCCTGAACCCTTGCAAACCCTCATCAACCCACCCCTGTTTATGGTCTGCTATTCTGTACTACTGTTCTTTTTATTACCATGTGCTCTTTTTTTTTACAGGAGTAGACTGTGAGCCAAAAAAAAAAGGATGCAAAGGCAAAACTACTTCCTACTTTTTTTGAACTGTCATGGTGACTGGATTCTAATAGAATTTTAACTATAAAGGGTTGGTTCTGCAAAGGGTTATTTATTCTTAGCCAAGTGAGAGCACATTGGATCACACTTTTCCAACTGAGCATACACCATTAATGAAAGAGAAGACCAGCATGTTCTGAACTTCCTTGAGAATATCTGGTAGCATTTTGGAACTGTGTTCTTTCCTCTCTTTGTTTTTCCTTCCCTACAATTCTTGCCCTATTCCTTCTCCACTGCTTCCAATCTCTTCCTAACTTCTTTATTAGGCAGCTAAAAATAAAACGGGTGACCAAAGCCCATATTTTATCAGCTGCTTGTTGTCTCTTTATCAGACTTCCTCCAAGAGATTTATTAATATAAATAGATGTCTGTTCATATCTATTGTATGTTTCTGAGAGTCACAATGTCTGGAATACTCTACCTGGCTCTGTGGTTTCTTCCCCAAACCCCAAAAACTTTAACTTTAGACTGTCTGCTATTGACCTCACCTCTTTCCTAAGAGGTCTGTAGGGGGTGTGCATAAGCACACCAACGTGCCTACTGTCCCTGTCTCATTGTTTCATTTTTCTTACATGTATCCATGTCATGTATTCATAACTATGTTTATACTTATATCTATTATCTTGTAAGCGATTGACAAATCAAATAAATAAATAAATAAACATAGAGTGACAGGAAAAAAAGAGCTGAATTCTCCCAAGGACAGTATCTCATTTAGGAAACTCCTAAGGACTGTCATTAGCTTTACTGAAAAATAATATTTCTCTCCTCTTGAAATTAAGTCCCTGTACAGAACCTCCAATTTTGTTTTGAGTGTAATTCTGTAGAAAACAATCACATCTATTAGTTTATTAAGAGATTAAGTATTCCCTTAATACCTTTAACTAATTATTCTTTGTTGTGGGTCATGTCCATTTACTTTCAGAACATGCTTATTACCAACAGCCATTGATTTAGTAACACATTTTGGATTCTGATGTTTTAAAACATGCTTAAAAGTTGTTTTATCACTTAGAGAAATGCTGCAAGCTTGTGTTTAACATAACAATGTTCTGGAAAGTAACCTCTTATATGACATTATTTACAAGCAGTAAAATACCTTTCAAGTGCAATCGGTTGTGATGCAATGGATCTGCCAAGTACAGCAATAGCAGGTAACTTGAGTTTTCATGTGAATGAGCTTCAGTAGTTCTCCCTTCCTTTTGCACTTAAGCACAATAGCATCCATAAAGTGTGTGTGTGAAGGGGGATTAAAAAAAATCAAGATGGTAGCTGTGACCCCAGAATCAATTCGATTGCAGAAAATACAACTTCAGCAACAGAGTGGTCCACACCTGGAATGCCCTACCCGACTCCTTTGTTACAGCCTCAACCCCTCACCACTTCAACCATAGACCTCACCCCCTGAGAGGTCCTTAAAGGGGGAGTGCATAAGTGCACCAGTGTGCCTACCATCCCTGTCTTATTGTCCCCATTTAACTGTATTTACTCCCTTTGTTCTTGTTTATGTTCATACTTATATTTGTTATCTTGTATATATTTGACAAACAAACAAACAAATAAATAAAACCTGTGTTGTACATGATCCTTGTAAAAATGGGGTAAGCTAGCTTTCACTCATGCATGCATAGACACCATCTCAACTTTTCTGACCTCTCGTTAGTAAATACTCTTGCAATATCAGAACTCCAGGGCTCTCATGCCTAGCTCAGAGCAAGCTATATTTTTTTGTCATTATCGAGTCTGAAGCTTAAAGTTACTATTCGTTTACTTATTCTTGCACTGGCAGATGGGCAAAAAGTAAAACATGCTATTACAGGACGTGCTAGTCTAACATATTTTGCAAACTAAAATACAAAGTGTTATGCAAACTAATTTATGCATCAAATTCATAACTCATATTTCCTAACAGAGTTCTAGGTGGTAAAAAATAGCATTTTTTTTGTTATCCAACGACATGAAATCTATGAGGGATGACGGAAGAGAATGAGCTAATTCAAAGCATCTGATGAGCTTCAGTGGCTGAGCATGGAGTAAAAACCTGGATCATTTTAAAAGCTGTTACAGGTTGTCCTCCACTTACAACGGATCATTTTGTGAATGTTTGAAGTTACAACAGCACTGAAAACAGTGATTTATGACTGTTTTTCACACAACCACTGCAGCATCTCCATGATCATGTGATCAAAATTCAGATGCTTGGCAACTGACTCATATTTATGAAGGCCGCGGTGTCCCAGGGTCATGTGATCACCATTTGTGACCTTCTGACAAGCAAAGTCAATAGAGGAAGCCAGATTCACTTAACAACCATGTTACTAACTGGACAACTGCAAGGATTCACTTATCTGTGGCAAGAAAGGTCGTAAGATGGGGCAAAATTCACTTAATAACAGTCTCAGCAACATAAATTTTGGGCTCAGTTGTGGTCATAAGTAAGGACTACCTGTGATGAAACTTTGAGATTAGCTGAATCTTTTATTCTCCATATAACACACTATTTATATCAAACAATCATATACATCCCCATTTATTGGGAAGCCTATGTTTCATATTTGAAAAAGATCAACAAATCTGTAAATTTGAGTCTGCAAAGTGCCCTGTATTTTTAGATAACTAGCTTTTGCAAAAAGGACATGCTATTAGATTTTTGGGAGAAGAATGGTGAACTGAAGATGGATCTGCAAAAGCAAAGCTGACCATAATGGCAAAGAGAGACTAAACTGATTCGTTAGTTCTCTCTGGATCAGGAAAGGATAGATTACCCATATATGCTCTGGAATGACTGCTTGTCATGAGGACTCTGCAGGACAGTGGTTTCCTGCGGGTTTGAATGCCAAGAAATGACAGAATCGGTCATCTTGCTTCAACTGCAGCAAGGACCATAAATTCTATGGTCCTAATCACTTTCAGATATTGTCTAGTAGGTATTCTAAATCTCTCAAGAAATATTGATGACTATCATTAAGTGTTTATGATTCTTGACTCTCGATGAATGTATCTTTTCTTTTATGTATACTGAGAGTATTTGCACCAAGATAAATTCCTTGTGTGTCCGATCACACTTGGCCAATAAAGAATTCTATCTATTCTATCTATCTATCTATTACTTGGATGTAAAAATCCTGGAGATTTTTCAGGACTGTAAATTAGAAAGGTAAAAAAAATGTCTGAGAAGACAGTGACAATGTTTCCATACTGTTGTCAAGAAAACTGTGTGGATATGTCCATAAAGTCACCAGACGTCATAATAAATCCATCTTCATATTTTCATAGCTTCATTCAGCTGTTTCTATACCGGTAGTCCTTGACTTATGACCACAGTTGAGTCCAAAATTTATGTTACTAAGTGAGACAGTTGTTAAGTGAATTTTGCCCCATTTTACATCCTTTGTTGCCAGAGTTGTTAAGTGAATCACTGAAGTTGTTAAGATAGTAACACTGGTGTTAAGTGAATCTGTATTCCCCGTTGATTTTGCTTGTCAGAAGGTTGCAAAAAAATGATGATCACAAGACACTGCAACCGTCATAAATATGAGTCAGTTGCCAAATGACTGAATTTTGATTGTGTGATCATGGGGATGCTGCAACAATCATAAGTGTGAAAAATGGTCATAAGTCCCTTTTTTCATGCTTTTTGTATCTTTGAACAAACTGTTGTGAGTCCAGGACTACCTGTACTGATTTAACTATAATGGTAGACTTTATATATTATCACCGCAATATCTGTGTAAGTACCACATATGGTGCTACAAATTGTTAGTAACGTCTTGCTCCAAACTGAGAAATCTGGTGCAAAAGTTAATCTGAGCTTCCAAATCAGAAGAATTCTTGGGGGTGGAAGATTTGTAGCTATTTGCTGAAGCTGCTTTCAGTGCTCTCTGTTCACTACCTTTCAGCTAGAAGGGTTTGATAAGAAAGATTCATTATTTTCCCAATAGGTATGTTAGAAAAAGGTGAACATGTTTACAGATGCTATCAGCATGAGGTTGGATGTCTTGACAATAAATTAATGCCGCTTTCTGACAATCTTAGTGTATAAAGAGGGTGCCCGTAGTAATTCTCTTTATTTAGTTTTGCTTTTTTGTGTCTGACATATACTTGCAAGTTGAGTTTTTATTAAAAAATGGTCAGTTAAGCTGACATTTGACATGAAAGGGAGTTTTCTGCTGGTATTGTTTTTAAAGGTCAAATTATATGGCTAGTGAAATGTAGAGGCTGCCATTTTGGATGGAATCAAACACAAATGTGGATTCCGTCTCCTTCCCTTTCACTACCATTATAGTGTTGCCAACAGGCTAATTTTCATGGATCTTTATCAGGAGATTACAGATTAACCCCAATCATGCCCAGTTCCAGAATATTCTTTTATTTCCCCTCATTTCCTGATTTTTTCCTCTCCCATATTCTCTCAGCCAGATTCACATAGACTTTTGTGAATTAGGTTTAATGATAAGAAATAAAGAATTGGGGCACAGGATCTTGCAAAAATGACTGAGCAAAAATTCCTGCCCTCCTTTATCAGCAACTTCATTAAGATGGGGGGGTCTCTGGCAGTCATCTAAGCCTCTTTTTGCACAGTGTGAAACTGAAGGGCTAAATGTCTTTTTTTCTCAGTTAAGCCTGGCACTGAAATGTTCGTCTTCTCTTTATAAATGCCACATGCATAAGAGAAACTGGCTTTCAATCATGATGTTACAAATCACATCTTGGCCTTTTTTGTATCTTTCACCTAAGGTCAAAAGTTAAACCCTAAAACAAATAACATGAGATTGTGACAATTAGTGTAAAGAAACCATTACCCTGCCAATATTATATACTGTACAGTGCATTCAGAAAGTATTCAGGCGACCTTCACTGTTGTCAATTCTGTTATGCTGCAGCCTGATTCTACAGTTGTTGAAATTCATTTTTTCCCTCTTCATTAATCTACATTCAGTGCCCCTTAATGACAAAGTGAGAACAGAATTTTAGAAATGTGTATAAATTTATTACAAAAAGAAAAACACTGAAATATTACATTGGCATAAGTATTCAGATCCTTTGCAACACTTGAAATTTAGCTCAGGTGCCTTCTATTTCTCTTGATAGTTGCTGACATGTTTCTCCACCTTGACTGGAGTCCACCTGTGGTAAATTAAATTGATTGGACATTATTTGGAAAGGCATACACCTTTCTATAGAAAGCTTCACAACTGACAATGCATACTGTAGCAGAGCAAACGCCTGCAGAGCTCAGAGACAGGATTTATTGCAAGGCACAGATCTGGGGAAGGTTACAATAAAAAATTTTGTTGCACTGAAGGTTCCTAAGAGCATAGTGGCCTCCATAATTCTCAAACGGAAGAGGTTTCGCCCAGGGGTGGGATTCAAAATTTTTAACAACTGGTTCGGTGGGCGTGGCTTAGGTGGTGGGTGTGGCTTGTGGTCATGTGACTAGGTGGACATGGCTTGGTGGTCATGCTATTGGCTGGTGTTCATGCAGCCAATATCACTCACTCGAGCCTGCCTTTGTGGCCCAATCTCCTGGCCTGGCCTCATGACACAATGGGGATGCTGCAACAGTGTGTAGGAAAGTGTGAAAAAGATGCCAGTCACTTTTTTCAGTGCCATGTAACTTTAAATGGTCCTCACACAAATGACAAGAACATACCAACCAAGGAGGGGCGGAAAACTCAGGAATGGTGTTGGAGATGGGAACAGGAACCCTGTAAGAATGTAATAAGGGTTAACAGAGAAGGTAGTTTCTTTAAGCAACACCAAGAATGTTTCCTTCCTTCTTCATTACAAGATTGGTGGTAATTTCTTCTAACCACGGTTCTTCTGAGACTTAGAATGTTAACAACGGTTCTTCCTACTTGAATGGTGGTGCGAACTGGTGATCCCACCCTGGTTTGGCTAAACAGGACTCTTTGAAACTGGTTGCCTGGTCAAATTGAGCAATTGGGGGAGAAAGACCTTAGTAAGAGAGGTGACCAGGAACCCAATGGTTCTTTGGTCATTATTGGGTATTGAGACTTTCTGAATGCACTGTATCCCTAATTGTCTACTTATAACCAAGGCTAATAGTTTTTTCCTTTAGTGTGATTTTTGTGAAATCCAGCAAGCAGGTTCTCCCAGGCATATATTCACCCCTATACAGGGGTGGGCTGCTGGGGGGTTTGCAGGGGATTCAGGAGCCTAGCTAGATTCTGTGCAGTTTGGAGAACCCCCAAATCCCTCTCCTGGCTGGCCCCACCCACCCCTCCTCTCCCAGGTTGGATGCAGGATGTGTGCAGAGGCTTGGGGAGAGTGAAAAACAGGGGACTCCTGGACGTTCGGGAAGGCTGGAAATGGGCCTGCTTCTGGCTTTCAGAGAGCCTCCAGAGCCCAGGGAGCAGAATTAATATTCAGCAGGTTCTGACTAGTTCTGGAGAACTGGTAGCAGAAATTTTGAGTAGTTTGGAGAGCCGGCAAATCCCACCTCTATTGGAGATTTTACAGTATCCTTTCCTGCCAAGCCCACCAAGCCACTCCCACAGAACCAGTAGTAAAAAAAATGGAATCCCACCACTGCCAAGGAGGGTGTTTTTGTCCCCACGGAGGCTCAAGGAAAGCCTCTATAGTCTGGGAAGGGCAAAACGCCTCCCCCACCATGGTGCAGGAAGCTGACTAGGCCACGCCCACCATGGCCAGACCCATCCAGCAACTGGGCGGAGAACCCTTTGCTAAAATTTTTGAAGCCCACCTTTGCCCTTATGCATAAACATACATAGGGGAGGTGGAGAGAAGAGAGACTTTTTAAAAAAAGATATAAATGAACCAAACAGTTCATGAAAAAAGTAATAGAAGGGAGAAAATGTAATAGGCCTAGCCTACTCTCATGGAAGATGCTAATCGATCAGCAGCTCCAAATGGTTGCAAATACCTTTAGCCCAGATTAACCAACTGTTATGTATGTAGGTTTGAATGTTATTGGTTTATTTGAACTGTTCTTGTAAAATGTCAAATGGTATTGGGTTAAATAGTGCGGGAAGAAACCCTGCACTCCCATTGGCTGGCAGCTACAGCTGCAGGCTATAAGAAGCAGGCAAGCCAGGACGGGTCCATTCGAGCTGTAGTCACTAATAAAGTCTTTGCTGGAACTCCTGCGTCTGACTCTTCATGCAAACTTAACACTGGCGGCGAGGTGGGATTTCCCTGAAGAAGAGAGACGCGAACGAACAAGCAACTGAGGCGAGATGGCTGCGCTGAACACCCCCAGCACCGTTCGATCCGGCGACGGAAGACTGGGAATCGTATGCGGATCGTTTCCACATGTTCCTGGAGGAACGATCTCGCCGGCATCCCCGAGAGACGGAAGAGGCGGTCTTTCTCACGCACTGCGGTCAGTCTTCAAAATGGCGAAGGCGTTGGCGGGAGCAGCAGAGCTGAAGGTAATGGAATGGCCGATTTAGAAAACTTTTGAGAGCCCATTACGCACAAGTATCGTGCCTCAAGAACACGAATTTTACCGTCGGGATCAAGGGGATAGCGAGAATGTTAATGACTTCGTGGCAAGTTTAAGGGACATTGGGGGTGCTTGTGACTTTACCAACTTAGAAGAGGCCATGCGTGATCGGTTTGTTTTAGGCCTTAAAGATAAGGTTTACAAAGCAAACTATTAATGAAACCTAAGATCACGTTTAAAGAGGCCATTGAAGAAGCTGTTTCAGCGGAAGCCACCAAGTCCTCAGCAGCGGCCATGAAAAAGATTAACAAGGCCTCAAGCCAGGCCTCAAGCCATTCTGATGGGGATAAATCCACATCTACTCATTCTGAACAAATAGACTCTGATTCTGATGGCAGTGAGGCAGGGAGGAGGATTTTAAACTCAGAATGGAGAAGAAAAAAAAAGACTCTGGGAAGAACAGGCAAGGGTTCTATTGCAGAGGCTGTGGGGGGCACCCCGCACTGATTGCAAGTTCTTTGACTCCATTTGCCTACGTTGTGAGAAACGGGGTCACATAGCCAGAGTCTGCAAATCATCCAGAACTCCACCAGCTAGGAAGAAATTCCTGATAGAGACTTTAAGCCCAACAATTTCCTTGAAAAATGGAAATTGGAATTGAAGCAAATGGCAAGAATGAAACTCACCAAACAATCACTATTGGTCATTCTTCACCCTTAAAAAGCAGAAAAGTACATGTGAAGGTGTTTATTGAAGGAAGGCCTTGCCAAATGGAAGTGGACTCAGGCTCTATTTAATGGTGTCATGGGACACTATCCACAGACTTTTTCCCAAAATTCAGAAAAAGCATTTCCAGAAGCAAGCACTGACTCTCAAAGACTACCAAGGGAACAAGATTCCAGTAGTTGGCGCGAGAGATTTCAACGTGCAGTTTAAAGGCCACACCAAACGTTTGCCCCTGACCATCGTGGACAAGGATCGCCCAAGTTTGCTGGGACTTGAGTGGTTCAAGCCACTTGGCATCGAGGTGACTGGCATCCATCACGTGAGCAGTTCTGACTGGGAAGAGTCCTTGAAGTCTGAGTTTCCAGAGGTCTTCAGCGAAGGACTGGGCAAGTATATGGGGACCCCTATTGCTTTCAGCCTAGACCCCAAGGTGCCCCCCGTTTAAAGCCCAGGAGGGTCCCATTTGCTTTAAAGGAAAAATTGATGCACAATTAGATAAACTCATTGCTCAAGGGGTTTTAGAGCCTACTGACCACTCCAGATGGGAAACACCCATAGTCACACCAGTCAAGGCTGATGGGTCAGTGAGAATCTGTGGTGACTACAAGGGGACACTTAACCATGCGCTGCAACAGGCGCATATCCTGTACCAGTTGTGCATCATCTGCTCCATTCCCTTGGCAGGGGTACAGTATTTGCTAAACTGGATTTGGCTCAGGCATATCAACAATTAACAGTTGATGATGCCACTGCAGAGGCACAAACAATTGTGACCCATAGAGGTGCCTTCAAATGTAAAGACTACAATTTGGAGTAAGCGTGGCACCTGGCATTTTTCAGAGCCTTATGGAAAGAATGTTGCAAGGACTGCAGGGGTAGTGCCTTATTTTGATGATGTATTAATCTCTGCTGAAAATGACACTCAGCTGAAAGACTCAGAGAAGTCCTTACCAGATTCAGAAAAGCGGGTTTAAAAGTCAAGGAAGACAAATGTACACTCAAAACAGACAGAGTTGAGTTCCTGGGGTATATGATTGACAAGCAGGGCATCCATCCTACTGATGCCAAGGTTAAGGCAATCAAGGAAGCCCCTAAACCTCGATGCAAGGCAGATTTGCAGGCCTTCCTTGGCTTATTAACTTTTACCACATGTTTCTACCTCACAAAGCATCTATTGCTGAGCCCTTACATCGCCTACTTGATAAGAATGCTGTTTGGATCTGGGGGGGAAGGAACAGTCAGCATTTAACAGTATTAAGAAACTAATCACGTCTGATGCTGTGTTGATACAATTCTCTGAGAATTTACCTGTTGTTCTGACTTGTGATGCATCCCCTTTGGAGTGGGGGTTTTTTGAGTCACAGGCTTCCCAATGGACGGGAAGCCCCAATTGCATTTACTCTCGCACACTGTCCAAAGCAGAGAGGAATTATAGCCAATTGGACAAGGAGGCTTTAGCAGTTGTTGCAGCTGTTAAGAAATTTCATGAATATCTGTATGGCAGGTCATTCACCATTGTTACAGATCACAAACCTTTACTAGGCATTGTGGCAGGAGACAAACCTACACCTAATATCCTGTCACCAAGAATGCTGAGGTGGACTGAATTTCTTGCAGCCTATTCCTACAAACTGATTCACAGGCCTGGCAAGGACATTGGACATGCTGATGCACTGAGTCGTTGCCCACTACCTTGCCACAAGGAGGACTTTGAACTTGAAACTCACACCTTTTCCTGGAGACCGTGGCTAAGCTTCCAGTCCATGCTGCTGAGATTGCCAAAGAAACTGCCAAAGATGCTGTGTTGGCACCTGTTATGGGCTGGATTAAGAAAGGTTGGCCTCTTCAAGATCTACCTCACCTTGCCCAACCTTTTAAGTCCAGGCAAACTGAATTATCTGTATTAAGAGGATGTATTTTGTGGGGTAACAGGGTGGTTATTCCTGCAAAACTGCAAAGGGAGGTTTTGGAAATGTTACATGAGGGTCATCCTGGGATTGTAAGGATGAAAGGTTTGGCCAGGAGTTATGTATGGTGGCCAGGTATTGACAAAATGGTTGAAAACTGGGTAGCCTCTTGTCCCAATTGCCAGGTAGTCAGACCTGCCCCACCTCACGCCCCACACAGGAATGGGAATGTCCTAGGGGCCCATGGTCTAGAATCCACATTGATTTGCAGGCCCTACAAGAGGGCACACTTTTCTAGTGATAGTAGATGCATACTCCAAATGGCTAGAGGTAATTCCAATGACATCCACTACTACTGAGGCTGTTATCAAGCAGCTCAGAAAAGTTGTTTGTAACCCATGGGTTACCAGATGTCCTTGTCTCTGACAATGGCCCTCAATTCACATCTAACATTTTTGAATCCTTTCTAGCTCAACAGGGCATCAGACATGCCCTCACTGCCCCTGGGCACCCTCCAACGGCGAACATGGTACTTTACAAAGAGAAGCTTCAGCAGCTGGGTCCTGGGGACATCACTGAGAAGCTTGAAAAGCTTCTTAGTGTTCAACACATCACTCCTAGCCCATCAACTAACTTGTCCCCAGCAGAGTTGTTGATGGGCAGGAAACTTAGGTCTTCCCTTGACCGCCTTCATCCCACTTACACACCCAGCACCACTGGATTCCACTTCCAAAGTTCGTTCTTTTAGTGTGGGAGATTCTGTCTATGCTAGGAACCTTATAGGTGACCCTTTGTGGATTCCTGCTGAAATAACTCACATCACGGGCCCTCGTTCTTACAGGGTACAAACAGAGGATGGCCTCCTCTGGAGCAGGCACATTGACCAACTTAGATCCAGGTTCCCCAACAACATCGCCCTGTCTCCCTCTAGGTCCCTCACCTGATGTTTCTTCTAGGGGAAGGGGGGAACAGGAGGAAAATCAGCAAACAGGAATCAACCCCATGTGTAACGAGCCATTGCGACAGGAACCATCCCGAACCCTGTCACAATGCCAAGATCCATCCTTAGAAGTGGAGCCATTGCAGGAACCATCGAACCCTGTCACAATGCCAAGATTCATCCTTAGAAGTGGAAGTTTGCACACCACCATCTGATTTGGGTGCTGACATTGGAATGGAGATGGGTTGGGAGGAGAGACCAGATTCTAACAGTCTAACAGGGTCTCCTTTCACAGGAAGTCCCAACAGGGAAATGTCAGCAGACACATTTCCCCTCTCACTGGGTGAGAACGTTAAAACTTCTGAACCACGAAGGTCTCAACGTACACGTAAGAGCCCCACCTATTTAAAGGAATACATTAGATAGGTTGGGGTTTGGTATGGACTGAACCTAGTGGGGAGGGGTGTTATGTATGTAGGTTTGAATGTTATTGGTTTATTTGAACTGTTCTTGTAAAATGTCAAATGGTATTGGTTTAAATAGTGTGGGAAGAAACCCTGCACTCCCATTGGCTGGCAGCTACGGCTGCAGGCTATAAGAAGCAGCCGTAGCCAAGCCAGGATGGGTCCATTCGAGCTGTAGTCACTAATAAAGTCTTTGCTGGAACTCCTCGCGTCTGACTCTTCATGCAAACTTAACACCAACCATCAGTCAGATACCTATCCTTGGTAGTTAAGCATAATTAACTGCTGAAGTATTGCAACCAAAGGTGGTATTCAGCAGGTTCTGACCAGTTCTGGAGAACCGGTAGCAGAAATTTTTAGTAGTTCGGAGAACCGGTAGTGGAAATTTGGAATAGTTCAGAATACCACCTCTGATTGGCCCTGCCCCCATCTATTCTCTGCCTCCTGAGTCCCAGCTCATCGGCTGGGCCTTCTTTCATTACCCTGCACAGGAGAATGGAGCTGGAAAGCAGATTAGTGGGGATGGGGAGGGAATGGGATTTTACAGTATCCTTCCCCTGGAGTTGGATGGGAATAGATATTTTACAGTATTGATTCCCTGCCACGCCCACCAAGCCACACCACGCCTACCGAGCTACGCCCGCAACTGGTAGTAACAAAAATTGAATCTCACTACTGATTGCAACTACTACTTCTAGTTGCAATTACTGTAGGAGAAGAAGCTGTTTCTATGGCTGTACCCTGGCTGGGTCAGTAGAGGAGCATAGAAAAGAAAAACTGCCTTGGGGGACCTTTTTTTTATATATAGAGGTAAAACAAACACTGACTATTGGAGAACAATTTTGAGTTGTAATTGATGCTTTATGACCAAAGATTTTGTATTTAAATTTAAGCAATATACAATTTATGCAACAAATGCAGTCCAAAGTATGTGTATGGGGGGAGGGGAACAATGTAATGCTCCTTTAATTGTATTTTCAATATGTGTTTGTGTGACAGTGAGACAGAGGAGAAGGAGAAAGGTGAAGCTGAGCTCAGGGGAAAAAAAAACAATTTGTGGATGACCTAGAAAAAGGTCTCTGAGATTTCCTGTAAAGACAATAATAGCAAGTTTCCAACCCCAACCACAAAAGTTCTTCACCTAAGTTTCCCCACCCCCAGGAGGAATGTCTGCATCAGCAGTTGTGGCAGCTGAATACTGTCTATTCAGCGTGTTCCAATTCCAATTGATTCCAGGAAGCCTCCCAAGAGTTTTATACCATCATTTGAAATTTAGTTTCATTATCCTCTCTTGATAATAGCCTAGAGCTGTGTTTCTCAACCTTAGCAAATTTAATACGCACAGATTTCAACTCCCAGAATTACATGCTGGCTGGAGAATTCTGGGAGTTGAAGGCCATCCATTTTAAAGTGCCCAAGATTGGGAAACATTGGTATAGACTAGGGGTCTTCAAACTTGACAGCTTTAAGACGTATGGGACTTCAACTCCCAGAATTCCTCCTCCAGTCATGTTAGCTCAGGAATTCTGGGAGTTGAAGTCCACAAGACTTAAACGTGCCAAGTTTGAAGACCCTTGGTGTAGACGCAGGGGGGTCAAACTGGCACCCCATGGGCTGGATGCGTCATGCATAGGCCATGTCCACCCCAGCTCCACAAAGGGAAAAAGCATTGTGATAGGTCACATGATGGCAACATGACGTCGTGAGTTTGACAACCGTGGCATTGAGCAATCTAGGCTCTCTTCCTATTTGTCTTAACTGGGAACTGTTAAATATTTTACTCTCAGGCTTTCCCTGATTTTGGGTAAAAGTTGCTCCTTTTTTAATATAAAAAATTCAATATTTACATACGTGGTATGTTGTCAGTTAATTTTGTGAGTTTGCTTGCAAGCAAATTTTATGTGACAGACTCAGGTAGCAGATTGCAGAAAGATAGATCTCTGAGTGAATCTGTGATTCTGCAAGCAATTCAATCTGCCTGCCTGCTTTGCCTGATTTTGGGTAAAAGTTGCTCTTTTTTTAAAAAAAAAATCAGTATCTACATAAATATTTATAACATTTACATACAAGCCATGCCCAGCCAGTCACATAACCACCAGTCACATAACCACCAAGCCATGCCCAGTCAGCACGCCATGGCCACCCAGTCACGTAACCACAAAGCCATACCCACAAATTAACCCACACCCACAGAACCGGTTGTTAAGCCACTATCCCTCCTTGAACAGTGACAAGAAGAGGACCAATTTCAAAATTACCTTGGGATGTCCAGATATTATGGTCATCATCCAAATACTTTGAGAATTAGAACAAAACAGGCCATATTCCTCTGTAGCATCTCTCTTGATCTGTTGTGTGCAAGAAGGATTTGTGTCTTATTCCACTGCATCTAAACCATCTTTCCTTTACTCTGGAAAGCAGAATACAACTCTTCACAACACTGGTGAAGAGGCCAGAGAGCAGGTATGGCAAGCCTATTGAACCAAGGTAAGCAGGGGTGGGATTCAAATTTCTTAACAACCGGTTCTGTGGGTGTGGCTTAATCTGTAGGTGTGGCTTTGTGGTTATGTGACTAGGTGGGCATGGCTTGCTGACTGGGCATGGCTTGGTGGTTATGTGACTGGCTGGGCATGGCTTGTATGTAAATGTTATAAATATGTAGATATTGATTTTTTTATTTAAAAAAGAGCAACTTTTACCCAAAAGCAGACAAAGCGGGCAGGGAGATTGAATTGCTTGCAGAATCACAGATTCACTCAGAGATCTATCTTTCTGCAATCTGCTACCTGAGTCTCAAATAAAATTTGCTTGCAAGCAAACTCACAAAATTAACTGACAACACACCATGTATGTAAATATTGAATTTTTTATAAAAAAAGGAGCAACTTTTACCCAAAATCAGGCAAAGCAGGCAGGCAGATTGAGCTGCTCACAGAATAACAGATTCACTCAGAGATCTATCTTTCTGCCATCAGCTACCTAAGTCTGCACTGAAAAATAGAAGCTTCAGTCCTAAGGAAGGTTCAGCTCTGCTTTTAGATTAGCTGGAGAGCAGGAAATCCATCAGTTTCCTGCTTTCTAGCTAATCTAAATCTCCCAGCACAGCAGAACAGCTGATGGTCAGGGGAAAAAAAGGAAAAATTAGCAACTTACCAAACATAGGCATGTTTGATGGCTTGCATGCCAGTAAGGAGTAAGTGGGTGGGGCAGGGCCAGCCAGTGGCATGATTTGCCAATTCTCCGAACTATGCAGAATCGTAACAACTGGTTCTATAGAACCGGTCCGACCAGGTAGAATCCCACCCCTGATTTCCCCTCTCCCCACAAAACTTTGAAACTTTCTAGAGCTCCCAAACTAAAGCTGAGGGAAAGCCAGGAATGAGATAACTTCCCATAGGCCTGAATTATCTCTAAGATTACAATGTGGGCCAGTACCTGCTCTCTTAATTGCAGGGAGCTTCTGAAAATTTTGCCAGTGGATATTGAGGGAGGAATCCCTTATTTTCATCATTACTTGCTTGGGGCTAATTTAGTCTTTGAAGCTAAGCTCAATTCAAAGTTACTTGAAGGCAAGATCAAACACCAAAGTTAGACCAATTAGGGTTAATATTTGGGATGATTGGGAATTGAAGCCCTGGTAAATTTTCTACGAATTGATTACAATATGATAACAGAGGGTTTTGGAATTTCAACCTTGACTTTCTCTTACTACTGTTCACAATTTTTATTACTTTTATACTTCTACATGATATGCTCATTATTGTTTTTTTCTGTTAACCATTTTGTTGTTAATATAGTTTATAGATGACAGGCTAACAATTTGTAAGTAGATTTAGCAGTTTAATCATCTAAAATTATTTTGACCTGTTTCGCAAGGGGTGGGAAATGAACACTGCTATATTATACTAGTCAGCATTTAACTAGGGAGGATATTATGTGTATATATGTTAGTCTTTGTTAAAGGCTCTTTTTTAATGTTTTTGTTGTTGTTGTTTTTAAATATTTTGGTGTTTTGTATATTAAACTTCAAATAAACTAAATTTTTCCAACAAAAAGTTAGAATCTGTTCTATACCTTTCTTCATTTCATAGTAATAAACTCAACAATGAATGAGCTTAATCTGGTCAGTTCCTCACTTTTCTCTTTAAGACTACCATTGTTTGATGGGAGAAGCAGAGACCAGAGTCTAGCTAGGGACATGGATTATAATCTTAATATCATAGGGCTGGAAGGGAACTGAAGATCTTCTAGTTCAAGTCCCTTTCCGAGGCAGGAATTCTGTTACTATCCCAGACAAATGATTGCCGAATTTTTTCTTGAAAACATTCAGCGATGGAGCACTCACAATTCCAGGAAGCAAGCTGTTCCATTATTTAATTGTTCTCGTTGTCAGGAAATTCCTCCTTGTTTCCAATTCCTCCATGAATCTGCCTCAGATCAGCTTCCTTCTGCCCATTGCTTTTTGTCCTGCCCGCAACCACTACGGAGAATAAAATGGCACCCTCTTCCTTGTGGCAGCCCTTCTTCAACTATTGGAAGACTGCTATCATGTCTCCCCTTTCTCTTCATTAGGCTAAACATACCTAGTTCCCTTAGTCATTCAGATTAGATTCAATGGAATCAATTCGTAGGTTACTCCAACCCAGCAAACAAAGATTTTTGAAAAGCCAACTCTCTACTTTTCTTCACACTCCAGAATCCTATTCTTGCATGTTTTGCACTTCAGGATGAGGACATGGAAGAGAAACATAAATTGACTGGTATAAATGGAAAAAGGGGCATTAGGATAACGTAGGACAAGGCTCTTCAGACTTGGCAAGTTTAAGACTTGTGCCTTCAAGTAGCATTTTTCTGCTCCCTGATTCCAGTCAAAACTTCGGTTTATTGAAGAGTTCTGTAGAGATTATATGCAAAAAATGTCACTGAAAGTGCTAGCAGTGGAAGACAAAAAGGGGTCCTAAATAAGCATGAGTGCTAGGTCAAGTCTATAATAGTTAACAGGGGTTTATGATTCCCAATTATTGCATGGGCAGATTGTTGGCCAGGGGTCTTTTTAGGATTGTGAATTCCTATTTGGAGGACAAACTGGTCAATGGATTGGTTTGTGGCTCCTGATAAATTCCCATCAGAAGACATTAAAGAGAAATTGAAAGGTTGCTTTGCAATGAAAGAAATACATTTATTTGCTCATCTTGGAAAATGTCTCATATTTTCTCAATACTTTAAGAACACATCTGTGCTGCTGTTTTTATAATGCATAAAATAAGTTTAAATTTAACTGAATGCCCTGCTCAAAGTAAATACATTTAATTGGTGCAAAAACTAAGCTTGTATCTTATCCAGCTTTCTCCAATCCATTCATCATGCTTTTTTGTTGTTGCTGCTGCTGTATTCTATTTCTGCCATATTTTCACATGGGGTTTAACTGCTTATATGTTAGGGGACCTTTGTTGTTATACTAACTAAAACACTGGCTACAAAATTGGTCTCAGTCTCAGTCTGATATCTGCTTTCTTTTTTTAAAAAAGTAAACATATAGGATTGGTTTAATTTCCAAGAAGTGCAGAAGTCAATGAAACTAGTTGGGTATTCAGCACTTTTGAAAGTAAATCTCAATTGATGTGGGAATTAAACTTTCCACAATGACTACTAATTCCAGCAGCCCCATTGATTTTCCTGGCACTGTACTGCCCTATTAGATCTCCAACTGAGTTTAGAGGGACACATATGGGAAGCACAAAATTTTTTCATACATTTGGGGTGGAATTATAAGTTTAAAAAAGATGTTGCTTGCTGTTTTTTAAAATCGATATTTTTGTTGCTCAGGGAAGAACATTTTCTTCTGTAATGCCACAGTCAGGAAAACAGGTGCCGGGAAGCCAATTTTTTTTTTGACCCAAATGCAAAAATGGGCACCAGGATGAGATTCAGGCTGGAATTTCATGCTTAAAAATGGTGTTCCTTGCTGTTTTTAAAAATCCAGCCTTTTGGGTGCCCAGGGAAGAAAACGGGTGATGCAGAGAAAAGGAAAACAGGCAGTGGTGGGCTTCAAATTTTTTTTACTACCAGTTCTGTGGGCGTGGCTTGGTGGGTGTGGCTTGTTGGCCATGGCAGGGGAAGGAAACTGTAAAATCTCCATTCCCTCCCCACTCCTGGGGAAGGATACTGTAAAACCCTCATTCTGTCCCCACCCCACTAACCTGTTTTCCAGCTCCGTTCTCCTGTTCAGGGCAACAAAAGAAGACCCAGCCGATCAGCTGGGACTCAGGAGGCAGAGAAAAGATGGGGTTGGCAGGGCCAGTCAGAGGTGGTATTTGCTGGTTCTCCAAACTACTCAAAATTTCTGCTACCAGTTCTCCAGAACTGGTCAGAACCTGCTGAATAGCACCTCTGAAAACAGGTGCCAAGAAGCCAAAACTTTTTTTCAACCCAAATGCAAAAACAAACACCAGGAGGAGATTTGGGGTGGAATTTCATGCTTTAAAATGGCAGGGTTTTTTTTTGCTATTTTTAAAAACCAAGCATTTTGGTGCCTGCAGAGGAAAAATCATGATGCGCAGGCAGACAGCCAGAGCAAGGCAAGCACAAAGAGTAGTGAAAAGACAAAAAGTGTATTGGACCAGTGTAAGGATTTCCTAATTCTTACCCTGATTTTAAACTGTTTTTAAGTTCATCAAATTGCTTTTTACGAAGAAGGGAGACTCCAGAGAAGGAGGGAAGGAGCCTTGGTGGTGCAGGTTGTTAAATGCCTAGCACTTAACTCCAGCTGCCTGCAATTAGTGCAGGATCGAATCCCACCAGGCTCAAGGTTGGCTCAGCCTTCCATCCTCTCGGGGTAGGTAAATTGAGGACCCAAGATTGTTGGGGGCAATAAGCTGACTTTGTAAAAATGCCGCTTAGTAATAAGCAGGCATCTACAACAGAATGAAGGCTATTGCTGAGCACATTGGGTTGTGCTCCAAAAATTGTAAGCTGCCCTGAGTCTTCGGAGAAGAGCGGCATATAAATGTAATTTAAAAAAAAACCCTGCCATCTCTTTCCCCCTCTGTAAAGTGGCGAGAGAAAGCTTTGGAGTTGATTTCACATCCATGGGAAGTGAAAGTTAAGCAAAGAATTAACTATCACAATTGGAAAGAGAACTGGACTGAGTATTTTAACAAGATAGCTTAAGATATGGATATAATGTATTTCTATTAAGCTATTTTCCTTTCTGAAGCTCCTTTTGGCTACAAAAGTAAAAGTTTCTCCTTTTTACTCCCCTCCCCCATCCCAATTCATAATGGAAAGGGAAAAGAAAGCAAGGCTTCCATCTGCTGGCTAAAGTTGGAATATATAAGAAGAATATATTTTGAGCTGGCTAGGCCTCAATAAGAGGCCAATATGACTTTGTTTTGAGAACTGCTGCATTTGGTGCTAGAAAGTAGATTAAAGACTAAGCCCTTGTTTTGGAAACTGCTGTGGGAAAAGCAAGATTGGATAAGTACAGGGAAGAATTATTTCAGGACTTTTGTGGATTTTTTTGTGGATACATTTAGCAGACAGATGGAAAAAGTGAAAAAACAGTTACCTATTTTGCAGATGTGAGGAGAACATTGTGGTTTAGCTTGCTATCTTTTGCCTTTTTTCTTTGTGTTTTTTTTTTTTTGTTATTGACTCTGTAAACTATGGGAACAACTAAAAAGCCAAGACTGGGATTACAGCAGGTCTTATGGATTATAAATTTAATTGACTTTGGCATATTTTTTCTTTTTTCCTCTTTTCCCTTTTTTTTCTGGAATATTGAACTATTAAGAACTAGGGATACAGCAGCCCCTGTGGATTATAAATACTATAAATATTAACTGATAGAATATAACAAACATCTTTAAGGACAAACAACTTTCTTTTTTCCTTTTCCATTTTTTGGACTTTCGTGCCTTTTGGGTGCCTGGGTAAGAAAACGTGTCAAGAAAACAGGTGCCGGGAAGCCAAAAATATGTTCAACCCAAATGTAAAAATGGACTCCGGGAGGAGATGCAGAGTGGAATTTCATGCTTAAAAAATGGTTGCTTCCTGTTTTTAAAAGTCAAGCCTTTTGGGTGCCCAGTGAAGAAAACGTGTGATGCTGCAGTCAGGAAAACTGGTGCCGGGGAGAGAGGTGGGCTTGGCAGCATTACCAGTCACAGGGAACAGAGCTCTCCATTCCTGTGCTGGCTTCTCTCTTTTTGTGGGCTCCAAAAGGAGCCAAAGCCACCCAGTAGGGGCAGCAAAGCTAAGAAGGGGTGCTCTGAGACGTCGCAGGAGAGATCGCAACTCTCCTACTGAACCTCAGGCCTTTTAACCTCTATGCCATGTCAAGGAGAAGAGGCAGTCTAAGATGGCTGCCATGAAGCTGTGACAACAGATGATCATCTAAGCACAACGCAGAAGCGGATTTTGGTGAACACTGTGTGAACTGGGTGAGAAGAATTATTTTTATTCAAACTGTAACCCAAAAGAATATCCAGGAAAAGAGAGGCTCATAACTATTTTTTGAAAGTAGTGGCAACTTAGTACTTTGAAATAACTTTAAAATTGAAGGAAAAGTAATTAAAAGGAAAAAGGCAGAAAAATAGTTAAAATACAGAAAATTGGACTTTCAAATAGGATAGGCACTGCTTTGGATAGGCATTTTAAAATGCTGGAATTATCTACTGAAAAATCAGCACAATGTTATTTTTACATTGTAGGAAAACAGAAAAACTGGTTAATATTGACTCTGGGTGGAATTAGATAATTAAATATGCTTGTTCTGTCTCACAACAGAACACATACACATATACACACAAAGGAGGATTAGAATGGTTCAAAAAAACTATCTGCAAAGGGGACTATTTGGTTAAATTGTTGATTGATTAAATTGAACATGATTTAACTTGCAATATTATGCAAGCTGGGAGAAAATTAATCATTTTGTCGGTGATTTTCAGAACTTGTAGAATCAGATGTAGTCATCATGAACAAAGGTCATGTCAGGTTTCATAGAGTCCAAGTCAAATGTCTTAAGATCTCCTCCACTGTTATTTGCTTCTTTTGTGTTGCAACTTCTGCCATAGTCTCCTCCTTCTTTACCCCTTCTTTTATTATCACCATCTCCTTAGCTGTAACAATACCCATTTCCATCCATTACTCCATGTGTTCCTTTTCTGGCCAGTTCAGCCAGAATCTGACAACTTTTCCTCCTTCATTCTCACTCAATTTATTAATATGTGCAGTCACTCCAGACACTCGTAGATTTGAACACCCAGATCTGGGCTCCATTAATCTGACCATGGATAGTGGTGGTATTATTGCTACCAATATCTCTTTCTGTCCTTATTTTATTAATAAGTTGTCCCTGTAATTAGCAATGACAGCATTCATTATTCACTGTTGACTCTTTCATAGGATGTAGGATTAATGGAAGAATGGACTGATATAATTATTCTATCCAAGGTATACGCCATGAAACAGGCATCAAATCCATCTTGGTAAATGCCATAATAATAAGGGCGAAGTGAAATAGAAAGTGTATTTTGTTTCAAGTGTGGATCTAAATTGACTGCTACCAGAACTCAATTTGCAGAAAAAATAGTCAATAGAATTATTTTTTAATTACACACCCTTCAGAACTGAAGGAGCAACTAAATATTTTATCAAACAGCTTCATCCTAAATCTGCCCCAGTTTTCCACAGATAAACTTTTTACTTTATTAACACATAAACAAAACACCAGATGACATACTTATTCTTCGTATCATCATAGAATAAAGAAAGCTGATAGTTTTTCTTTCAGTTAGGACATACTTAGCAGTTACAGAACTGAGGAATAGTATGTGTACTATAATCCACTAAACATGTTGTATGAACTGTATTCATATTTCAAAAAAGGGAGAAAGAGAAAAGAGATAAAAGCAGTTTGTACCATAATTGTACTACTAGTTCTTACATTTATAAACAAAATTTGTGACACAACATAACAGTAACATACTGCTTGTCCAAGCTCTACAACTGGGAAGCACAAATCTTCTTTCTTACAGGATAAAAGAATTAAGAGAGACAGAAGACTTGAGATAGAAAAAAATTAAATAACAGAAATTTAATGCAACACGGGACTAGTCTTGACATTTTAAAATGCCCTCAGAAACTCAGTCTGACAGAAGAACATGCACAAAATAAATTTTGAGGCAACAATCTTTATTAATTACAGTCTCAACAATGAAAGAACAGAACTGCATGTGCACAAATACTGTACAAAGTCAATGGGATGATTTTGAAGGAAATAGACAACTGTTATACTTAAGAGAGCGGGAAGCAGAATATATAAAGTATAGCTCTAATATTCCTGTGAAGTTGGTTTCCTCTTTTTTTAAAAAATAGGTTTTTTTTACAGATTACAGTTACAACAGTAAAAACTATATAAACAAATAAAATTAAAAGAATAAATTTTAAACAAAGAAGGTGCAGAGGAGAGAATATAGAAATAGAATAGAAAAAAGAATATAGTAAAGAAAAACAGTAAAGAAAAACAGATAACAGATAATCAGAGTTGGAAGGGACCTTGTAGGTCATCTAGTCCAACCCACCGCCCAAGCAGGAGACCCTACACCATTTCTGACAAATGGCAGTCCAATCTCTTCTTGAAGATCTCAAATGATGGTGCTCCCACAACTTCCAAGGGCAAGCTGTTCCATTGGTTGATTGTTCTCACTGTCAGAAAGTTTCTCTTTATTTCCAGGTTAAATCTCCCCTTGTTCAGTTTCCATCCATTATTCCTTGTCTGCCCTTCAGGTGCTTTAGAAAATAGCTTGACCCCTTCCTCTCTGTGGCAGCCCCTGAAATATTGGAAGACTGCTATCATGTCTCCCCTGGTCCTTCTCTTTATTAGACTAGCCAAGCCCAGTTCCTGTAACTGTTCATTGTATGTTTTAGTCTCCAGTCCCCTAATCATCCTGGTTGCTCTTCTCTGTACTTTTTCTAGAGTCTCGACATCTTTTTTATAATGTGGTGAACAAAACTGGATGCAGTACTCTAGGTGTGGTCTTACTAAAGCTTTATAGAGTGGTATTAGTACCTCCCTTGATCTTGATTGTATCCCTCTGTTAATACAATTTAGGATTGCATTAGCTTTTTTGACTGCTGCTGCACACTGCTGGCTCATATTTAGCTGGTTGTCCACTAAGACTCCAAGATCCCTCTTACAGTTACAGATCCCTCTCACAGTTACAAATAAATATAAAATACAAAACAAATATAAAACAAATATATAAAGTGACTTCCCCTTTCAAGTATAAACCATTGCAGTAATTTATCACCTTCTCTTAAAATACAGCACATTATCTGTTCTTCCCATCACTTACCTATAAACAAATCCTTAAAAACCCCATAGCCCCATCATTTCCTGATGATTTTGTCAATGCTGACTGTGTTCAGGGGATGTTTCAGATGTTTTGGGATTGCACTCAAAGCTCTTATTCCTATTGCTACTATCTTGACTTCTTTTGCAACAGAATTCTATTTCTATTTACAGATCTTTGTCTTTTGTGACCCGCCCCCACCCAGTTCTTTCTCTTCTCTTATATTTCTCAGGTATTTGTAGTTATTGTTTTCATCCAGATTCTGGAGGTTATTTCCTAGGTAGCGGCCATTTTGTTTCCCCCAATTTGCAGTTTTTCCCTATGGATAGTGAAGGTGGAACATTTGTCGAGTCCAAATTCCATTGCAATATTTTGGCTATATTAATGGACAGTATTGAGCACTGATTCTATTTCAGACAGTGCTTTTCCATACAGCTTCAGATCAGTGGTAGGATTCAATTTTTTTTACTACCGGTTCTGTAGGCATGGCTTGGTGGGCGTGGTGTGGCTTAGTGGGCTTGGCTTGGTGGGCGTGGCAGGGGAAGGATACTGTAAAATCTCCATTCCTACCCACTCCTGGGGGAAGGTTACTACAAAATCCCCATTCCCACCCCACTCCTGGCGGAAGGATACTGCAAAAGCTCCATTCCCACCCCACCCCACTAACCTGCTTTCCAGCTCTGTTCTCCTGTGCAGGGCAATGAAAGAAGACCCAGCAAATCAGCTGAGACTCAGGTGGCAGAGAATAGATGGGGGCGGGGCCAGTCAGAGGTAGTATTTGCTGGTTCTCCAAACTACTCAAAATTTCCGCTACTGGTTCTCCGAACTACTCAAAATTTCCAAAATTTCCACTACCTGTTCTCCCAATTACTCAAAATTTTGGCTACCAGTTCTCCAGAACTGGTCAGAACCTGCTGAATACCACCTCTGTAGAGAGGTGAGATAGCCTGGCAGATATTTTTGATGTTTGATAGCCATGGCCTGACATGTTCAGAATTGGTGACAGAAAAATCAGTGAAATAACAAACAATAATGATGATAGTGAATCTCCTTGAAAGATTCCTCCCTTGATATTAACTTCTCCTAGTCTATCATCATTGAGCAACAAATGTGTCTTTTATTGTGGCATTGATATTTGCAAAGCTTCCAATGTTTCTACTGACTTTTGTTATTTCTAGGCATTTGATTATCCAATCATGTGTCAGGGAGTCGAATGCCTTCTTATAATCAATCCAAAATACATTCAAATTGGTCAAGTTCCCATAATAATATTCTAAAGATAGTTCCTGGATTTAAGTGAATTTTATTTTTCCATTTGTGGTGATAACAAAAGGAAATTTACAGCAGCATGTAAATTTCTTAGCACTAAGGCTCTGAGTCTTCAGGTATATGGCATGTAGCTTTATATCTATAAAAATATTAAAAATTTAGCAACCATTCCATCAGTTCCTAAGATTGTTGTTTTGTGTTCCTTGTTAAGTGCCAACCACACTTATAGAAGCATGGAACTGGAAATTCACTACAGGGGACACCTACATGAGACTGCCACCTGAAATCCTGCCCCAAGCCTACCTTTTGAGGAAAGTTTCTGGACTTTGCCTTCTAATGAGAAAAAGGGATAGTTTCAGATTCACTTTAATCTGGCTTTTTAGCCTGATCATTGACATAGTTTGGACTAAAAATGAATCCTTTATTTAGGCTTGCAGAGAAATGCCTTGAAACATTGCAATGGAGACCAGTAGAGTCACTTGCATATATATTTTTTATTGCTGAGTCCTTTACTGTTGAGAGTCAACTTTTTGTGGCAAGTTTTTATTGCAATTTCTACAGCCACTGGCTGTACTTGTTGGCATTCACTTGGCCTTATTTATAGTTACCATCTAAGCCCCATTTTTCATTGTGTTCCTTCACTTCCTTTACTAGAGCTTGTAGATTATTTTCAATTATTAGAATACTGCCATCAGCATAATGTGTGTTATTGATGTTTCTTCCTCCTGTTTTAAAGAGATGCTCTAATCTTCTTCCAACCCAGCTTCCCCAATTTATATTCCACATGTGGGTTGAAGGGTCAAGTATCCAACTTTATCTCACTTTTTTTGCCAACTTGGAGCCAGTCTTTTTCTCCACTCCTTTTCTATGTTACATCTGGACTATGGCTTCTTGTCCTTTGTAAAGGTTTTCCATGAGGTCAATGAGATATTCCAAAATATTCTAAAGATTCCTCTTTTTCCCAAACATGTAAGGCCTTCCTGTAACCAATGAAGCACATATTGACTTCTTTTTGGCCTGCCCGCCTGCCCGGGATCTTACTTGACCTTTACTTCCTGCTTTTTCAAGCTCAGCTGCCACGCGAGGCACAGCTGCAGTTGAAAAAGCAGGAAAAAAGTGCTTTTTCAAATGCTGCTTCCCTGCACGCAGCGCTGCTCAACTGTCCAGGAAGCAAGCTGATGAAGATTTACATGCCTGCACAGCGTGCAGGGAAGCACATCGTAAATCACCGAACCGGTAGTTAACCCTGTCGGATCCCACCCCTGATATTCTGTAAGTTAGACCATTTGAGGTAATTTTGAGATAAAGTTATTACCCTATGATTTTCCACTCCATTCAATTAAAGATTGTGATGATGAGAGTATACTGTATAAATAATAGAATGTTTTTCAAAAGCATGCATCTTACTAATAGAGATGTAAAATAATCTTACATCTGATCTATCTATCTGGAAATAAAATTGGGGTTTTCATTCCTAAAAGCTCTATGTGGACTGAATGCTAGCAGGATTTGGCTAATGCTCAAATTTCTGGTTTTATTTTAAATCCAGTTTACTCTCAAGAACGTATGAGACACAGTTAGATTTTTTTTTCTTTATAACTTCTGGTGGAGAAATTTATGACCAAATAAATTTGGTCTGCCTGTACTCCAAGAGTTGATGGGTAACATCCAAGTCTCTGCTCTTTCTGTTTATGACTCCCATTTATTAAATTGGATTTGAACAGCCTATCTTATAGAAGTTACATTATACCGGCTGTTCAGTACAACATATGACTACCTTATTTTGATCAAATTTCATACAATTAAAGGTTAACTTATTAAAATGATATTCCATGTTACTTCCAAAGGATTCAGTTCCTATCTCCATTTGAAACTCACAACTGCACTGTTAAAGATGAGTAATTATCCCAAATTTACCCTACAAGCTTCCTATTTAATTATTTGAATGTGTGAATCTTTACATTCTAAGTACAAAGCTATGCTTCTGTAGTACATTGCATATAGAACTCAAAGGGTGAGTTTTCTTTCTGATCTACATTTTGTTTCTAAGATTTAAAATGGCATTAAAAAACTCATCAGGAACTTAAGTAGCTCAAGTAAAGTTTTAAAATGGTTAGAGGAAACTTCTCACATTTCAACTCTATCTTCCTTCCCTTAAAAAGAGAAGGGTAATTCAACTTAGTCCACGATTTGCCCACTTTTAAAAGCAGAAGATTTGCAACGTGATTGCAAAGGCAATCTCTCCATTGCAAATGTTCTTGAAAAAACATTGGCATGAATAGAGAGATATACAGCATAAAATTGTTTTAACCTTCAGAACGTTTGAAGATGTAAGGTTTCCCTTTGGGTATGGAGGAAGAATAAAGTCTGGGGGGTGGGGGAACCCATACCACAGTTGAAATTCATTTCACACTGTGGCATACAATGCATTTGTAAAGCAAGCTTTATAAATTTTGCATTGTAATGACAGGCTACATGAAAAATGCAGTAGAAAAGTTATTTTAGCACTTTGTGCGGTGAGTACAGATTGATCACCAGTAGAATAATATCTTCTAGTTAACCATAGTTCGAATAGGATTGCAAAGTCTTCCATTAATTCCTGTTCCTATGCTTCAATGAGGAGCTTGGTCTCTGATCATGAACCAGTAACTGCCCAAACACCCAGATCAAAATTCAGTTAAAAACATATTGGATATTGAAGCTTTGATGTTTTCAAGGAACCAAGCTACAAACTCCCATAGATTAAGAACATATCAAAAATGTAGTTGGGAGTAGTTTAAATTTTTATACTGACTAAAATATTTATGTTTTATTTATTTAATAAAAACTGCATTCCACCTAATTTTGCAGAATCAATTTGTTTTCTTATTTTATCCTTGTATCCTTATGATTTATATTGACTGTTTCCTAGTATGATTTGATTGCTTACTGTACCCTATGACTATTACTAAGTGTTGTACCTTATGATTCTTGATGAATGTATCTTTTCTTTTATGTATACTGAGAGTATTTGCACCAAGACAAATTCCTTGTGTGTCCAACCACACTTGGCCAATAAAGAATTCTATTACTATTCTATTCTAAGTCTAGGCCACTTACATGAGTAAAACACAGTGAAAGTCAACTGAATGGAATATAATTCTAGCTACTTACATGGATAAAATATAACTTACCTGCATATTAATCTTTCCTTGATTATTCAGAGCAGCAGACTAACTGACAACTCAAATTACATTACACTGAGGCCTAAATGGAATAATTAATTTCACAGATCACCAACTTTGGGGATTCCTATATTAAAGAAGAACATGTTAAAATTCCATAACGTTAATGTCTCTATAGAAGAGCTTTATATTGTTCTGTCCATTGTACTGTTGAGGATCTTCCCAGGTTCTTTCAAAATTATGGTCTGAAAAGAGGCCTAGCTGAAATATTTTTTAAAATCAATTAATATGTGTAAAATAATTAATATATGTGAATATTATATATTCAAATATATATATATATATATATCACTCACACATCATCACGAAATCTCCAGAACCGTAAAGCCTACAATGTTGAAATTTGGCATGTATGTTCCTCTTGGCTTCTAGATACTCACTAAGAAACGATTTTTAGAAATGACCATCAGAGCATTAGTATTTTCTTTATTATTATTAACACGCTCTGATGCTAAGGAGTTCTACTTCCCCTCCCCACCTGAAAAGAAATACCTTCCAAATGCAAAACATCACAGAGGAGAGGAGTTTCAGTTTCAGTTTCACTGCACCAAGCAGCTTTGAGTTAAGCCATGCCCAGGCTCCTTGTTGTCTTCTTCCTGCTCACACAGCAAATACTGCTTCAGTTTCCAAACAGCTCTCAACTCTCTCACACACTGACAGAACGCTAGCCAGATGAATACCAATGGATGCAGGTAGGCAGGGGCAGAATTGCCCCCCCTTATTTTCCTCCCCAAAAACTAAGTCCGACCACATAGTTTTGTAGTGAAGCACAGTTATCGAGCTAGTATAAAGTATATTTCATTTTATCTCATCCTAAAGAAGTACATTTGTAAAAGAACAGTGGTATTCAGATGTGTTAAGTTTGCATGAAGAGTCAGACGCGAGGAGTTCCAGCAAAGAGTTTATTAAGTGACTACAGCTCAAATAGACCCGTCCTGGCTTGGCTACGGCTGCTTCTTATAGCCTGCAGCCGTAGCTGCCAGCCAATGGGAGTGCAGGGTTTCTTCCCGCACTATTTAAACCAATACCATTTAACATTTTACAAGAACAGTTCAAATAAACCAATAACATTCAAACCTACATACATAACACCCCTCCCCACTAGGTTCAGTCCATACCAATCCCCAACCTATCTAATGTATTCCTTTAAATAGGTGGGGCTCTTACGTGTACGTTGAGACCTTCGTGGTTCAGAAGCTTTAACGTTCTCACCCAGTGAGAAGGGAAATGTGTCTACTGACATTTCCCTGTTGGGACTTCCTGAGGAAGAAGACCCTGTTAGACTGTTAGAATCTGGTCTCTCCTCCCAACCCATCTCCATTCCAATGTCAGCACCCAAGTCAGGTAGTGATGTGCAATCTTCCACTTCTAAGGATGGATCTTGGCTTTGTGACAGGGTTCGGGATGGTTCCTGTCGCAATGGCTCGTTACACATGGGGTTGATTCCTGTTTACTGATTTTCCTCCTGTTCCCCTCCTTCCCCCCTAGATGGAACATCAGGTGAGGGACCTAGAGAGGGACAGGGTTGATGTTCCTGAGGGAACCTGGATCTAAGTTGGTCAATGTGCCTGCTCCAGAGGAGGCCATCCTCGTTTGTACCCTGTAAGAACGAGGGCCCGTGATGTGAGTTATTTCAGCAGGAATCCACAAAGGTTCACCTATAAGGTTCCTAGCATAGACAGAATCTCCCACACTAAAAGAACGAACTTTGGAAGTGGAATCCAGTGGTGCGTTGGGTGCGTAAGTGGGATGAAGGCGGTCAAGGGGAGACCTAGTTTCCTGCCCATCAACAACTCTGCTGGGGACAAGTTATTTGATGGGCTAGGAGTGATGTGTTGAACACTAAGAAGTTTTTCAAGCTTCTCAGTGATGTCCCCAGGACCCAGCTGCTGAAGCTTCTCTTTGGTGAAGCGCACCATACGTTCAGCCCGCCATTGGCGAAGGGTGCCAGGGCAGTGAGGGCATGTCTGATGCCCTGTTGAGCTAGAAAGGATTCAAAATGTTAGATGTGAATTGAGGGCCATTGTCAGAAACAAGGACATCTGGTAACCCATGGGTGACAAATAATTTTCTGAGCTGCTTGATGACAGCCTCAGCTGTAGTGGATGTCATGGGAATTACCTCTAGCCATTTAGAGTATGCATCTACTAGCACTAGAAAAGTGTGCCCTCTTGTAGGGCCTGCAAAATCAATGTGGATTCTAGACCATGGCCCCCTAGGACATTCCCATTCCTGTGTGGGGGCGTGAGGTGGGGCAGGCCTGACTACCTGGCAATTGGGACAAGATGCTACCCAGTTTTCAACCATTTTGTCAATACCTGGCCACCATACATAACTCCTGGCCAATCCCTTCATCCTTACAATACCAGGATGACCCTCATGTAACATTTCCAAAACCTCCTTTTGCAGTTTTGCAGGAATAACCACCCTGTTACCCCACAAAATACATCCTCTTAATACAGATAATTCAGTTTGCCTGGACTTAAAAGGTTGGGCAAGGTGAGGTAGATCTTGAAGAGGCCAACCTTTCTTAATCCAGCCCATAACAGGTGCTAATACAGCATCTTTGTTAGTTTCTCTGGCAATCTCAGCAGCATGGACTGGAAGCTTAGCCACGGTCTCCAGGAAAAAGGTGTGAGTTTCCAGTTCAAAGTCCTCCTTGTGGCAAGGTAGTGGGCAACGACTCAGTGCATCAGCATGTCCAATGTCCTTGCCAGGCCTGTGAATCAGTTTGTAGGAATAGGCTGCAAGAAATTCAGTCCACCTCAGCATTCTTGGTGACAGGATATTAGGTGTAGGTTTGTCTCCTGCCACAATGCCTAATAAAGGTTTGTGATCTGTAACAATGGTGAATGACCTGCCATACAGATATTCATGAAATTTCTTAACAGCTGCAACAACAGCTAAAGCCTCCTTGTCCAATTGGCTATAATTCCTCTCTGCTTTGGACAAAGTGCGAGAGTAAAATGCAATTGGGGCTTCCCTTCCATTGGGAAGCCTGTGACTCAAAACCCCCACCCAAAAGGGGATGCATCACAAGTCAGAACAACAGGTAAATTCTCAGAGAATTGTATCAACACAGCATCAGACGGATTAGTCTCTTAATACTGTTAAATGCTGACTGTTCCTTCCGCCCCAGATCCAAACAGCTTTCTTATCAAGCAGGCGATGTAAGGGCTCAGCAATAGATACTTTGTGAGGTAGAAACATGTGGTAAAAGTTAATAAGTCCAAGGAAGGCTTGTAAATCTGCCTTGCATCGAGGTTTAGGGGCTTCCTTGATTGCTGTAACCTTGGCATCAGTAGGATGGATGCCATGCTTGTCAATCATATACCCCAGGAACTCAACTCTGTCTGTTTTGAGTGTACATTTGTCTTCCTTGACTTTTAAACCCACTTTTCTGAATCTGGTAAGGACTTCTCTGAGTCTTTCTTGAAGCTGAGTGTCATTTTCAGCAGAGATTAATACATCATCAAAATAAGGCACTACCCCTGGCAATCCTTGCAACATTCTTTCCATAAGGCTTTGAAAAATGCCAGGTGCCACGCTTACTCCAAATTGTAGTCTTTTACATTTGAAGGCACCTCTATGAGTCACAATTGTTTGTGCCTCTGCAGTGGCATCATCAACTGTTAATTGTTGATATGCCTGAGCTAAGTCCAGTTTAGCAAATACTGTACCCTGCCAAGGGAATGGAGCAGATGATGCACAACTGGTACAGGATATGCTCTGCTGCAGAGCATGGTTAAGTGTCCCCTTGTAGTCACCACAGATTCTCACTGACCCATCAGCCTTAACTGGTGTGACTATGGGTGTTTCCCATCTGGAGTGGTCAGTAGGCTCTAAAACCCCTTGAGCAATGAGCTTATCTAATTGTGCATCAATTTTTCCTTTAAAGCAAATGGGACCCTCCTGGGCTTTAAACGAATTGGGGGCACCTTGGGGTCTAGGCTGAAAGCAATAGGGGTCCCCATATACTTGCCCAGTCCTTCGCTGAAGACCTCTGGAAACTCAGACTTCAAGGACTCTTCCCAGTCAGAACTGCTCACGTGATGGATGCCAGTCACCTCGATGCCAAGTGGCTTGAACCACTCAAGTCCCAGCAAACTTGGGCGATCCTTGTCCACGATGGTCAGGGGCAAACGTTTGGTGTGGCCTTTAAACTGCACGTTGAAATCTCTCGCTCCAACTACTGGAATCTTGTTCCCTTGGTAGTCTTTGAGAGTCAGTGCTTGCTTCTGGAAATGCTTTTTCTGAATTTTGGGAAAGAGTCTGTGGATAGTGTCCCATGACACCATAGATAAATAAGAGAGCCTGAGTCCACTTCCATTTGGCAAGGCCTTCCTTCAATAAACACCTTCACGTGTACTTTTCTGCTATTTAAGGGTGAAGAATGACCAATAGTGATTGTTTGGTGAGTTTCATTCTTGCCATTTGCTTCTAAATTTCGCCCCATTTTTTCAAGGAAATTTTTGGGCTTAAAGTCTCTATCAGGAATTTTCTTCCTAACTGGTGGAGTTCTGGATGATTTGCAGACTCTGGCTATGTGACCCCGTTTCTCACAACGTAGGCAAATGGAGTCAAACAACTTGCATTCAGCGGGGGTGGCCCCCACAGCCTCTGCAATAGAACCCTTGCCTGTTTTTCCCAGAGTCTTTTCTTTTCTTCTCCATTCTGAGTTTAAAAATCCCCTCCTCTGTCTCACTGCCATCAGAATCAGAGTCTATTTGTTCGCAATGAGCTGTTGTGGATTTTTCCCCATCAGAATGCCTTGAGGCCTTGTTAATCTTTTTCATGGCCGCAGCTGAGGACTTGGTGGCTTCCGCTGAAACAGCTTCTTCAATGGCCTTTTTAAACATGATCTTAGGTTTCATTAAAAGTTTGCTTTGTAAGACCTTATCTTTTAGGCCTAAAACAAACCGATCACGCATGGCCTCTTCTAAGTTAGTAAAGTCACAAGCACCCCAATGTCCCTTAAACTTGCCACGAAGTCATTAACATTCTCGCTATCCCCTTGATCCCGACGGTAAAATTCGTGTCTCTTAATGAAGCACGATACTTGTGGGGCGTAATGGGCTCTTAAAAGTTTCTCTAAATCGGGCCATTCCATTACCTTCAGCTCTGCTGCTCCCGCCAACTCTTCACCATTTTGAAGACTGCCGGACCGCAGTGCGTGAGAAAGACCGCCCTCTTCCGTCTCTGGGGATGCGGCGAGATCGTTCCCCTCCAGGAACATGTGGAAACGATCCGCATACGATTCCCAGTCTTCCGTCGCCGGATCGAACGGTGCTGGGGGGGTGTTCAGCGCAGCCATCTCACTCAGTTGCTTGTTCATCGCGTCGTCTTCTCTTCAGGGAAATCCCACCTTCGTCGCCAGTGTTAAGTTTGCATGAAGAGTCAGACGCGAGGAGTTCCAGCAAAGAGTTTATTAAGTGACTACAGCTCGAATAGACCCGTCCTGGCTTGGCTACGGCTGCTTCTTATAGCCTGCAGCCATAGCTGCCAGCCAATGGGAGTGCAGGGTTTCTTCCCGCACTATTTAAACCAATACCATTTAACATTTTACAAGAACAGTTCAAATAAACCAATAACATTCAAACCTACATACATAACAAGATGCATCACATATTAATGTCTCTCTTTTCTGCTAAAGTCCTCTAGAATATTTCGCTCCTCACTTGTATTGGAAAAAAAAATTAGCTGACCTGCTTATTGAAAACTTTTGCATATGACTACCCTAATGACAACCTAATGCAGAAACAACAGGTTTCATGGAGCAATAGGAGCTAAATCAGGGTAGTTATACTATCACTGTTAATAGATTAATATTATTTTACAATGATCTCAAATTATATTACCTTTCTCACAATTAATCTTCATCCAAGCTCTTCATCCAAATCCTGGCTTCTCTAACACAAACCGATATAATCTTTTATTGAAAATGTACACAGAATCTTTAGACTTTATATTCCACATCCAGATAGCAATAGCACTTAAACTTATATACCGCTTCATTGGTGGCCCATTGGTCATCCCGGAGCAGCTCTTCCACCCGGGTGCGCTGCGGACCACCAACATTTTCTTGCAGACCACCAGTTGGTGACCTCTGCTGAGATGCTGAAAAGTCAAAGTCTTTGGAATCAGATCTCCAACATACAGTTCCCACATCACTGTAATATCAATAGTGAATCACTAGCAACTGTATATTTTCAATATCTAGACATATTTTCAGGTGGTAATTGCTAAACAAATGAATGGGGTAGTTTTTAGAACTGGAATATTTGATAGGCTATTTAAATTCTCCCTGGTCACCAAAGTCCTCATCAAAGATGGAGTTGGAAAAGGGGAAGCTTTTTGTTAGGATTGGACCAGATAAATCCTGAGATCACTTTTGGCCACAATATACTGAAATTTTGCCCAGGTTATCAGTGCAAAAGAAGCAACATAATGGAAGAGTGGGAGATGATGGATTTCAGCTACCTCTCATCAGAGGTCAAAGTTCAACAATGGGGAAATGTCAGTTAGGTAAAGAGCAGTTTCCTTCATTCTTTGTCAGTGTTTCTGAGGATTCATTTTCTTTCTGCGCATAAAATTTACCTTTTTATTTTAAACAGAGAGAAAAGAGGACATCTGTGGGATTGTCTCTGAGTGGAATTTTGATCTCTTGATCTTCTGTACCTTCCAGGATGTTGAGAGATCTATAGTCTCATGGCATGCATACATGCATAAACAAATATTTAAAAAGCACAGTTTAAATTACACAAAAAACCTCCTTATTATGCTGAAAGACTTTAGGAGGGCATGCCCCACATCTCCCAACCTGTCCTGCCACATGTTCAGGAGAACAACTGGTGGTTTTTCATGTCCAGAGGCTAGTGCCAGACAGAAAGATAGGACAGTAGGGAATCCTTCAGTGGCTGCTGTGAAACTCTTTTGCAATAAAA
Organism: Naja naja; assembly: GCA_009733165.1. Taxonomy (NCBI): domain Eukaryota; kingdom Metazoa; phylum Chordata; class Lepidosauria; order Squamata; family Elapidae; genus Naja; species Naja naja. Next base: position 216,695,622 of record CM019149.1, on the reverse strand, counting down.
AATAAATAAGGCTTAGCCATGGGGGTGGAGGCTGTAAAATTTATGTCAACGTGCCTTCTTATCAATGTAATGACAGGAGGAAAGCAGGTTAAAGCAGCTTTCTCAATAAGCCCAAGGAGCAATTTCTCAAAATTCCAAAAGTGGCATTTGTGAATGTGGAGGTTTAGCTTACCCCTGAGGTTGCATTGTCACTGCAGGTTAATTGTTTGGTGTTTATCTGGTGGAATTGTGTTCACCTTATGACTTTGGTTTTACAAGCCGTAGAAATATAGTTGCATGGGAAAGTAAATAAAGATACTCTCTGTGTGATATAAATGACTTTTGAAAACACTCAGCCATGTTTGTATTAAATGTACAGTGGTGTGCTTTCTACTCAGGGGTGAAACTTCTTTATCAGTGAAGTTGCCGTCATTTTGTATCTGTGGGTTTGAAGTCATCACCTCGTTAGGTGATGCTGGAGATTGCTCATCTACCCATATGCACTTCCTTGGCATAATTAAAAGTCCTGTCATCTAGTTCTTTAGAAACAAATTAGGAGCATGGCTTTTTTTTTTTTTTGCAGTTTTTGCTAATAAGCAAAATTCTAGAAACAGGCTACTCAGGCAAAATAAAATTTCCTCACAGGCTGGGTGCTTCCCATAATCTTTCCACGGAAGAAGGGTTAGGAATCCTAGCAGTAAACAAGAACAAGTATTGGTTGCTGCCTTTGTTTATAATTCTTTTTGTTTTCTGGTTCTTTTCTATATGTTGGTATTTATTCAGTCACATTTGTATAGCACCTATATTTGATCCTATGCTAACGTATTGTTTGGAATTCCATATGCTGAAAAAGACTTAGCAAAATGGAGTGTATAGAATTTGAATCTAGAACTGGGGAACTCAGAGTAGGAATTTGGATTCCGACAAGTATTCTGACAAACAATTATGTTAAATGTTCTATGTTGCTATGTTTTTGAGGAAGGGTGTATAATTAGCAGGGAGAGAAGAGGAAAGGAAAGGAAGGATCTAACAATCTAGATCAGGGCTGTCAAACTCACGTCATCACAGAGGCATCACATGACATGTTGGGACTTTCCCTTCTGCGCTAAATCAGGCGTAGGCGTGTGACACATCTGGCCCGCAGGCCGTGAGTTTGACAGCCCTGATCTAGATGGAGCCACTCATTTCACATCAAGTCTGAATTAGAAATCTAGCTATGCTCCAACAGCTGCAACATGACCAACCAGACTAAATTCATAATGGTGAAACAGTGGGCCAGGTGGGGTAATAATAACCTTATTCTCTGCCTTCAATTTTTCTGGCAACCGTTCCATCCTTTACCTCAGTCTAGACTGCAGATGCTTTTATAAAATTGTACAGGGAATGGGATACAGAAGATAAAAACACTCTGTTACTTCAAATTACACCCCAAGTACACAGCCCTTCCTATGGTATAGTAGTTTGGCAATGACCCAAGGGATTGCTCCATTCACCTACTTGCATGTGAAATGGTTGAAGGCCTTAAGCATGCATATTTAATGTTGTTTAAACACTGATATTCCCATAAGGTGCTTTCTTTTAATCCATATGGGTGAAAAGCTCGCAGAAGTGATGTGCAGCAATTGTTACAGTTTACAAAGTCAGATGGAGTTTGGAAGCAAATTGGATTGCATATCCTCCTCCTTTCCCTTTGCTGTTAACAACTGCATGGGATGAGAGATTGTGGGGAAGCTTAGAAAAGAGGGTATGTAGGCATAAACTTTGTCCAACTATTTACAAAGTCTGCACTACTATTACTATTAATCTTCTCATCACTCCTTATCACCCATCCTCTCCCTCTTATGACTGTAACTTTGTCGCTTGTATCCTTACGATTTATATTGACTGTTTCCTAGTATGATTTGATTGCTTATTGTACCCTATGACTATTATTAAGGGTTGTACCTGATGATTATTGACGCTTGACAAATGTATCTTTTCCTTTATATACAGTGAGAGCATTTGCACCAAGACAAATTGCTTGTGTGTCCAATCACACTTGGCCAATAAAGAATTCTATTCTATTCTATTCTATTCTATTCTATTCTATTCTATTCTATTCTATTCTATTCTATTCTATTCTATTCTATTCTATTCCATTCCATTCCATTCCATTCCATTCCATTCCATTCCATTCCATTCTATTCTGTACCAAGAGATAGCACATGGGTCAGTTGGGGCTGTGGTTTTCGATCTTTTGCCACGCTGGACTTGTTTCTCTGGCTCCGAACTTGCTGTCCGGACTTGGCCGCACCTATTTCATTCTACCCCTAGACCGCAGGTTACCTGCCTCCATGCGCTGCTGCTTTTGCCCTTTTGTGACATCTTGAACCCTCCTTTTGGCTGCCTTGGAAGTCATTTTACCATCAATGACTATTCCCGTTTATCTGTTTTTTTCCACTCTTGGACTCTCTTCTCCCCTTGGGACCTGGCTCTTTCCCATTGCAGTGGGAGGGCAATGGAGGGCACAAACTCCCCCTGTTGTGAGGGGACAGGGGTTTGGTTTGGCATCACCATCCCACCATAAGCCACTGCGGTGAGAGAGCAGTGGCTTGGCCATTTCAATCTTGGCCCTAGCACCGGTGAGAGAGCTGCTTGTTGGTGGGGTTGTTGAGGTTACGTGCGGCTGGCTCCAGGCAGTTGTTAATGCTTCTCTGAGTGAGGGAGTCTTTCCTGCCGCCTTGAAAGAGGCGGTGGTGAGGCCCCTCCTCAAGAAGCCTGCCTTGGACCCGGCCGTTTTGAACAACTATCGTCCTGTCTCCAACCTCCGCTTTTTAGCGAAGGTTGTTGAGAGCGTGGTGGTTCAGCAGCTTCCCTTGTTCCTGGAGGAAACTGAGTATTTAGATCCGTATCAGTCGGGCTTCAGGGCTGGACACAGCACGGAGACAGCATTGGTCGCACTGATGGATGATCTCTGGAGGGCTCGGGACAGGGTTTTTCCTCTGTCCTAGTCCTTTAGATCTCTCAGCGGCTTTCGATACCATCAACCATGGTATCCTTCTGCAGCGGCTTAGAGGTTTGGGGGTGGGGGGAACCGTTTTGCGTTGGTTCTCCTTCCTTTCGGGCCGCTCGCAGTCGGTGTTGGCAGGGGGGCAGAGGTCGGCCCGAGACCCCTCACTTGTGGGGTGCCGCAGGGTCTGTCCTTTCACCCCTCCTGTTCAATATCTACATGAAACCGCTGGGTGAGATCATCCAAGGTTTTGGGGTGAGGTATCATCAGTATGCTGATGATACCCAGCTTTATATCTCCACCCCAGGCCAGATCAGTGACGCTCTCTCCGTGATGTCCCGGTGCCTGGAGGCAGTACGGGTCTGGATGGGTAGTAACAGGCTTCAGCTCAACCCCACCAAGGCGGAGTGGCTGTTCTTACTGGCATCTCGGTCTTTATTGGATGTACCATCTTTGGTCATGGGGGAGAGGTGTTGCCCCGTGGATAGGGCGAGAAACCTGGGTGTCCTCCTGGACTCACAGTTCGGTTTGGAGGAGCATGTGGGAGCTGTGGCCAGGGGCTTTTGCCCAGGTTCGGCTGGTTCGCCAGCTTCGCCCTTATTTGGACGAGATGCCCTTGAACGGTTACTCATGCGCTTGTCACCTCTAGGATTGACTACTGCAATGCTCTCTACATGGGGCTTCCCTTGCGGGGTCCGGAGGCTTCAGCTGGTGCAGAATGCAGCAGCGCGGGTTGTGATGGGGTATCCCGATACTCCCATGTTACACCCCTCTGCGCGGCTTGCATTGGTTGCCGGTTGCCTCCCGGTCGCCTTCAAGGTATTAGTTACAACTTATAAAGCCCTTAATGGCTTGGGTCCAGGGTACTTGCGGGAACGCCTCCTGCCAGCATCACTTTCCGATCGCCCTGTTCGCTCTCATAGGAGGGGCCTCCTTGGGGTGCCGTCAGTCAGATATTGTAGGCTGGCAGTCCCCAGGGCTAGGGCCTTCTCTGTGGGAGCACCTGCCCTTTGGAATCAGCTCCCCGTCGATCTCCGTTTGGCCCCTGACCTCCGCTCCTTCGCCGGGACCTGAAGACTTGGTTGTTCCAACGGGCGGCCTTGAATGACCGGGGGTTGGGTTTATTTTAATTTTATTTGGCTTGTTTACTGTTTAATTTTGTTTTATTGTAAATTTTTCTCTGTTTTAATGTTAGCCCTGAGTCCTTAGGGAATAGGGCGGCATACAAGTTGAATAAATAAATAAATAAATAAATAAGCACTCATTCAACCTAGGTGAGAAAAATTTGGGAAGAAGCATTTCAAAGCCTTAATTAAGACTAAGCCTTAATCAATTCATTGTAAATGAGGCTGAAAAAGTCCTGTTAGAGTTCCTACAATTCTGTGTTTGCCATAGACTAGTATTAAAGATATTTTATTGAATTCTGTTTAATTCTGGTATAGACATTTAGCACACACCCCTCTTCTAGAAGAATGAAATATTTTAGGAAATATTAAAAAGACAGGATAAAATATTTCCCCTAAAAAAGAAATAAAAATCTTAAGGGAGACAGAAACTCAGAGCCCCAGTTCCCTGCCCCCAGTAGATATTTTGTGCCCATTAAGAAAGACCAGGCCAGCCTATCTACAAAAGACCTTCAGCTCCAGGGTGAAGGGATTAAGACATGACCCTTCAGGACATAATAAAATTAACCCACTAAGATACAGAGCTCACTACATTGCACAGTCTCCTAAGGACATTGCAATACCCTCAGAAACTTCAACCAAACTTAGCTCAGACAAACATGACCCCTACATGGTCCCATGGGAGTCTGACAAAAGCCAATGTAATACATATTCTTGCACAGGTACAGGAAGCTCAAATGCAAAACCCAAGAAAAGGTATAAAAACCCTTCACTCTCAACTCCATGTGGTCAGCTGTACCAGTTCTGCTTCATCATTAAACCATCTTTCCAATCAGCCTCCAGCCTGCATTTTGTCTCCAATGACTTTCTCCCAGCTTGGAACTGAACCAGATGGATATTTCTTCCAACATTGGCTTTTTTGATCCTGTTGGGCTGCATGGAGTTGATTTCCAACCCCCCCAAACAGGAAGTAATTTGGGAATCTGTGTTGTTAGAGGGATGGACTTTTTTGCTGAATGGCCTCTCAAAGAGACCAAGGATGTATGATATGTTAGGATATTAAACTTAGTAGCAGGAACAATAATGTGTACAATGGGACAGAATACACTGTTGTAGATGATTGGTTGGATAGAGTTGGTTCCTGTATGAGGCAATCTACACTATGATTTGTGCCCAATCTACATTATGATTTGTGTGGGTGTAAAAAGTTTCCCTTTCCCACCGCCTTTTTCTTCTGTATGCTCTGTATGCTGTTTGTGATTTATTTCATGATGTTCCCGTGTTCCTGACTGCCTTAACTGTTGTAAATATAAATGTAAAATATATTAATATATATATATATATTTGTTTTCTAATGTTTTCGCGGGTATTTATATGTATGGTATTTAGGTTTCTTCAGGTATTTTCCCACATGTTAATAGTGCTTTTATAGCGATGTTTCGGCAGAATCCCATCTGCCATCTTCAGGCTTGTGTACTGGGTTCTTTTTTTAATCGTGTGTCTCAGGCTTGGCAGCCTTTGTCTGTTTGAATTTGGTTCTGGCCCTGTGTTTTATTTGAATGGTCCTCTTTTCATCCCTATTGGCTGGGAGTCTAGGTCTGTGTTCATTGGTCCTCGAGTTGCTGTGTTCTTGATTGGCTGGCAACATTGTGTTTTGTGTATTGGGGGCGTGTTTCGGTTGAAGGTATGGGGGGGTTGTTTGTGTCCAGGTGTTTGTTTGTATTGTGGTATAGAGATCCTTTTGTTTGTGTGTGTGTGTATTATTATTATTATTATTATTATTATTATTATTATTTTATTAGACTTGTATGCCGCCCTTCTCCCTAAGGACTCAGGGCGGTGAACATATAAAAAGAATACATTTACAATAAAAAATATTAAACAAATACAAGTCTATAAATTACTAAAAATGAATTAAAACAATTAAAATTACAACAGTAAAACGATACAATTAAAACAACCTGCCCCCGGGTCAATCCAGGCCGACCTGCTGAAACAGCCAAGTCTTCAGGTCTCGATGAAAGGAGCAGAGATCAGGGGCTAAACGAAGATCCGCAGGGAGCTGATTCCATAGGACGGGCACTCCCACAGAAGAGGCCCTAGCCCTGGGGACCGCCAGCCGACAGTGCCTAACCGACGGTATTCCCAGGAGGCCCCTCCTGTGGGAGCGCATGGGGCAATCGGAGTGTGATGCTGGCAGGAGGCGTTCCCACAAGTACCCTGGACCCAAGCCATTTAGAGCTTTATAAGTTGTTACTAACACCCTGAAGGAAACCCGGAAGGCAACCGGCAACCAATGCAAGTCACGCAGGAGGGGTGTAACATGGGAGTATCGGGATACCCCCATCACAGCCTGCACGGCCGCATTCTGCACCAGTTGATTGATATATATATATATCGGGTCTTGGTGTATTCGGGTCTTGTCCCGTGTAAGATTGAGAATACCTTGGCAGCGTTGAAATCTCATCCGTCATCTTCAGGCTGGTGTCTTCAGCTTCGTTCCCAGGAGAACGAAGCTGAAGACACCAGCCTGAAGATGACGGATGAGATTCGTCAAACGCTGCCAAGGTATTCTCAACACGGACAAGACCCTACACCAAGACCTACATACCTTTACCCGTGAAAATCTACGAAAACATATATATATATATATATATATATATTCATATATACATATATATATATATGAAACTACAAGTTCATCTCAGTATCTCTGACTTCATGTGGATACCTGCTGCGCAATTCCCTGACAGATAGTATTCCCATACAAAATATATGAAGGACACCCTCAGAATCTTCCTCTCAGATAATGAATGAGAACACGTTCTGTAGCGGCAGCAGTAGTCCTACAGTGGCAAGCAGCAGCCATAGTGATGGAGTTGTTGGGCAACATTGAGCATGAATCAATGCGCAACACAAGAGAAGATCTCCCTTTCACGTGAAAGGCTGGTGGAGTCTGATTCAGCTTCTCTACAATGCATCTTGGCTGGTGTCTACTTTCCCTTTGTCGCAGGGAGTGGGAATCAAAAGGTTAGGCCTGGCACGAGTACAAACACATCCCTGTGAGAAATAGGGAGAGTGAAATGAAAAGAACCAAAGGGCAGCTCTGCGTGAGAGGAGAGATAAATTGGTTTAGCTGGAAGGAAGCAGAAAAGACATTGAGTAAGTCCACAGTGAGATATAAAGCACAGTGTTAACATCCAGCTAATTTTATCACAAACTTAAAGACTCCACAGTGCCAAAACTGACTATACTTTTCCTTGGGAAACCAATCTTCTCTATTGTTAATTGCTGATCTAAAAGCAATTAATCAATAATCAAATATTCAAGGTAAAAAAATCCAGAATGGTCCATTAGTGAGCCTTGGAGAGACTGCTGCTAAAATTCAAGATTGCATATGTTCAGTATGCTGTTGGCTATTCTGCTACAATAATTTATACCCTTGTCAGCTGGACTGCTACAATGTGCTTCATATGGGGCTGCCGTTAGAGACCCCATTTGTTCAAAATAAAGTGGTCAGAATTGTGTGGGTCAGAATTCATTACAGGTAGTCCTCAACTTAAAACCACAGTTAAGCCCAAATTTATGTTTCTAAGTAAGTGAGTTTTGTCCCATTTTACGGCTTTTCTTGTCACATTTGTTAAGTGAATTCCTGCAGTTGTTAAGTGAATCTGATTTTGCTAGTCAGAAGGTTGCAAAAGGGGAACACATGATCTCAGGACACTGCAACCGTCATAAATGTGAATTAGTTGTCAAGCATCCAAATGTAAATCACGTGACCATGGGGAACATCCAACGGTTGGAGCTGGCAACAGTCGTAAATGGTCGTAAGTCACTTATTTCAGTGCCATTGTAACTTCAGTCACTAAGTGAACTGTTGTAAATCGAGGACTACCTGTACTGGGAGAACACTGTGTAGTGGTCCCTGCACTAGTTACCAGTAAGCTACAAAGGTGCAATTTAAAATGCTAATTTCAACATTCAAAGACTTTTACGGCTTGACATTAAGTCATCTTTAGGAATGCATTTTCATCACTAGAATTGGACCACCAGCTTGATGTTGCTGGGAAAAGCTGACCATGTTTTTCTACCTTGGGAGGTGGAGAGGCAAGACTTGGAAATGCGGATCTTGCTTCTTAGTAATATTATTTATTTATTTGTTTGTTTCTTTGTTTGTTTGTTTGGTTGGTTATTTAGTTATTTAGTTATTTGATTTGTCAATTGCTTACAACATAAGTATAAGGATAAACATAGTTGTGAATACATGAAATGAATACATACAAGAAAAATAAAAGAAACAATAGGACAGGGATGGTAGGCATGTTGGTGCACTTATGCACTCCCCTTACAGACCTCTGAGGAAAGGGGTGAGGTCAATAGTAGACAGTCTAAGGTTAAAGTCACCGATCTTGGAGAATGGTGTCCTGGTGGAAGTTAGGCTAGCTCTCAATTTAACTGCCTTCCAGAGACACCTGAAAACTGAGCATTTCTGGAGGGTGTTTGGGATGGAATCTCATCTTTGGGGAGGTTTGCACGGTGCTGGCTGCTAGAATTGATGATGTTTTTTATGTGCCTATTTTTTTAACATTGTCCTCCTGACCCAGCCTTTGTAAGTAATGAGAAACTACTTACTCATGAGTAAAAGAAACCCCTTTATTCAAACAGGGAAGGAACAGTCTTTTCACGTTGCATAAACAATACATGAAAGTCTTTTCCCCTTCTGGAACAGGGCAAGAACAGTCTCTGTTCACATGAGAACTCAAGACAGACAGTCCTTTTAATGCTTAAGCCAGGGGTGAAATTCAACCACCTTGGCCCGGCTTGGGAGAGGTGGTAGGGACGATTTGAATCAGTAAAAAATGTCCCTGGTTGCTATTACTATTATAGCAAGCCACGCCCACAGAACTTGTAGGGAAAATTTTTGAATTTCACCCCTGGATTAAGCCAAGCAGAAGCAGTCCCTGTTCACACTAGCTGAGGCAAATTCACTCCCTGTTATTTCCCAGCAGGGAGATTCAGTTGGCACCTCAAATACAAAGCAATTAGTCCCGACAAACCTGGTTCTGGCAAAGGAATCCGACTTGATTGATGTACACTGGAAAACAAACTATTGTCTGTGACAACAGGCCACTCCCAAACCTCTACTATTTATTTCCCAGCCAGAGAGGGGCTGGCTAGCATTTCCTTTTCCCTGAGAGCCGGCTTATTGCCTTCCATTGCTCTCCTTTCCTTTCCTTTCTATGTATACATATATATCTCAAATACAGAGCAATTAGTCCCGACAAACCTGGTTCTGGCAAAAGAATCTGACTTGATTGATGTACACTGGAAAATGAACTATTGTCTACAACAACAGGCCACTCCCAAATCCCTATTAATTTCCCAGGCAGAGAGGGGCTGGCTAGCATCTATGTCTCCATTTCCTTGAGAGCCGGATTATTGCTTTCCATTGCTCTCCTTTCCTTTCCTTTCTATGTATACACACATCTGGAATGGGCTCCATCTGTTCCTCCCCCTCATTCAGCTCAGGCCCTAAGGCAGCTGCCTCTCCACCTCGGGGCAGACAGAAGGCTCCGGTTCGGCATCTGCCTCTGATTCTGCTTCCTCATCAGAGCCTTCCAAAGCATTGTTCTGAGACTTCCATGGTCTTTCTCATGCCTAATACCTGATCTGGAGATACCAAGAATTAACCCAATGCCATGTGTTTACCACTGAGCTGAGCTAAATCCCCTCCCTAGCAAATAACACATTTATTTATATCTTTATTGAATTTATGTACCACCTATCTCCCTGACAAGGTGACTCTGGGCAGTTAGAAACACAAGAAACACGATTTCTAACTTTTGCAGTGAAGTTTGTCCATCTGATGCAGGATAACCTGGACTGAGAGGTACTATTCACCATCACCCATGGAGGGAAGGAGGGAGAGAGGGAGAATGAGAGGGAGAGGGAGAGAGAGAGGGAGAGAGGGGGGGAGAGAGAGAGAGACCCCACTTAGAGAGGGGTAATATAACACTGTGAAGTGGTATATAAGTATAAGTGCTATTGCTTTTGCTCTTTATTCCTTTCAAATTGCAAGCTGCTCAGAGTAATTGATCGACATTGGTAACTATAGCAATCTAGAGATAGAGATGGAGATAAAGATAGATAGATAGATAGATAGATAGATAGATAGATAGATAGAGATAAGCAGTGACATGTGAACCACTCCAATCAAGTCCATGACACTACTGTCTGTATTTGCTTATTATTCCATTTTGTAAAGTTTCTGCAAGATGAAGCAAGTTTGCATGTTGGTTATAAATATTGACAAGGAATTAAATCTTGTGCAACATGCATCTATTCTGTAATGCTGTAAAATGATTGGAAAGGATAAAGAGCTATTGATCAGAAGAAGGACTAAGCAAATTAAAAATAAACAAATAAGTAGCTAGGCCATTTATGCAATACTAAAATCATTTTTAAAAAGAACAGCCTCTCTCACACACAAACACACATAGCAACTACCTTAGCCTAGGCCAGACCTCTGAAAAGATTATCTGAATGAGGAAGAATAGCAGATACAATGATTTATTGACTTAACGTAATTGAAACACTACTTAAATGATAAAGCAGAAATAGTTTAGATGGCATCCCTTTGATATTTACTTATTTATTTAAAATACATAGTGTTAAGTTTGCATGAAGAGTCAGACGCGAGGAGTTCCAGCAAAAGACTTTATTAGTGACTACAGCTCGAATAGACCCGTTCTGGCTTGGCTACGGCTGCTTCTTATAGCCTGCAGCCGTAGCTGCCAGCCAATGGGAGTGCAGGGATTCTTCCCGCACTATTTAAACCAATACCATTTGACATTTTACAAGAACAGTTCAAATAAACCAATAACATTCAAACCTACATACATAACACCCCTCCCCACTAGGTTCAGTCCATACCAAACCCCAACCTATCTAATGTATTCCTTTAAATAGGTGGGGCTCTTACGTGTACGTTGAGACCTTCGTGGTTCAGAAGTTTCAATGTTCTCACCCAGTGAGAGAGGAAATGTGTCTGCTGACATTTCTCTGTTGGGACTTCCTGAGGAAGAAGACCCTGTTGAATTGTTAGAATCTGGTCTCTCCTCCCAACCCATCTCCATTCCAATGTCAGCACCCAAGTCAGGTAGTGATGTGCAATCTTCCACTTCTAAGGATGGATCTTGGCTTTGTGACAGGGTTCGGGATGGTTCCTGTCGCAATGGCTCGTTACACATGGGGTTGATTCCTGTTTGCTGATTTTCCTCCTGTTCCCCCCTTCCCCTAGAAGAAACAGCAGGTGAGGGACCTAGGGGAGACAGGGGCGATGTTCTTGAGGGACCCTGGATCTAAGTTGGTCAATGTGCCTGCTCCAGAGAAGGCCATCCTCTGTTTGTACCCTGTAAGAACGAGGGCCTGTGATGTGAGTTATTTCAGCAGGAATCCACAAAGGGTCACCTAGAAGGTTCCTAGCATAGACAGAATCTCCCACACTAAAAGAACGAACTTTGGAAGTGGAATCCAGTGGTGCGTTGGGTGCGTAAGTGGGATGGAGGCGGTCAAGGGAAGACCTAAGTTTCCTGCCCATCAACAACTCTGCTGGGGACAAGTTAGTTGATGGACTAGGAGTGATGTGTTGAACACTAAGAAGCTTTTCAAGCTTCTCAGTGATGTCCCCAGGACCTAGCTGCTGAAGCTTCTCTTTGGTAAAGCGTACCATGCGTTCAGCCCGGCCGTTGGCGAAGGGTGCCCAGCGGCAGTGAGGGCATGTCTGATGCCCTGTTGAGCTAGAAAGGATTCAAAAATGTTAGATGTGAATTGAGGGCCATTGTCAGAGACAAGGATATCTGGTAACCCATGGGTTACAAACAATTTTCTTAGCTGCTTGATAACAGCCTCAGTAGTTGTGGATGTCATTGGAATTACCTCTAGCCATTTGGAGTATGCATCTACTATCACTAGAAAAGTGTGCCCTCTTGTAGGGCCTGCAAAATCAATGTGGATTCTAGACCATGGGCCCCTAGGACATTCCCATTCCTGTGTGGGGGCGTGAGGTGGTGCAGGTCTGACTACCTGGCAATTGGGACAAGATGCTACCCAGTTTTCAACCATTTTGTCAATACCTGGCCACCATACATAACTCCTGGCCAAACCTTTCATCCTTACAATCCCAGGATGACCCTCATGTAACATTTCCAAAACCTCCCTTTGCAGTTTTGTAGGAATAACCACCCTGTTACCCCACAAAATACATCCTCTTAATACAGATAATTCAGTTTGCCTGGACTTAAAAGGTTGGGCAAGGTGAGGTAGATCTTGAAGAGGCCAACCTTTCTTGATCCAGCCCATAACAGGTGCCAATACAGCATCTTTGGCAGTTTCTTTGGCAATCTCAGCAGCATGGACTGGAAGCTTAGCAATGGTCTCCAGGAAAAAGGTGTGAGTTTCAAGTTCAAAGTCCTCTTGTGGCAAGGTAGTGGGCAACGACTCAGTGCATCAGCATGTCCAATGTCCTTGCCAGGCCTGTGAATCAGTTTGTAGGAATATGCTGCAAGAAATTCAGTCCACCTCAGCATTCTTGGTGACAGGATATTAGGTGTAGGTTTATCTCCTGCCACAATGCCAAGTAAAGGTTTGTGATCTGTAACAATGGTGAATGACCTGCCATACAGATATTCATGAAATTTCTTAACAGCTGCAACAACTGCTAAAGCTTCTTTGTCCAATTGGCTATAATTCCTCTCTGCTTTGGACAGCGTGCGAGAGTAAAATGCAATTGGGGCTTCCGTCCATTGGGAAGCCTGTGACTCAAAACCCCCCCCACTCCAAAAGGGGATGCATCACAAGTCAGAACAACAGGTAAATTCTCAGAGAATTGTATCAACACAGCATCAGACGTGATTAGTCTCTTAATACTGTTAAATGCTGACTGTTCCTTCCGCCCAGATCCAAACAGCATTCTTATCAAGTAGGCGATGTAAGGGCTCAGCAATAGATGCTTTGTGAGGTAGAAACATGTGATAAAAGTTAATAAGTCCAAGGAAGGCTTGCAAATCAGCCTTGCATCGAGGTTTAGGGGCTTCATTGATTGCTTTAACCTTGGCATCAGTAGGATGGATGCCCTGCTTGTCAATCATATACCCCAGGAACTCAACTCTGTCTGTTTTGAGTGTACATTTGTCTTCCTTGACTTTTAACCCCGCTTTTCTGAATCTGGTAAGGACTTCTCTGAGTCTTTCTTGAAGCTGAGTGTCATTTTCAGCAGAGATTAAAACATCATCAAAATAAGGCACTACCCCTGGCAGTCCTTGCAACAGTCTTTCCATAAGGCTCTGAAAAATGCCAGGTGCCACGCTTACTCCAAATTGTAGTCTTTTACATTTGAAGGCACCTCTATGGGTCACAATTGTTTGTGCCTCTGCAGTAGCATCATCAACTGTTAATTGTTGATATGCCTGAGCCAAATCCAGTTTAGCAAATACTGTACCCCTGCCAAGGGAATGGAGCAGATGATGCACAACTGGTACAGGATATGCGCTCTGCTGCAGCGCATGGTTAAGTGTCCCCTTGTAGTCACCACAGATTCTCACTGACCCATCAGCCTTGACTGGTGTGACTATGGGTGTTTCCCATCTGGAGTGGTCAGTAGGCTCTAAAACCCTTGAGCAATGAGTTTATCTAATTGTGCATCAATTTTTTCCTTTAAAGCAAATGGGACCCTCCTGGGCTTTAAACGAATTGGGGGCACCTTGGGGTCTAGGCTGAAAGCAATAGGGGTCCCCATATACTTGCCCAGTCCTTCGCTGAAGACCTCTGGAAACTCAGACTTCAAGGACTCTTCCCAGTCAGAACTGCTCACGTGATGGATGCCAGTCACCTCGATGCCAAGTGGCTTGAACCACTCAAGTCCCAGCAAACTTGGGCGATCCTTGTCCATGATGGTCAGGGCAAACGTTTGGTGTGGCCTTTAAACTGCACGTTGAAATCTCTCGCTCCAACTACTGGAATCTTGTTTCCTTGGTAGTCTTTGAGAGTCAGTGCTTGCTTCTGGAAATGCTTTTTCTGAATTTGGGGAAAGAGTCTGTGGATGGTGTCCCATGACACCATAGATAAATAAGAGCCTGAGTCCACTTCCATTTGGCAAGGTCTTCCTTCAATAAACACCTTCACATGAACTTTTCTGCATTTTAAGGTTGAAGAATGACCAATAGTGATTGTTTGGTGTGTTTCACTCTTGCCATTTGCTTCTAAATTTCGCCCCATTTTTTTCAATGACATTGTTGGGCTTAAAGTCTCTATCAGGGAATTTCTTCCTAGCTGGTGGAGTTCTGGATGATTTGCAAACTCTGGCTATGTGACCCCGTTTCTCACAACGTGAGGCAAATGGAGTCAAAGAACTTGCAATCAGTGCGCGGGGTGGCCCCCACAGCCTCTGCAATAGAACCCTTGCCTGTTCTTCCCAGAGTCTTTTCTTTTCTTTTCCATTCTGAGTTTAAAATCCCCTCTTCTGCCTCACTGCCATCAGAATCAGAGTCTATTTGTTGCAATGAGTAGATGTGGATTTATCCCCATCAGAATGGCTTGAGGCCTGGCTTGAAGCCTTGTTAATCTTTTTCATGGCCGCTGCTGAGGACTTGGTGGCTTCCGCTGAAACAGCTTCTTCAATGGCCTCTTTAAACGTGATCTTAGGTTTCATTAATAGTTTGCTTTGTAAACCTTATCCTTAAGGCCTAAAACAAACCGATCACGCATGGCCTCTTCTAAGTTGGTAAAGTCACAAGCACCCCAATGTCCCTTAAACTTGCCACGAAGTCATTAACATTCTCGCTATCCCCTTGATCCCGACGGTAAAATTGTGTCTTTTAATGAGGCACGATACTTGTGGGGCGTAATGGGCTCTCAAAAGTCTTTCTAATTCGGGCCATTCCATTACCTTCAGCTCTGCTGCTCCCGCCAACGCCTTCGCCATTTTGAAGACTGCCGACCGCAGTGCGTGAGAAAGACCGCCCTCTTCCGTCCTCTTGGGGATGCCGGCGAGATCGCTTTCCCTCCAGGAACATGTGGAAACGATCCGCGATACGATTCCCAGTCTTCCGTCGCCGGATCGAACGGTGCTGGGGGGTGTTCAGCGCAGCCATCTCGCCAGTTGCTTGTTCGCGTCGTCTTCTCTTCAGGGAAATCCCACCCCGCGCCAGTGTTAAGTTTGCATGAAGAGTCAGACGCGAGGAGTTCCAGCAAAAGACTTTATTAGTGACTACAGCTCGAATAGACCCGTTCTGGCTTGCTACGGCTGCTTATAGCCTGCAGCCGTAGCTGCCAGCCAATGGGAGTGCAGGGATTCTTCCCGCACTATTTAAACCAATACCATTTGACATTTTACAAGAACAGTTCAAATAAACCAATAACATTCAAACCTACATACATAACACATAACCCTGGACAGCACACACTACATGTACACAGCTATAAAGAACAACCATACCATATCAAGAGACAACATTCTGGAAGACAAGGAAGTTATGATCTCCTGAATTTGAGGTGGGAGATCATTCCTTAGAACTGCCATCACTTCCAGTCACTTATATTTTTGCCTGAAGCTGATGAAAGCATTCCATAATCAAGGAACTCATTTGGCCTCTCCCTTTCAGAGTCCCAAAAGCTGGTTCTTTTATAGAGGTCCATGCTTGTGCCTCTATAGCAGAAGACTAAACTTGTCAATTTTGACTTGTGAACTTCAACCCCCAGAATTCTCCAGCCAGCATGGAGTTGAAGTCCACAAGTCTTAAAAGCTACCAGGTTTGGAGATCCCCAGGAATGGGCTGCTGGGGGTTCGCAGGGGTTCGGGAGAGCCCCTAGCTAAGATTCTGTGCAGTTTGGAGAACCCCCAAATTCCACTCCTGGCTGGCCCCAGCCACCCTACCCTGCCCCTCCCAGGAGTCCCCATGCAACCTGTTTTGGATGCAGATAAGTACAAGGTGCATGCAGAGGCCCAGGGAGGGTGAAAAACGGGCCTCCCAGAAGTTCGAGAATGTTATGTATGTAGATTTGAATGTCATTGGTTTAGTTTGAATTGTTCTTGTAAAATGTCAAATAGGATTGGTTTAAATAGTGCGGGAAAAAACCCTGCACTCCCATTGGCTGGCAACTACGGCTGCTGGCTATAAGAAGCAGCCGTAACCCAGCCAAGTCGGGTCCATTCGAGCTGTAGTCACTTAATAAACTCTTCACTGAAGCTCTTCGCGTCTGACTCTTCATGCAAACTTAACAGAGAAGGCCGGAAATGGGCCTGTTTCTAGCTTCCAGAGAGCCTTCGGAGCCTGGGGAGGCCATTTTTGCCCTCCTTGAGGCTCAAGGAAAGCCTCCGGAGCCCTGGGAGGGCAAAAACACTCTGCCCTGCTGTGATTCAGGAGGCCGACTAGGCCACGCCCACCCAGCAACCGGGCAGAGAGCCCTTTGATAAAATTTTTGAAGCCCACCCTTGGAGACCCCTGATCTATAGGGTCCTTTGTCGTGTGCTAAGGTAAACCAATACCAGGGTTCCCTCAATGAACCTCAGCAGAAAGCCATGCAGAATCCCGTTCTCTAGTGGTGAATCCCAGTCTTATCTCAATAATGCCTATGAGTTATATATCAATATTGGACAATTTTTTTTTGACAATGAGGCCATACTTGACATTTGTGTGGGAAGGCCAGGACTGCAGGATAGCACAGGGAGAGGAGTATCACCAACATTCATAAAAATTGGTTTCTTGTTTTTGGGCCAGGAGCATACAACTTCAAACATGAGGTTGCAGTTGGTCAACATTTTTCTTTTCTAATAATAAAAACAAATGTCTGGTGTGAGGTCTAATGTCATTTTTATAAATAAAAAGAGTGTACAAAGGCTGGTGCATATATGTTATACAGGTAGTCCTCAACTTATATCCATTTGTTTAGTGACCATTCCAAGTTACAGTGGCACTAGAAAAAGTGATTTACACCTGGTACTCACACTTACAACCATCACAGTATCCTCAGTCACATGACCAAAATTAGGGCGCTTGGAACCGACTCATATTTATGACAGTGGCAGTGTCCCAGGGTCATGTGATCACCTTTTGCGACCTTCTGATAAACAAAGTGAATGGGCAAAGCCAGATTCACTTAACAATCATGTTATTAACTTAACAACTGCAGTGATTCACTTAACAACAGCAAAAGAGGTCATGAAATGGGGCAAAACCCACTTAGCAAAACATCTCACTCAATGATAGAAATTTTGGGCTCAATTAGTCAAGGGCTACCTACAGTATATACTGGTTTACCTTAGGTAAAATTATTTAAAAATTTTAAATCACACACAGCAGGGCCAGCTAGAGAAATATCCCCAGATACTGTGGTACCTAACAAATATCATATTGGATGTATCTGGTGATGGACAAGATCATCCTCACCTTAGTTTCTTACTAGGTGTCAGCTATTCCTGCAGCGCCCATGTCTGCTGGTGTTTTAAGCCAATTTTATTTTTATTTTTTTTACACTTTTACTAGAATGCATTCGGGTTGAATAGCATCACTCCCTCAAAGCCACTCTAGATTTTGATTTTGATGTTTTCCATAGGAAAGCTTCTAATAAATATAGTGAAAAAATAAGTAAAAATGAAGAGCCATTGCAGCTGAAAAAGAAATGCTGTACATATTTCATATAATACAAATGGTGTTCTTAGGGAATGGAGATTTCTGGTTGCACATCAAGTTTTCTTCCATTAAAACCACCAGCAGCAAAAGAAGTTCTTTAAATGACAACTTGCCAACTACTATCGATCTTTTCTTGCAATATATAATCATAGAAATCAGTTGGGTGTGTACAAGAAGACTCATTCATTTTAGATGAATCCATACTAGAGAGCAGCATCCTGATTAATTTAGTTAGAATTAGAGTGTAGAAAATCTATCCACTCCAAGTTTGGCATAATTAAAACTATCGTGCAGAAAATTGTTTTAAAAAGGGCAGGATCACATAGACCAAAATGAGCTTTTAACTAATTTAATGTATCATCTGACCAGGGATAAGTTCTTATAGCAAAAATGCACCCGAGTTATATATATATATATTTTACTAAATGACTTTGGATTGTAGAACTCAAATCAAGGCTAAATTGAGGCGCATTAATTTCTCCACACTAAAAATAAGATGTATAACTGTTATCCACTTTGCTATTGACTAAAATATTCCATAAAACTTCTCCACAGACATATAGTTTGAGGATATTGCAGAGTTTGGCACCTTAGCAAATGGGGTCAGAGACATCACCATTTCCTTCTATTTTTTCAGAAGCTCCATCATTGCTAAGTGTCCCTAAAACTCTCCTACAAACTCAAGTAATGCCAGCTCAAAAGCACCCCTACACCACATTGACTGATGGGGCCACCTCCTGCCCACATGAAGATTTGCATTTTTAACATGATTTAGAAGGAAGTGTCATTATGAATACTCCTAAGCTTTGGTTCTAGGCCAGTGTCTATTTGGCCTTAGCCTAAATCCAGCCCTGATCCCAACCTCATTTAAAGACATGGTTACTGAGCACTGGAACAGTGACTAAAGTGATGTGGAAGTGCAAGGCCACAAGGCTAAATTCTGAATTGATCTTACTTCCAGTTCAATTGGGATGAGAGCCAGTTTGGTGTATGGTTAAGGCATTAGACTAGAAATCAACAGACCAGAGGTGGTATTCAGCAGATTCTGATCGGCTGGGTCTTCTTTTGTTGCCCTGCACAGGAGAATGGAGCTGGAAAGCAGGTTAGTGGGGTGGGGAGGGAATGGGGATTTTGCAGTAACCTTCCCCCAGGAGTGGGGTGGGAATGGAGATTTTACAGTATGCTTCCCCTGCCATGCCCACCAAGCCATGCCACACCCACCAAGCCACACCCACAGAACCGGTAGTTTTTGAATCCCACCACTGTAACAGACTGTTCTATTCCCTTCTTAAGCAGAAGGCCAGCTGAATGTCCTTGGGCAAGTTATTCTCTCATCCCCACAAAGAAAACAATGGCAAATCCTAACCCTAACTTTACCTAGAAAACTGCAGAGGTGTGTCAAGGCAGTCTCCTGGAATCAACACTGAATTGAAAGCATCTCTCTGTATATCTCTCTATCTCCCCATCCATTAATCCATCCATCCATTTCATACACACATACACAGCTGATAACAATAGCTGCCAATCCATGGATTGGCCTGCAGCTATTCTGGCTTCCTGTCCTAAACAGGGCTGGGATTCTAATGGTTCGGACTGGTTCTATAGTTCCTGTTCTTACGATTCTGCGCAGTTCAGAGAACTGGCAAATTGTGCCCCTGGCTGACCCCGCCCCTCTCTGTCTGCCCCTCCCCTCCCAGTCAGTCCTTATTGCGCATGCGCGACATTACATGCATGCCCAACATACCTGACTGCATTCTCCGCTGCCCAGTCACTCTTTAAGGTATTTTTTCTTCCCAACGATCAGCTGTTCCAATGATCAGCTGAGCTGGGATCCCCCTCGCTGTCTTACTGCTTTGTCCAGGAGGCTTCCCTGAGGCCCAGGAGGCAAAAAAAATGGTGTGTGGGGGGGTGCTGCCAAAAAAAAGAAGCCATGCCCACCCATTCACATGGCCACACCCATCTAACCTCACCCACAGACCGGTTGTTAAAACATTTGAATCCCACCCCTGGTCCTAAACCAATTTCAGTAAAGATTGGATTAGAGACCATGTTCTTGTTTTTATTTACTTATTGGTTGGTTTCATTTTCTACCACCCCATTTGCCCATCCCATATCTTCGATTTCACTGGAGAGGAATATAAAACAAGGGCCTCAGAAGATGGCCTGAGGACTAACATGAGCACATAGGTATCCATGGTGCCAGTCTGGGAAGTCAAGCTCTATTGTCCTGATCCTAGAGGTCCTACTGGGACTAGGTGTAAAAAAAGGCTTAGGCAGAATCTAGTGATGGCTTCTAGAGCCGGGGTCTCCAACCTTGGCAACTTTAAGACTTGTGGACTTCAATTCCTAGAATTCCTCAGCTAGCTTCCTCAGCCTGCTTCCTCAGCCTGCTGAGGAATTCTGGGAGTTGAAGTCCACAAGTCTTAAAGTTGCCAAGGTTGGAGATCCCAGCTCTAGAGAGACTGTACCTGGACATGAAGCTTAAGCTGAAAAATGGGAAGCTTAATGTTGGTCTTGCCAGTGGCTGAAACCTGATCATTGTTTTTTCAGTTAAAGATTAGAAGAGGGGGCGAGAAAATATACAAGGTGACATATCCAACATATCCATAATGATGATTACTTGCTCTGATTTATGTTCATGAACTGGGAGAATCAGAAGAGTTCATGGCCTCCAAACAGACATGACACAGATCTGGGAAGACAATATGAACTGAATGCCAAATAGATCATTTTCCAGTCCTACTTTGCATTTTTGTGGAATTTATTTCACAAACCTAAGGGAAAACAGTATCAGCAGATTCAAAACTACACAAATAGGAATATCCACTAAAATAAGTAAACCACAAAAAGACATTAAGAAAAAAAATCTTGGAGACATAGGAAAATATGCTGGGCTGCTGTCTCACTTTGTTAAGTTGTGGTTTTTTGCTGTAATGGAAAAAAACTGTGGTTGTTATAATGTGAGTGGAAAATTTCCTTAGGATATAAAAAAGGGGGAAGAGGGTCCTGGAATACATGACCTTAAGTTTTGACTATTAAATTTCCTCCCAAAAAGCAAACATCAGTCTGTCTGAATACGGTTTCTCAGTTATATATCCAGGCTACCAATAATATGAAGCAATATTACAACATGTATATATTATCATATAGTATCATATCATATATACTATCATACATATGATATTATGTGATACCAACATTCTCATTTCTTACCTATCCTCTCTGGCTCTGTTAAAACCATAGGGAATGTATAGTATAATTGGTGGAAAAAAACTTTTTAATGTCTGTCTTATAAAAAAACATTCTAGGCTAAACAAAGGCTTTCAGGAAAACTAATGCTAACTTTAATCCACAGGCTTAATGCAAGAATCTGACTTTAGGAGCATCTAATCTTTATCACTGCTTTTGACTCAATTGCATTACATCTAGAAAAACAGAACTCCTGCCAGCCAGGTACAGAGAAAAATATATTTTTGTCTCTCTTTTTGTAAATTCTGTCCCCAAGTCAGAGAAGTAATAAAATTAAGGACGTCTCGGGAGAACGCTGGAGCCAGAGCTTCGAGAGACAAGTAA
The DNA here is from genome assembly GCA_009733165.1 of Naja naja. Taxonomy (NCBI): domain Eukaryota; kingdom Metazoa; phylum Chordata; class Lepidosauria; order Squamata; family Elapidae; genus Naja; species Naja naja. The sequence continues at coordinate 216,674,269 of CM019149.1, read as the reverse complement.
TCTGATTTCAACCATCTTTGGGATAAAAGTTGAGCAAACAATTAGAGGGAAGATTTCAAGCAGCCTCCAGGTTTGTCAGACAGTATTAGCTGAATGGAGAAGAAACATTATTGTCTGTGAGGGAAGCGCAATGAGGTTAGTCTCTCAGGTCACTGTAGAATTGTGCTTTATTTTATGTATTGTTCCTGTCCGGCAGTATTCTCTAACCACAATCCTCTGGAACAACAGAAGGCAGATTTGGTCCTTTGAGAAAAGCTGGTCAATGTCACCTTTCCGATGGCAACATCTGAAACCCAGGGACAAAGCGATTTGAACCAAAAAGGCTGGCAAGGTGGGCCTAGGATCCCAACCTGAATAATGACTAGAAATGTTTTCTCCTTTCTCCTTTCCCTTTGCTTTGCCCTATGGTCTGTTCTCACAACTTACTTAACAATGGTTTTGCTTAGTAACATAAATGTTGGGCTCAATTGTGGTCAAGGGCTACTTGTGCTTGTAAATAGGGGGGTTTAGTTTTGAAGGGGAAAGGCCTGAGTAACAAAATAAGAGACAGCATAAGAAGCAGTCAATTTTTTTTTACTACCGGTTCTGTAGGCGTGGCTTGGTGGGCATGGCAGGGGAAGGATACTGAATGACCCATTGGGATCCCCATACCAAAATAACTTACCTTATGTCCAGCCAGAACTTGAAAATAACATCTAACATAGCACAGTACTTAAACAAAATGATCCGGTTGAGATCCACATATGTGGGACTGATTGGGGTAGACTGCAAGAGAGACTCCGAAATATAATGCTATCATATTTTATCTATACCTTAAATTATTGTACATTACTACAACTTCATTTTGGATTGTATTTTATTGTTGCTTCATCTGGATCGTATTTTGTTTTGATTCCGTTCTGAATTATATTTTATCAAAATCCATTTTGGATTGTATTTTACCAAATTCTATTTTGAATTGTTTTTATCAAATTTTAGCAGCGGTTTGTTGCTGGAGCTTGGCACTTTGATATGGCCCAAGGGCTAATCAATAAAGACTTATGTATGAGGGAAGGATACTGTAAAATCTCCAGTCAGGGGTGGATTTGCTGTTTCTCTGAACTACTCCAAATTTCCGCTACCAGTTCTCCAGAACTGGTCAGAACCTGCTGAATACCACCTCTGATAAAAAGTGTTGAGCTTTGAATTGCTGTGTTGTACAATTTATGACCACAATGGAGCCCAACATTTCTGTTACTGAGATAGTTGTTAAGTGAATTTTGCCCCATTTTACATCCTTTCTTGCCACTGTTGTTAAGTGAATCATTGCAGTTGTTAAGTTAGTAACACAGTGTTAAGTGAATCTGGCTTCCCCATTGATTTTGCTTGTCAGAAGGTTGTAAAAGGTGATCACATGATCCCAAGGCATTGCAACCGTCATAAATATGGGTCAGTTGCCAAGCACCTGAATTTTGATCACCTGGGGATGGTGCAACGATCATAAGTGTGAAAAACAGTCATAATTCACTTTTTTCAGTGCCATTGTAACTTTGAACAGTCGCTAAACGAACTGTTGTAAGTCAAGGACTACCTGTATTATCTAGCTTAAAATTGCATTAGAGACGATGGCAAAAGGGCAGGAACATATTTCTTGGCTAAACAACTTGACCCTCTCTATTGCACATTAGCCTAATGTCATAATATTTGACTATTCAAGTGATTATAAAGGAATAAAGTAAAGAAGCTCTGGGGTTGGTGAGAATTATTGCATGATATCTAGAAGGGAATTGTCAGGATACAGATGCTCTCATTTAATTTGGATGAAGATAATTGGCAGTTGAAAGGAGAGGCTCCATTCTAGTTTGGTAAAAGTCCAAGAGATGGCTTTTACAATGCATGAACTTTGATAAAAATACGCCACCATCTCCTTCTCTGATGTACATTTATAAAAGTGCTTAAGAAGGAGAGATCTATGGTGATCTGCATTTTCTTAATTATGCTGAAGAGGAAGAGTTGGATATATTGCATATAGTTATAGAAAAACCAACTCTTCTCACTTTTTGGCACTGAAGGTGGAAATACACAGACACAAGCATGCACTGAATACTATAGAAGTCCAGGGCTCTGTCTATCATGACCTAGTAGATTGAACTGGATCACATTGATTAGGATAATGATTGATATCCTCCTGCCTTATCAATCATCGCCCTAGAAATATCTCACCTTTTCCTCTCCTCTCAGCCCAGGAAAAGAAACAGTATTCACTTACAGTCTGACATTTTATCGATGATTTCCGAAATCCTGAAGCAAGAGTTTGCTTTTGATTACTTTTAATTTACTCTGTTCCCCAAGGAAAGTGTAAAAACAGCCCTCAATCTTCCAGCAAGTCAGAGGACACAGGATCCAACAACAGCCATTTCTCTCTCTCTCTCTTTTGTCTTCTTTTGGTTCAGAGAAAAGAACTTCTCCTTTCTGTAGCAAAAGGGAAGCTAAGTACATTATTTTCTATATGTCTTTCTTTTTTGTTGCACCCTGAGAGAATCCAGCTCAGAAACGGACTTTTCCCTACTTTCTCTTAAATTTGCTTTATCCACTTATCTTCCCATTTTACCTACAGCCAGTCTAGAGAGCACTGACCTCTGAGTTAACCCATAGTCTGTTAACAACTTTAAATCTCTTGTTTTACTTGCTTAGCAAGAATTTTCATGTTAACTTGCTTCCCCGCCTTCTCACACCGAATGGGATATATGAAATCCAGTAGAGTGAATTGCTTAAAAGTCTTTGGATTAACCTATAGCCTGATCTTTCCAACTCCTGAATAGCAAGTGATATGTTCATGACCTTGCATCTTATTAGCTTCAATTATTCGTTAATAAATTGTATCAGGGGTTATTGCCTATAGTTTCATTTTTCGACTTCTTGAGTGCATTAGCCTGTTTAATAACCTACTCTGTCAAGTCCCTACTGAATGGGCTCTGTGTGGGACTCCAGTTCATTGCAAAATGAAGAACGTGCCATAATCCGAAGAGAAGTCCAGCCAAAGTGAAGGTCTTTGCAGGGTTGAAGGCATTCAGGAACATGACAAACTGACATCATGCCACTGTGATGCAAGCCTCTTGTCAGGGCTCCAACAAATCCCCCTCATTCAAAGAAAAAGTCTCTAGCCGCATCTCAGAAAAAGTAAATTGGTTTATTAGAAATTGCCATGTTGGCGCGTGGCTGTGTGCAGCTGGTACTAAATCACATCATACATTTCCCTCTTGACCCTGGTCTTTCCCCCAACCCCTGGATGTGACTTCTCCAATAGGACACATCATTCTCCAAGAGTCATCCATCATGGTCTCCAATACCCTCCTTATACTTCGACAACTTTGGCTGCTGAGTTGATATCTAGGCATTTCAGGAATGCCTTGTTTTTCCCCCACTCCCTTTTTCTGGCAGCTAAAAAGACCAAAGGAGTATCTTTTTAGTTGACACCTCTTCCTTACATGCAAAGATTGCAACATCAAAAAAGGAAAAAGAGCTCCTCCATGCTGGCACCACAGCATGGCTTTTATCATCCTCCTCTCCCCGACTCCCCATCCTTAACTGGTGCTTCTGATTGGTAAAAATAAAATCTTCAACTCAAAGTGGGTTCTTGGTGGCTTGGAAGACATTCATGCGGTTTTCCTAGCAATAGCAATATATAGCAATAGCAATAAATAGCACTAGTAATAGCAATTAATAGCATTACAGGACTCTCTGGGTGGTTTACAATGTTTACAATTCTGTAACAAAACTGAAATTATTTTCAACATATTTTGTCAACTTCCCGAGTTATGGGATTCCAACAGTCTCCCAGCCATGTATCATGAAGTCTGACCATGCTTAGCTTCTGAATCCAATCAAAGTTGGCTGAGTGCTGCTATGACAACTAAAGAAAACTCTAAGAGAAAATATGGGATACTGCAATAGAAATATTTAAGTAGTCAGGATGAGTTTTATAATGCCCACTTCCAAAGGGCAGCCATGTTCATTACTTTTACATTATTGAAATAGTGCTAGTTTCACCAACATTATGAGAAATATATAAATTTTGATTTAACTGTACATATAGTAGATGCTTGAAGCTTCCTAAAGAATGACAGAAGCAGATGATTACTCAATCATCATTTTCTGTCTCTCTTTAGTGTTATGTTTTTAGATTATGACTTCCATTAATTTTATTTGGTTGTTGAAATTAAAAATTAATATCCGACCGTTAGATCAATATCTACTGCAGATTTGTGAAGTTATACTAATTTCTGCACAGATTCAATTGATACCAACTTTTGGTTTAAGTATAATTTTGTGGTTCAGCTCACCGATTAAAATTAAACAAACATTGGGTACAAAAATAACATACATTTAAGGAACAGTGCAGGGATTTGAGTAGAAAAATGAATACAGATTTGTGCAGACTTAATATATAAGATGACACTGAACCATACTTGAAGACAGGGAAACATAATAGAAAATGAAATAGACAAACTTGTTCATCACTATTGAAAACTGATCACTTGTAAAATGCCACATGATTAATTGATTTCATAACAGTCAGAAAATTGCACGAGAACTCACTGTGAAAAAGACTTAGGCATACCCTGCAGGATTGCAAGGCAATTGACCAACAAAAGGAGAAAGATATAAAACTATAATAATCTCTGGGACATCTTGCCACCCAATGTGAGGTTGGCCACAACCCTCCTATCCTTCTGTAAGAGTCTAAAGATGTGGCTGTGCTAGTTGGCCTGAGGGCCCAATGGGAGAACAACACAGTGGAGGTGGTTGATTGCTGTCAGTTGTCTGCAGGCTTAGTAAGTAAATGTACTTTTTTAAAACTTAAAAAAAAACAAAGTTAACATTCCTATTTGGTGAGTACTGTGCATTTTGCCAGTGGGCTTCTGTTTCCTGACAGGTAGGTACTGAGAAAATGTAAATGCAATTGTATGCATTCATTGCATGTATTACCCATGGGATTACACCAATGCTACTAAAGTTGCTGAGCCTCCGAGGTTGTAAATTGTAAATTTAGGAATTAATTTAATGTAATTGAAATATTATCGCTTATTATTATTATTATTATTATTATTATTATTATTATTATTATTATTGCAGGTACCTTTAGTACAAACAGGCCCAAATGATTAACACGCTTGCTTTTTGTTATGTCTGTTAGGCAGGCATTAGAAACAACAGGCAATAAAATTGCCTATTTTAAAAAAGGATGCTATTTATAAAATAACATTGCTAATTATTATTATTATTACAGGAACTTTTAGCAGAAACAAGTCCTAATGATTAACACACATAACACTGCCTTTTGTTATGTCAGTTAGGCAGGCATTAGAAATAATGGGCAACTTCAGGATGCTCTATAGCAGGAGTGTCAAACTCATGTCATCATGGCAGCGTCACATGACTTACCGGGACATTTTCCCCCTTCACTAAACCGAGAGGGGGCAAGGCCAGCATGTGACACATCCAGCCCGCAGGATGTGAGTTTGACACCCCTGCTCTAGAGTCATGTTATTTTTACACTGAATAGTGAATGTTAACTTTTTTTTTTGCTAATGAATAAAAGAATAGTTTTTTAAAAAATCAAATGCTTTATATAAATAATTTTTGTTTTATCAAAACTCGGAAAAAGCCAAGGAATATTTAGACCAAGGGTGTTGTTCTTGTTGTAAGCTTGAAATAAGGCATGTTCCATTTTGAAGGTGCTCCTCGTATTACATATTTCTGACATTTGATAGTTATTACATCTTTGACAATGTCAACCGTGAGTAAAATCCTATGTATTTCGGCTTAAAAGTAGGCAGAGTTTAAAAGGGTTGCAGCCTTAATATTTCAGTGCAAAATAACATGACTATAGAGCATTCTGAAGTTGTGGCTTTCAGAAAGGCATCCCATAACTTCATCTAATAAAATCAAGTAGGAGCCAAACACATCTTATAATTTTCCCAGGTTTTGATTACCATAGAAGCTTCTTCCAAACATCTGGTCACCTTGAGTCAGCAATGGATGCAAGCAATTACTCTATTCTAATTGCAAAGAAGTAATTAGCTCCATTGGTTCTAATGGTATTCTTAACACTCAAGCCTGGGCATATGCTTGAGATATGTTGCTGAATCAATTACTGTGTTGCATTCATGCTCAGACCCCATACTTCTGTGGCCTCTGACAGTTACATAAGCCCTGTAGTACCATCAGGCCTCTTATTTGGCATTGCTAAGAAAATCAAGCTATATTGTTTGGCATTCTTTTATGTTTCCTTCTGATGTGAAAGTCAAATTCAAAGAGCTCTGTCATTAAGCTCATATCTCCAATGGGACAAGATGTTTTCCACTCAGATAATAAACATTATCTGCAAGTTTTATGAGGAGAAAGGGGAGGAAGCATACCTTCCCCCTTTTCATCTAGAGTAGCTTTGAAATAGGAGGTTTTGAAAGTCTCAAGTTGAAACAGTGTGACATATTTTTCTCCTTCCATATCAAATAGCCCTTAGTGTCTAACTTGCTGTGTTGGTTTCTGTAACAAACCTTAGAAGTATTTGGCTGCGTCTCTTCTGCTATTATTTAACTCCTGGGACAGGTTAGTTTTCAGTTGATTAATTTAGTGATACATTAAATGTTTTCATCATTGTTAGGGATATATATGTCTTGGTCTGTTATATGCTATCTGTATTTCTATACTTGAGTTTTGAGACATTCATGGCAGTTAAACAGAAATAGTTGTCTTTATCTTGTCCTGGGAGGGGTTTTTTTTCTATTGTTTTAGACTGGCCTGTCTAGCTTGTAGCCCTCAAATTTCTTAGTGGCCTCCCATTCTTGATGTAATCAAGTCTAACTCTATTTAGCTTTTTAAATTCTGTCAAGGTCAATTAGTTGAAGATGAACAGCAATGTAGATTTTTTTTTATTTTACCACTCTGAGCACTATCTCTTGATAAAAAGACATTATTATAAATAAGAACATTAGTATACAGTACATACTTCATGCTATACAAGGATCGCTCAGGTCTTCATAGAAATACATAGAGAAAAAGAAAAGCTCATACTAAACATAATTGGTCCCCATGTTTCATTATCTATCTGAATGGAACAGCATTGCATCATGTATTGTCAGGCTGAAGCCCAAAGACAAGACAGAAAAATCCAATCGAATCCAATTCTTTATTTGCTAACATGTAGTGGACAGAATCTTGCCAGACTAAAGCTATAAGCTTCTAACCTAGTAGATACGTCCTGTGAGAGTTCTGAACCTTCTTCTCCCTCCACTATCCAGCTCAGCACTGCACAGTCTCTGAACTTGGGTTTTTCTCTGGAATGTACCATTCCTCCCTGGCAAACCATATTGCTGCTGAGATTCGTCCACCACTCCTTCTCTTTCCATAAAAGATGTACCTACATCTCCCAAAATAGAACATTTGAACCATAGCTGGTTCTTCCTATGTTGTTTAGAAAAACAGGTGCAATGCAGATTTAGCCAATCCTAGTTTATCATTTGTGGTTACAATATTTGCAAATAGTGTTTTGTTTCAGTTGAAAGCTATGCTTTAATAGGTCAGACTGAAGCATTTGAAGTCTCTTTAATAAGTTCAATGTACTGGGCAGATTTCTACAAGATGTCTTAGTTTTTCTTCAGCAAATAGAATTAATTTTCCTCTTTGTAGCAAAAAGCAGGGATTCAAATAAGACCATGTTGTCTCAAAGTTTCCTGGTATTTCTAAATTGAATCATCTAGAAAAGCCAGACAATGCAAAGGTCTCTTTCAGCTTTGGTAAATGCTAGAGGTTTTCATGCAAGTCCAGTCCACCCCTTTCCCAGATGCATTTCACAAAAATTAAAAAGCCTTCTGCAAAGGTACTACACAGGTGCAAAAGCCCCTTCTAATTTTTGCAAATAAATACTAAGGATACTGAAGAAACGCTGCAGAGCAGAAGAAAACAAGTGGTCTCTAACAGCTTATATGTGCCAGTGAAGTTTATTGAGTTTGAACCCAAATACAAGTCTCTGTACTGCTAACAACCAAAAAAAAGGCTTTTCTCTTCTCTTGAATTTCTGATTTACTGTTCACCAAGCCACCAGTCTCCACACTACTTCAGCCTGAAGAACATCAACTCCATCCCCTTTATTCTACCCATGAAAATAAATTTTAAAATAATTCTGTAGATACAACTTACATATTATATCTAATGTAATATTGAAATGTTTAGTACTTTGGCGTATTAAAATAGCAGCATAACGCTCTTCCTCTGGATTTACTAGTGGAGAATCATAAGAGATCAGTGAGGAACAACATTATCTCCTGACACATTTTAAAGCACATTGCTATTTTTTAAAAATTACAAAATAATATTTAAAGGAAGGAAGGCAGGAAGGCCCACCAAGACCACCTTTAAAAAAGAAAGAAAAAGAAAAAAAGGGGAACTGTAAAAGAAAAAGAATAAAATTGGGGAAAAAACTCCTTGAAAACAGCAACTTTTCAAAGTTGTGGTTAGAAACTACTTAGAAAACAGGAGATCTTGAATTCTAATCTCACTTTGGGAACAAGGTCAAGCTGGATTAATTTTGGGCCAGTCACTTTGTCTCAGTTCTAGGAAGAAGACAAGGATAAAGTACTTCCACAAATATTGTGAAGAAAACTGTAGGGATTGTCCAAACAATTGCAGGAGCCAACACTGACTTGAACATGCACATACATACAATCAAACAAAACTCAAAATTACATCAAAATATAAAAGGATAAAAGGAAGAAAAGAAAGCTATGCATGATAGGTTTCCTCAATTTCATAACTGTAATTCAATGTTTAAACAATGAATTATTCCTAGATCATATAGGATCAAATTGACTTGCTTTGCTTCTCCTTCAAAGTAGTTATTTGAAGACTGAGAACACAAATATTAATTTATTTATTTAGCAACATTTAAAAATGGGTTGATTGTGGCTCTTGGCCCATAGTTCATCCTGAGAATCTAACATGAATTTAGGTTATATAATTTGGGTTAGCTAGAATGATCAGGAATGAATGAAAATTTCCCTGTTATGTATGCAGGTTTGAATGTCATTGGTTTAGTTTGAACTGTTGTTGAAAAATGTCAAATATGATTGGTTTAAAAAGTGCGGGAAAAACCCTGCACTCTGATTGGCTGGCAACCGCGGCTGCTGGCTATAAGTAGCAGCCGCAGCCCAGCCAAATCGGGTCTGTTATGAGCTGTAGTCACTAATAAACTCTTCACTGAAGCACTCCGCGTCTGACTCTTCATGCAAACTTAACTCTGGCGACGAAGGTAGGATCCTTCCTGAAGAGTAGACGATGCGGAAAACAAGCTGAGAGAGATGGCTGCGCTGAACACCCCCCCCCAAGCCCCGTTCGATCCGATGGCAGAAGACTGGGACTTGTGTGCGGATCGTTTCCAAATGTATTTGGAGGGAAACGATCTCGCTGACATTTCCGAGAAGCGGAAGAGGGCGGTCTTTCTCACGCACTGCGTTCCGGCAGTTTGCAAGATGGCGAAGGCATTGGCGGGAGCTGCAGGTGTGAAGGTAATGGACTGGCCCAATTTAGAAAAGCTTTTAAGAGCCCATTACACCCCAAAAGTATCGTGCCTCATTAAGAGACACGAGTTTTACCATCGGGATCAAGGGGAAAGCGAAAACGTTAACGACTTCGTGGAAAGTTTAAGAGACATTGGGGGTGTATGCGAGTTTAACAACTTGGAAGAGGCCATGCGCGATCGATTTGTTCTAGGCCTCAAAGACAAGGTGCTTCAGAGCAGATTATTATTAAAACCTAGATCACATTGAAGGCAGCCATAGAAGAGGCCTCCTCAGCAGAAGCCACCAAGTCCTCAGCAGCAGCCATGAAGAAAATTAACAAGGCCTCAAGCCATCCTGATGTGGAAAAGTCCACAACAACTCATTGCGAGCAAATAGATTCTGAGTCAGACTGTAGTGAGGTGGAGGAAGGAATTTATAGACTCAGAATGGAGAAGAAAAGGAAAGACCTTGGAAAAAAGAGGCAAGAACTTTATTGCAGAGGCTGTGGGGGCGGGCCACCCCTGCACTGAATGCAAGTTCCTAGATACCATCTGCCTCCGTTGTGAAAAAAGAGGACACCTAGCAAGAGTCTGCAAATCATCCAGAACTCCACCACACAGAAGGAAGTTTCCTGACAAAGATTTCAAGCCCAACAACTTCAGTGAGAAAATGGGGTGCAACACAGAAGCAAATGGGAAGAATGAAACTCATCAAACAGTCACCATTGGTCATTCTTCACCCTTAAGAAGCAGAAAAGTACATGTAAAGGTACTAATTGAAGGAAGGCCTTGCCAAATGGAAGTGGACTCAGGCTTCTATTTATCTATGGTGTCATGGGACACTATTCACAGGCTATTTCCCAACATTCAGAAGAAGCATTTCCAGAAGCAAGCACTGACTCTTAAAGACTACCAAGGGAACAAGATTCCAGTAGTTGGAACAAGAGAATTCAACATGAAGTTCAAAGGCCACACCAAACGTTTGCCCCTGACCATCGTGGACAAGGATCGCCCAAGCTTGCTGGGACTTGAGTGGTTCAATCCATTAGGCATCGAGGTGACTGGCATCAATCACGTGAGCAACACTGAATGGGAGGAGGCCTTGAAGTCTGAGTTTCCAGAGGTCTTCAGCGAAGGATTGGGCAAGTATATGGGGACCCCTATCACTTTCAACCTAGATCCCAAGGTGCCCCCAATTCATTTAAAGCCCAGAAGGGTCCCATTTGCCTTAAAGGAAAAAAATGATGCACAATTAGATAAACTAATAGCTCAAGGAGTTTTAGAGCCCACTGACCACTCCAGATGGGAGACACCCATAGTCACACCAGTCAAGACTGATGGGTCAGTAAGAATCTGTGGAGACTATAAGGGGACATTGAACCATGCGCTTCAGCAGAGCGTATATCCAGTTCCAGTGGTGCATCATTTATTACATTCACTTGGCAGGGGCACAGTCTTTGCCAAATTGGATCTGCCCAGGCATATCAACAACTAACAGTTGATGATGCCACTGCAGAGGCCCAAACCATTGTGACTCATAGAGGTGCCTTCAAATGTAAAAGGTTACAGTTTGGAGTAAGCGTGGCACCAGGCATCTTCCAAAGCCTTATGGAAAGGATGCTCCAAGGACTGCCAAGGGTAGTGCCTTACTTTGATGATGTGTTAATCTCTGCTGAAAATGACACTCAATTACAAGAAAGACTCAGAGAAGTCCTTACCAGATTCAGGAAAGCGGGCTTAAGAGTCATGGAAGAAAAATGCACTCTTAAAACTGCAACTGCAGCTGCTGGCTATAAGTAGCAGCTGCAGCCCAGCCAAATCGGGTCTGTTATGAGCTGTAGTCACTAATAAACTCTTCACTGAAGCACTCCGCGTCTGACTCTTCATGCAAACTTAACATTCCCTTCTTATTCTCTTTTATCTTGTCAAATGCAACAAGTTAATGCCAGAGTATATATATATATTAATGAGAAAAGCAAGATTTAGAGGCCACACCTTGCCAAATCCAAGTGGTCTTGCATTTCTAAACTAAAATTATATTACATCTTCCTCTTTTTTTAAAAAAGGACTAGATGCATGTTCAAAATAAATGGAAGGGTTGTTTGATTTACTTTATTTATTCTGTCTATTCATTGCTAAAACAATTTTGAAACAATAGGATATTGAGGCAATTGTTTTCCAGATTATATGATATAGGCCATACTGTGACAGATTTACATGCATCTTTCAGCATTTGGTTAATGGACAGACTGTTCTTACACGGAAATGCTAGCAGCTAAAAAAAATCCTGGCTCCTGATCTCTTTCCATTAATATATTACTGCTACAGAGTCATTTTGCATCACAGAGTAATTCTCAAAGCTTCCATACTTGAATAGTAGCAAAAATTTATAGACTGCTAGATTTCTGGGAAAAAGGAACTCTCTTCCATGCAAATATCTTGAAAAAAATATATCTTATTTTTGGTACTTCTAGATGTTAGATATTTCAGCCAGTTTCATTTCAAGGCTGATATATCAGCCTGATTTCAATTTCTTTTTTCAATTTTAATTTTTCTTAGTGACTTAAAGTTCTTAATCAGTCCATTCAATAGGCATCATCTTACCTGCTAGCACAGAATGGGTTTCTGTTTGGCTGTTTGCAATATGTTTAATCAATGCTTCTCTTTTTAAAAAATATTTGCTTTATACGTAAATCATTTAAGACAAAATAACATTTAACATATACATGAGTCTCCAATGTTTGATGGATTGGATACACTTTTGAAAAGCTCATATTAAACACACAAACAGGGAGAGACAATTTTAATATACATTAAAATGATTTTGTATTATGTTTTATCCATATTTCAATCTAATCACAAATTAATTTGATAATGGGAGGAGAGTTAAGAAAAACACTGTACATCTGAATAGAAGTTGGTAATCAAGAGAAAATGTATCTGTCTTTGAAGTTAACTTACTGTGTTTTCTTCATTTCTTTGGTATAATGTATATTATGACCATTGTACATTACACACACACACACACACACTAAATAAAAACTATAGGCATAAATATGTTTATATTAAAATTCATGTTTACATGATTGATATTTTTTTTGCATTCAAAGATAGTGGTTTGTTTTTTCAGGTGAAACAAGCACCATTTTTTTTCTCCTGGCAAAGGTTAGGCGGCATCTTTGGCTGTTATAAAAATAAGAGATCCTACAAATGTATCAGTACAGAAAGGCCAACAAATCTCAATGATCTGCAGCATGCAGTAAGGCAGAGATGTAACGGGGAAGATAACTTCTAGTATTAGTATAGAACATTTGTAGGAGTATTGATAGCTTTACAATTCACCTTTTGTTCCTCTGAATGTAAAGCAAAGATAAAAAAAGAGGGAAGCATTGATTAAACATATGTTGCAAACAGCCAAACAGAAACACATTCTGTATTTACTTTAGTCTAATCCACGGCCAGGTTATCTAGAGAGACACGGAATCATTATATGAGATAAACTTTATAAACTTACGATGTTTCCACTTTGGAAATTTCTGGATTCAAGGCGGCTTGCCTGGAATATTTTGTAGACTTCCCTCTTCCAACATACCATTTTAGACTTCAGAGCATACATTATCATAATAATTATTCCATAAGAATTTATGTTCATTTTTCTTTTAAAAAAAAGACATGTATGGACATCTAAATTTATTTATTTATTTAATTGGATTTATATGCCGCTCCATCTCCGAGGGGATTCGGGGCGGCTTACACAGAAATATATAAACAATAAATACAACATTTATCAAATTATCTAATCCAATTATAATAAAATCTAATTAAAATACCCTTAAATTAAAATTCCCAACCCTGCTCAGTCCAAGCCGGCCTGCGCAAACAGACAAGTCTTGAGATCACAGTGGAAGGAGTGCAGGTCCGGGGCCAAGCGCAGCTCTAGAGGTAGCTGATTCCAAAGAGTGGGCGCCCCCACAGAGAAGGCCCTCCCCCGGGGGACCACCAACCAACATTGTCTGGCTGACGGCACCTCCAGGAGGGCCTGCCTGTGGGCGCATACCGAGCGATTGGATCTCGATGCTGGTAGGAGGCACTCCTGCAAGTACCCCAGACCCGAGCCATGCAGGGCTTTATAGGTTAATACCAGCACCTTGAATCTTACACATCTTAAATCAGGATGTTGTCCTATAGTAACAATAAATTGTTCTTTTTCATGTTATTTTCCCTACATATATTCACCTTGGACATGGGTGTGTGCAGAAGAGGAGTAGGCAGGGGCAAATGACCAAATATCAATCAGAATAGAGTTGGGAGGGACCTTGAAGGTCTTCTAGTCCAACCACCTTCTCAAAGAAGAGAGCCTATACTGTATAACTGGAGACAAGTGGCTGTTCAGCCTTTTCTTAAAAGTCTCCAGTAATGGAGCACCTGTAGTTTCTGAAAGCAAGCCATTCCACTAATTAATTGTTCTGTCAGGAAGTTTCTCCTTCATTCCAGGTTACACATATATCGCAACACAACTTTATATTAATCAACATCATGTCAGAAACCATGGGTGGTGTCCTTTGTATGATGACATCACGAAACACATTATTTTGACCTTGTACTTGCTCTGGACACTACAGTGCCTGCAAACAGCAAATGATACCTTGGTGGCAAATAAGAAGTTAGATTCAGTAATATTCTGCTTCATCGTCTTTCCCATTTCAGTCTGGGAAGGTACCATCTCTCTCCATGACTAGGAACTTGAGTCCCATTCATGTTTTCTGTATCAGTATTATCTTGCACTGTCCATTTTAATGCAAGCTGTTCGACCTCTGGATTCAATCAAGGTACAGATGGATGAGAAGCAGAGTCTGTGAAATTATGGAAGCATGCAATCCATGGAATACACATGTTAACAGCACAAACTAAAGGGGAAGGTCACTATATTTTTTTACATAAATTTATATTATATTATTTGTACTTTTCTCTCTCTCAAAGGTTTAGTAATTCACTCCTCTTTAAATAAATATTCTTCCTCCTTCCAATAATAAATAGCAAAGCTTGCTCCAGAAACATATTTTGATCTGAGTAAATGATCTGAATGAAGCATACACATAGTTCACTCTCTTTTTAATTGTATTTATAGGCTGCTCCAAACATCCATAACCTAAGATGAAGTGTGTGGCTTCCAAAGCTTGCTTAATGTTTTTAGGCGATTAGAACAGGTCCGCTAAGTGATCAGTCACTTTCCAGAATGCCGTGCATATTGCCAGATATCTAAATCATTGCAAATCTCTTCTAATATTATCTTGTCATGCAAGTTTATTCCTATGTAGAAGGACAAACTCTGACCCATGACTAGGCCTTCTACACAGTAATCATCCTATCCCTATGCAAATTCACTGAGCTTTGAAGCATCCTTGTGTCTCCCTGCCCTTTATTCCAGATGAGATAGAGACTTGACATTTGAAGAACTGTTCAAGGATATTTTGAGGGTTGCATCTTTTGAATGGAGTCCTCAAATTACCCTTGAAGTTGTCATATTGCTTTAGTCTCCCTCATCCCAATGTTTCTATTGATCATTGTTGCTTAAGTGCCTCCTCCTCCTGCCTTGTGTTGTTATTTTTTTTATATCATTTTGGAATAGAGCCGGGATAAGAAGGAGGAAAAAGAGGAATTGTCAAATAATATTAAAAAAATATAGTAAGAGAAAAATAACCTTATACCCATTCCTTCTTTTCAAAGGATTTTGGACTGCGGTTAAAAAGATCATCTAATTATACACAGATGCCACCAACATACTGTAATTCAAGTTATATTCTCTAGTGAAAAATGATTGCTTAATTATGTATTACTTATACAACAAGTACACAGATGTATAGAGTTTTACATATCATGCTCTAAAGGGAAAGAGATTCTCATCACTATCCATTTCCTCTTCATCAATTTTCCAGTAAAACCAGAAACACTATAGGCAGGTGATGGATTAGCCACAGGGACAGGAAATCTCATTTTTTTTTCCTGTTGAGTTAAGCATAGATGGACTACACTTTAAATTTTCAGTGGAGAATGACCCAGTTTGGAAAAAAGTATTGTTCATGGTTTTCCAGCTCAATATGCAACTCAGGTATACAACTTTTGTATATAGTGTATCACTTTTAATGGTTTGAAATGTTCAACTGGCATCATCTTCCAACCTTCAATGTAACATTATAAATAGGGATATAAGTTTACTGTAGAATACAAATACACTGGGAATTTTAATGGTAGCAGGTTTTTGGATTCTAGACAGCAACTCTGAAATTAATCCATTCAGCTCATTTTTTTCCCTTTTTCTGGTCAAATAACAACGTAAATCCAAAACACTATTATTTTAGAAAGATAAGTTTGAAAAAAACATGTTCCTAAAAGCTGCATACAAACATGGTGTAAAAGTATGAGATTACATTGAGGAAATCTATGTTTTAAAAGTCTGCTTTGGGAACATTTACATCAGACAAATGGGAAGAAAAGATTTAGAGGAAATTCTGTTAGAAGATTTTCTTAGGGAATTTATTACCAACTATGTACCTTAGTAAGGCAGAGTGGAAAGTCCATCTTTCAGAAAAAGTTGCAATCCAAATTAGATTGAATACATTAAAGACAATTGAATACATTAGAGACAATATGGATTGGAAAGTTTCCTATCTTGGGGTAAATTGAAAAGAAAAAGAAATGAAGATAATGATGCATCCAACTAGATTTGCATCAATGTATATATTCTTATTAGGGTACCTTAAGGGCAATGAATTTTAACATTTGGTGTATCTTTACAAGGAGTGTTATTTTCAGAAGCAAACAAGAAACCAACAAAAAATATGTGCAAATTAGCAGATGATTGACATCCAAACTCATGAATTCCTTGAGCGTATTTCAAAATGAACAATGCTGGAACAGCTGATCAGATTTAAAGTGGAGAGAGCGAGAATTAAAACTAGTTCAAGCAGGTGTTTTATTCACTGGAATTCATTTTAAATATTGTTTATATTATTTATGCTTAAACATCTGCTCCAGAGGCCAAAACCTTCTCAGATCTTAAGACTGAACCTTTAAACTCCATCTTTTTTTTTACTTCCACACTGAAAACTATATCTTAGAGAAATAAGGAAAAAACAGATCCAAAAATGCTTCTAACAGTATCAAAACAACCAAGAAAGCAATACATCTCAAAAAAATAAAACACATACACACAGAGTTGGGAAAAAATACCACAGCATATTATTTTTTGCCAGATTTGATAAAAGTGTGATTGAAAAATCATTTGACTTACAATGCGTATCCATTTAATTTTCATTTTTTTCCTCCTCTCAAAATAAATTGTTAATGAAAAGCATGAACTCTCTGTATTTGACTTCTATTGAAGGAAATAAGTAATGCATTGTTGTAATTACAATTTACCCTGAAGGGGCATTCATGTTCTTTTATTATTCCTTCTCCTCCTATTCAGCAGCTTAATCCAAGGGTAATGAAAACCTGGTCAATAGCTATGAAATACTAGAAAGTCTCAAGCTTTTGAATTCTTCTCTACTCTAGACAACAGGAAGCTATATTTTTAAAAGTTGTTTAATTCAACATGAAAGACAAATCTGAACTCGTGTGTTGACAATTGCTCAGAGCAGCATCTAAAGCAAGGAAATCAGAGGAAAGATTCCTTCACCATCAAATGTCCAGGAGTGAATATGATCCAAGAAGATCTAGCATCTGAAGTGGGAGGAAGAAATTTGATGAGGGCTGATCAGGACATCAGGGCCTGTCTTGATGTAGGAAACAAATATATTGATGTTATCCTATGTTCTTTCCTGCATTTTCTTCTTCTTCATTGTTATTGCCATTTATTTATGGCTGCTCAACCTGTTAGATACTTGAAAGAGATCTTCATATGTGGCCCACTGTAAGGCAGTTGACATAGCTATCTGTCTTGGCAACAAAGTCACTTCATATTGTTAAAATTATATCTTAGCATTGTATTTACAAGTTCTTAGACATAGACACTTCTAAGAATATCTCATAGGTCATACTTATTGCCCCTATTAATACTTATGACTCTGTTTTCTTCATTTAACCTAGTCTCTGACTTTGTATACTTCAGAGATGTTTTCTTATATTTTGCTGTTTGAACAGCATGCCTTTCCAGTCTTTTTAATATTTTTGTATTTAGTATTTGTATTTCTCTCACTAAATATTTTAATTATAGTAATTATAGTAACACAAACTGAACTCAAAAAAAGTAATAAGGGAATAAAAAGTTTAAAAAAGTTAAAAAAATAAAGAAAAAAGAAAAGAAAAAAGAAAGTGAAATGAAGAAAGAAAGAAAATATATTAAGTATAAACATGTTTGGTAGCTGTTCATCCCTTAAAATGTTCCAGATATCTCTTTTCCCCAAAACCTATCCCTTATCTATAAGCAAATCTCTAGAACATCAACTTGTTAATCTTGGTGTCAGCAAAAGATTGTAAGGATTGTCAGAATTTCATAAAACATATTTTAATCTTGATCAAATAAGCCACTTTATATTCCTTTATCTCTAAAAATTTTAGTTTATTCAAATGTCATAAAAAATCTCTCTCTTTAATTCTTCTTCATCCCATTGCATAGGCTTCTTTGAGGCTTTAACAAGTCTTTTTTGAAAATCCTATGAAAATATATTATTCATATCATTTACTTGATTTACTATTTGCATTTCCCTTTAATTTTTAAAACTTCAGCCAGCTTCTTTGCTTTTTCCAATAGAGTCCTAACCAAGCTCATTCTCTTGGCCTGCCATTTGTATCTTCACTTTATATTTTTTTGCTATCTTGTAATCCACATTTTTAATCCAATATATTTGATTTCACAATTTCTCATCTGGCAAGATTTGTTTCAGATTTGTCCTTCTTTCATTAACATCCTTTAAACAAACATTGTTACTGATATTGTTGATATTGTGCTTACTAATTTCTGGCATCATTCTTCGAAGATCTCCTTTAATATGTCAAATGTTATAGTATTTTGTGTCATTTTAAAAACCCTTTTGTCTGGAATCTGTAGTACCCTCTAGTATCCAATTTAAACCATAAGGTCCTTAAACAATTTAGGAACATTGAAAGAAAATATTATTTCGCCAACCAGTGGACCGTGAGAAAATTTTGGTGGGCCGCAGAGAAATCTCACCCCCAGAGCACCCCCCCCAAAGCAATTAATCAAGACTACGCAGAAACACAAGGCTGTGCTGCCCACATGGCCCATGGGAACCCTCCCCGCCCACTCACTCCTTACCCGGCAAACTTGCCTGCTAAATTGTTATTTTTCCTTTTTCCAACCATCAGATGTTCTGCTGTGCCGGGAGATTTAGATTAGCTAGGAAGCAGGAAATGGTTGGATATCTTGCTTTCTAGCTAGTCTTTAGATCTTTGGCTCTGCTTTTAAGCACAGCCAAACCTCCCCTAGGACTGAAGGTTCTATTATTTAGTGCAGACTCACGTCAAGCAAATTTGAGAGACTGAGCTAGCCGATGGCAGGTAGATAGATCACTGAATGATTCTGTAAACAACTCAATCTGCCTACCTGCTTTGCCTGATTTTGGGTAATGTTGCTCTTTTTTTTTAAATAAAAAATTAAATATTTACATACATGGAGTGTTGTGAGTTAATTTTTGTGAGTTTGCTTGCTAGCAAATTTTATGAGTTTGCTTGCAAGCAAATTTTATGTGATGGACTGAGCTAGCCAATGGCAGATAGATAGGTTTCTGAATGAATCTGTGATTCTGTGAGCAACTCAATCTGCCTGCCTGCTTTGCCTGATTTTGGGTAAAAGTTGCTCTCTTTTTTATAAAAAAATTCTCAATATTTATATAAATATTTATAATATTTACATACAAGCCATGCCCAGCCAGTCACATGACCACTAAGCCACACCCACAAGTTAGGCCATGCCCACAGAACTGGTTAGTGGTCCCTGGGATTTAAAATTATGAGTTTGGTGGTCCCTGGTTGGTGACCCCTGCTCTAGACAAGGGAGAGTGCTGTCCCAAAGTTTAGATAGGTAAAAACAAAACTCAAAGGTTGGGAAAAAGAAAGCTGTAGAACAGGGTGCAAAAGAAGCACCCTGGAAGAATGGGTGGAAGAAGCACCGTGGAAGAATGTTCACCTGGAGGAATGATTAAGAAGAAGAAAAGGAAAATATTAGCCTAGAAAGCAGCAGCCTAAGAAGATATGAGACAAAATGTAAAAGAAAGCAAGAACTGGTCATAAACAACCTACCCCGCAGATAACAAGAAAAGTAATTTGGAGGTACAAAGGAATCAGCAGTATTAGTTGGAGCTATTCAGCCAATGAGAAGAGAAAGGATGGCAGGTTTTCACCGATGAGGAAACAGCCATAATGAACCAGTGATAGAAAAATGGAGGCTTCAAAACCAAGAAAGAAAGAAAATGGATCAAATGAACCAGGAGAGAGGAGGAACAACCTGTCAAAGAGATTCAATAATGCCAACTTTTATTTAAAGTAAATTGCAGATATACTTTTCCTCTCTCTTATATCCCAGTAAATCAGGGAGAACCTGGCTGGATCTCTTTAATTCTGTTTTCATGCTATGCTATGCTATGCTATGCTATGCTATGCTATGCTATGCAATGCTATGCAATGCTATGCAATGCTATGCTATGCTATGCTATGCTATGCTATGCTATGCTATGCTATGCTATGCTATGTTATCCATTTCCCAGAATTTAAGGAATATTAATGACCCACCTGTTTTTCTCACTATTGCATCATTTCACAGATTCTCTAAAGTAAGCCCATCAGGGCAATTTTCTTTTCTCTTGACATGACTGTGATAGTGGATTTGAATTAGGTTGTCCTTGGATGCCATTATGCTATTATTGTGTCATTACTGTTCGTTTATATGTTTGTTTCTTTTAACCTGTGTCTGCCATCCAGAGTTGCAATTACAAGATAGGAAGCTACATTAATTGGATGGATGGATGAAAGGATGAAAGAAAGGAAAGGAAAAGAAAAGGACAGCCAGACCTTGAGAAGTCTTAGTTGAAAACTACTAGATATTCTTTCTCTAAAATTAATATAATATTTGTCTGTTGGGAATATTCATTCTTAGAATCACATTGTAATGTGGTATATCCTATTGGTTTCTTATGATTTATCAATTGTTGTTTGTAACTTATGATTAATGAGTTTAACTATGACCTATTACTTGCTGTTTACATGTACAGTGAGCTTATGTATCAGAGACAAATTCCTAGTATGTACAGACTTGGCTAATAAAGAATTCTATTCTACTCTACTCTACTCTACTCTACTCTAATTCTAATTCTAATTCTAATTCTAATTCTATTCTAATTCCATTTCTTTGGATAGAAAGATAACAGACATATTAGTTAAATAGTTAGCAATACATAATATCTACATAACAGTGATAAAGACTGCAAAGTCCAGTCTTGAGATAGATCCAGATATCAATTTTGACTTGACATCTACACTATTTGTTTGTTTGTTTGCTGCCTATCTTGTTGTTGGGCTACAACAAGATAGCCCAACAGGTGGTTTATAACAGTAAAAGCAAAGAAATGAAGGGAAGTGTAAGCATTACAGTAGCAAAATAGTGAAACAATTAAATACACAATGAAAATGCAGTTATATGAAATTAAGAGATGGGCCCAGGGAAAGCAGGGAATGTTGGGGTGGGGTGGGATTTGCTGTTAATCTAGTAGCCCCCTCCAATACGGAATTCCCCTGTAGGGTCCCCAGCCAATTGGCAGAGCCAGGTTTTCAAGCTCTTATGGAAGGATAGATAGTGGGGGAAGATCTCACCCTGACGGGGGGTAGGATGTTCCAGAGAATAGGTTTACTGTTCCAGAACCCAATAATGTTTCCCACAATATCATAGGAACAAAATTATAGGAACAAATACCCAAGATTCCCTTGGTTCATGCTGGCATTTTTCTGTGTACTGAAGAATTCATCAAAGTGAACTTCAGATGCAGAGACAGGAACAATCTCAAGTAAGCAGATACATTGATTCAGGATGAAAACAAACTCTGTTCCTGCTGTTAATTTATATGCCTCCAAACTTCCCTAAATAAATGATTGATTGTTTGATTAGATGCCATCAAGACAGTGCCAATTCTTAGTAACCACACAGATAGATTTTCTCCATGTTATTCTGTCTCCAACCTTCCTTCAGGTCTTCAAACAGTGCATCCACTGCTACTGCAATTCAGTCCATCCAGTTTGCTGCTAGCGCTTTTGTCCTTTTATCTTCCATTGGGAAGTTTGGCCATTTCTGGGGAGGATACTGAAGTAATCAGTTGACCCACTTTTGCGTAGCTTTGCAATCATTGATTACAGGTAGTCTCCAAGTTGTCTGTGGAGATTCTCAGTCATCCAGGTCAAGGTTGTCCCAAAGGTGCTCTTTCAAGAGGCAACTGGACTTTCTAGGGTTTTTTTTAAGACATTTCGCTTCTCATCCAAGAAGCTTCTTCAGTTCCAGTCAAAGCTGAAGAAGCTTCTTGGATGAGAAGTAAAAACAAAACTGAAAGTCCAGTTGCCTCTTAAAAAAGCATCTTTGGAATAGTCCTCAAGTTATGATCACAATAGAGCCCAAAATTTATGTTGCTAAATAAAACATTTGTTAAGTGAGTTTTGGCCCATCTTATGAGCTTTCTTGACACAGTTGTTAAGTTAGTAACACGGTCATTAAGGAATCTGGCTTCTCCATTGACTTTGCTTGTCAGAAGGTCACAATAGGTGATCAAATGATCCTGGGACTCTGCAACCATCATAAATATGAACCAGTTGCTCAGCGTCTGAATTCTGATCATGTGACCATGGGGGTGCTGCAACGGTCTTGTAAGTGTGAAAAACGGTCATGACTCTTTTCAGTGCCAATGTAACTTAGAACGGTCACTAAATTAACTGTTGTAAGTCGAGCATTACCTGCATTAGTTTTGGTAGTAGTCAGGCAAATTAGCACAGTTGATTGACAAGCATGGATAGGTAGGTAGGTAGAGATAGATAGATAGATAGATAGATAGATAGATAGATAGATAGATAGCAGATAGAATGAATTATTTATTGGCCAAGTGTGATTGGATACACAAGGAATTTGTCTTGGTGCATATGCTCTCAGTGTACATAAAATAAAAGATACATTCGTCAAGAATCATATGATACCACACTTAATTAGTTGAGTTTATTGGGATTTATATGCCGCCCTATCTCCCCAAGGACTCAGGGTAGTTCACAACAGTAAAAACATACAATACAAAAATTAAAAAGATATTAAATGAACAACCCAATAATTCTAATTTAAAACTGACAACAAGCCAATAAAAAACCAATAACCCCTCCCCCAGTCCAGGTTGGCCAGTTGAAAGAGCCATGTCTTCAGGTCGCAACGGAAGTAATATAATAGTGTTATTAATAATAATAAAAACACTTACCTTTCCCTGGGAAGGACCTGGGTTCTAGATACCCAATAATAAGTGAATTAGAGTTGCTGCTAGGCTATTATTGCAGAAGATTTTCAGAATCAAGAACTAAGCAAGGTGGGAAGAAAGGGCAGCTGACAAGGGCTGAGGGAGAGAAAGGCAAGCTGGAGGTGAATGGCAGAGCTGCTGACAGACATAGTAAGAGAAAGAGGGTTTAAAGACTGCTTCGGGCAGTAGAACTGATAGACAAGGAAAAACCACTGGAAGGCAAGGAGGCAGGCAGATGGCCAAGCTGGAAGAGGCAGAGATTACTAGAATAGTGAGAGACCATTATGAAGAGTAGAGAGATTATGCCAGGTGAAGCAGGTAGGCAGGCAATTGGCCAAGCTGGCAGTGGAAGGCCAGACCGGCACAGTGAGAAGAGATGGCATTAAGAGTTGAGAAATTGCACCAGAAGATGGAGTAAAGGGGAGGAGGCAGGCGGACAAGTGGGTCAAGAAAGAATTTGACACATCTACTGCCCTTGATCAATTGTCTGGCACAATAGGCACAGAGAAAGGAGAGACTAGAGCAGCCATGGGCAAACTACGGCCCGGGGGCCGGATCCGGCCTGTTCGGCTGTTCTATCTGGCCCGCGGAGCCGAAAGAGCGGAGGGTTCTTTTGCTCTCCCAGAAGGCTACGTGAAGTAAACTAAGTTTGAATTTATATTAGTTCACACAAACACTCCATCCATGCTTTTGTTCCGGCCCTCCGGTCCAGTTTAAGAACCCATTGTGGCCCTTGAGTCAAAAAGTTTGCCCACCCCTGGACTAGAGGCTGGTCAACATATAAAGAATGGGCAGGCAGCAGTGGCAAAATGTCAGTGATGCCTCTGGCAAAATTGAATAAAGTTTGGAGTTGAGGAAGTGTTTGAAGCGTGCCCCAAACCCCTATTAGGCCTCAAATGCATACATACATTGCCCTGGGTAAGCCAAGTGGTTAGAATGCAGTACTGCAGGCTATTTCTACTGCCTGCCAGCTGCCTGCAATTTGGCAGTTCGAATCTCACCAGGCTCAAGGTTGATTCAGCTTTCCATCCTTCCAAGGTGGGTAAAATGAGGATCCAGATTGTTGGGGGCAATAGGCTGACTCTGTAAACCACAGGTGGTATTCAGTAGGTTCTGACCTGTTTTGGAGAACCGGTAGCAAAAATTATGAGTAGTTCGGAGAACTGGCAAAAACCACCTCTGACTGGCCCCGCCCCCGTCTATTCTCTGCCTCCCAAGTCCCAGCTGATTGGTTGGGTCTTCTTTTGTTGGCCTGCACAGGAGAACAGAGCTGTGAAGCAGGTTAGTGGGGTGGGGAGGGAATGGGATTTTGCAGTAAACTTCCTCCAGAAGTGGGGAGGGAATGGAGTATCCTTCCCTTGCCACACCCACCAAGCCACACCCACAGAACCGGTAGTAAAAAAAAATTGAATCCCCCACTGCTGTAAACCACTTAGAGAGGACTGTGAAGCACTGAGAAGCAGTATATAAGTCTAAGTGCTATTGCTATTTCTTTCTTAAAAGCGCACCAGCCATCTTTGTGCGGTTGCTTGCTCCGACCCTATGGCCTCCTCCCAGGGGGGGCATTGGAATTGGGACCCCTGGGCTTAGGCTGGTGTATTTTAATGCCAGGTCCGTGGCTAATAAGTCTGCCCTTCTCCATGAGGTAATTGAGGAGGAGGCTGCGGACCTGGCCTGTATCACCGAGACCTGGCTGGGCCCAGAGGGCGGTGTCCCTCTAGTAGATTTGTGCCCTCCAGGTTTTCGGGTTTTGCACCGGCTGCGGACCCAGGGTAGGGGTGGTGGGGTGGCCGTGGTTGTTCGGGAGACCCTGTTTCCAAGGGAGGTCACTGTTCCAGAGATAGGTGGGGGTGAGACACTCCTCTTGAGGTGGGGGCCCAATGGTCGGGTGGGCTTGCTGCTCGCATACCTTTCACCCAGCTATGTGACAGCGGCCCTGCCTGGGCTTCTCGATGTCCTCTCGGGGGTGGCGGTGGAGTTCCCGGGTCTTATAGTCCTGGGGGACTTCAATCTGCCCTCCCTGGGGGGTGCATCGGGTTTAGCCCAGGAATTCATGGCTTCTATGGAGGCCATGGGCCTGACCCAATTAATTCAGGGCCTGACTCATGAGGGGGGGAACATTCTTGACCTAGTTTTTGTCTCTGAGCAGTGGCGTAGTGACAGAGGGCAGGCCACTTTTACGGCTTTGCCCATTCCATGGTCTGATCACTATCTCCTATGGCTGGTCTTCCAACAGGCTGCCCCCCACTGCTGGGATGAGGAGACGCTTAGATGGTTCCGCCCCAGGTGCCTTATGGACCCGGAGCGGTTCTCGGCGGAGCTGGGGTCTCTTCCCTCTTCCCTTGCCCACAGCTCTGTCGAGGACCTGGCGGCTGCTTGGCAGCAGGCCGCATCAGAGGCTCTCGACAGGGTTGTCCCCATGCGACCCCTCACACGTCGTGGATCCCGGATGGCTCCTTGGTATTCGGAGGAGCTCCGGGAGATGAAACGCCGTCGGAGTGGTTTAGAGAGCAGGTGGAGGTCCACCCACTCCCAGTCCGATCGAGCCCAGCTAAGAGCCTATATTAGGACTTACCTGGTAGCTATGAGGGCGGCGAGAAGGTCTTATCTCTCCGCTCTCATAGCGTCCGCAGATAACCGCCCAGCTGCCCTGTTTCGGGTAACCCGCTCTCTCCTTCGTGTAGGGGAGGGGACGGACCCATTGTGGTGCAGGGCTGAGGAGTTTGGTCAATATCTGTCGGATAAGATCGCTCGAATTCGGGCGGGTTGTCCTCTGATTTGCAGTGGTCTGAGGAACGGGATACAGGTAGTCTGGCCAGTATGATCTGGGATGAGTTCGATTCTGTTTCCGAGGATAAAGTGGACGGGATTATGCGGCGTCTGAGCTCCACCACATGTTTGTTGGACCCGTGCCCTTCCTGGCTGGTTTATGCTGCCAGGGAGGTCACCTGCAGTTGGCTCCGGGCAGTTGTCAATGCTTCACTAAGGGAGGGTGTTTTCCCCTCCGCCTTGAAGGAGGCGGTGGTGAGACCCCTTCTGAAGAAGCCTTCCCTGGACCCAACCGTGTTAGATAACTTTTGTCCAGTCTCCAACCTTCGTTTTTTAGCGAAGGTTGTTGAGAGTGTGGTGGCTCAGCAGTTTCCACTTTTCCTGGATGAAGCGGACTACCTGGATCCGTATCAATCGGGCTTCCGGCCTGGTTTCAGCACAGAGACGGCATTGGTTGCACTGATGGATGATCTCTGGAGGGCTCGGGACAGGGGTTTTTCCTCTGTCCTGGTCCTATTAGACCTCTCAGCGGCTTTCGATACCATCGACCATGGTATCCTTCTGCGCCTGAGGGGTTGGTATAGGGGGCACTGTGCTTCGGTGGTTCACCTCCTACCTCTCGTGGTGATCGCAGTCGGTGTTGGCGGGGGCAGAGGTCTACCTCGAGGGTGCTCTCTTGTGGGGTCCCTCAGGGGTCGGTCCTCTCCCCCCTGCTATTTAACATCTATATGAAGCCGCTGGGCGAGATCATCCATGGTTTTGGGGTGATTTTCCACCAGTACGCTGATGACACTCAGCTGTACATTTCCACCCCAAACCAGATCAGTGATGCCCTCTCCCTGATGACCCAGTGTTTGGATGTGGTATGGATCTGGTTGAACGGAAACATGCTTCGTCTCAACCCGGCCAAGACTGAGTGGCTGTGCATACCAGCGTCTCGGCCCAGTTTGGAGTGTCCATCTTTGGCCATAGGGGGAGTTGTATTGCCCCCTGTGGATAGGGCACGGAATCTGGGGGTCCTCCTGGACGTTTGGCTCTGGTTGGAGGAGCAGGTGGGGGCCGTCGCCAGGGGGGCCTTTGCCCAGCTCCATCTGGTTCGCCAGCTACACCCTTTTCTGGACCGAGATGCCCTGCACACGGTTACTCATGCCCTTGTTACCTCCAGACTCGACTACTGCAACGCTCTCTACTTAGGGCTGCCCTTGCATACCATCCGGAGATTGCAGCTGGTGCAGAATGCGGCAGCGCGGGTGGTGATGGGAGTTTCCCGGTTCTCCCATGTTACCCCCCTCCTGCACTGCCTTCATTGGTTGCCGGTTGCACTCCGGGTGAGATTCAAGGTTTTAGTTTTAACATACAAAGTCCTTCATGACATGGGTCCTCAATATTTAAGGGAGCGACTCCTGCCGACATCGAATGCCAACCGCCCTGTGCGAGCACATAGGCAAGGACTCCTTGGGGTCCCGTTGGATGGTCCAGTGCCGGCTGGCGGTCCCCTGACGACGAGCCTATTCTATCGCGGCCCCAGACCTCTGGAACCAACTTCCCCTGGAGCTCCGCCTGGCCCCTGACCTCCGCACCTTCCGCCATGACCTGAGGACCTGGTTGTTTAACCAATCCGGGTTGTGATTTTTTGGGGTGGGACGGTTTTTATTGGATGAATTTGTAATTGTAATGGGGCTTATTTAGTTTAATCTGTTTTTAATTATTTATTGTTGTTGTTGTTTTTATTTGTGAGCCTCCCCGAGTCTTCGGAGATGGGGCGGCATATAAGTCCCATTAATAAATAATAAATAAATAAATAAATAAAAGCAAAAGGCATTTGTAGACATGAGACTAATATACATCCCTGCTCCTCAATACAGGTAGACCTCACTTTACAACCATTCATTTAGTGACCATTCAAAGTGACAATGGCACTGAAAAAAGTGACTTACGACCATTTTTCACACTTACGACCACTGCAGCATCTCCGTGGTCATGTAATTAAAATTCAGACTCTTGGCAATGAAGTCATATTTGTGATGGTCCCAGAGTCATGTGATCGCCTTTTGCAACCTTATGACAAGCAAAGTCAATGAGGAAGCCAGATTCACTTAACAACCAGGTTACTAGCTTAAGAACTGTAGTGATTCACTTAACAACTGTGGCAAGAAAGATTGTATACTGGAGCTAAATTCACTTAACAGTTGTCTCGCTTAGCAAAATAAATATTGAGTTCGATTGTGGTTATAAGTCGAGGATTACTTGTATTCTCACAAAACAAACCTCAGGTACAGACCATTGCTTCCATTTTACAATACTTAAAACTTTTGGGAGGGATTATAACACAAAACAAAAAGTCATGATTAAGAAACAATTCTCCTTTTTTGAAAGTCATAGACTACACAACCCCTCTCCCTCCGAAAAACACTTTCCCCCCACAAACTCTGTTATGTCCATGACTTTTTGGATTATTTAATTGGACACATGCCTTGTATGCAATTCCTACTACAGTAACATCCGGGCATTTCCAACTATTTTTAGGAGTTTAGTAAAAATGGAAGTGACTTATTTAAGTGTTATTTAATCTTTGGTACTATTAGCAGAATACAGGCAAGAGGGGCTAAACTTGGCTTAGTATTAAGTTTAAAAACTAAGGTGAGATTTAATTCTTTTGTTTGATTATTTGATTCCTGCCAAGAATCCAAAATGAAGAAGAAAGGCAGGATTAACTACAAATCATCTGAAGCAATGTGATTCAGTAATTCAGTTATTTCTTACAAAATTGCAACTTTCGTAGCAAAATGAAGTCTGGGGAATTCAACTGAAGTAACCCATCCTCTAAGATCTGTTTGACATCATGCTACTCCATCTAGAATAGATAATTACTGCTGTTATCTTCAGATCTGTCACTCATATTATATTCAAAAGTTAGGAAATAAATGTCTTCTATCTATCACTGTTTATGTTGGCTTACTTGTGTAACCAAGTCTGCATGGTTCAGCTGCTCATAAGAGATGCTGTAAAATACAGCACTACTAGGATTACTCCATTTTTCAGTACTCTACAATTCTTTTAAAAAACAGATAAAATAAAATTTAAAATGCTCCCACTTTTTTACTCGTATTCCCAATCTTCCCTCTTTATTTACTTCTTGCATACAGAGTGCGTATCATACCATCTCTCTCTCTACATTTCTTGATTCTATTAATCACCATCCAAAGCAGCACCTGATATAGTGTTCTCAAAGACCTACTAACCTTTTTTGTGGTTAGTTAGACCTACTAACCTGTGGTTCTCATGTTGTGGAATCTTCTTCCTCGCCCCAGGTCAGGATGACCTCATCATTTCGAAGCTTCTGAAAAGCTGGTTATTCCAATATTGCTGGAGACCTCAGCGGACAGGTGAACTGGTGAGGTGGCTCTGGTATTATTATATCCTTCACTAATTAATGTTGTTTTAGCTGTTCTTATAGTTTTTAATGTTCTTATAGTTTTTATTTCTTGTTATTGGTAACGATTTTAGATACTTATGGTCTTTCTAAATCATTAGAAGAACCATGGTGGTGCAATGGTTAGAATGTAATATTGCAGGATAACTGCCTACAGCCAGGAGTTTGATCCTCGTTCAAGGTTGACTCAGCCTTTTATCCTTCAGAGGTTGGTAAAATGAGGACCCAGATTGTTGGGGGGGGGCAATATGCTGACTCTGTAAACTGCTCAGAGTGGGCTATTAAGCACTGTGGATCAAGTATGTAAGTCTAAGTGCTATTACTATTGCTATTAGTCCTGTTGTATGTCTCCCAGAGTCACTTGTGAGATGAGCAGTTGTATAAATTAGATAATCAAATGCTAGTAGAACTTGGAAAAAATTTTATCTTCCAAAACTACATTACTCTTGTCAAGTAGACTTGATTACAATATGCCAGGCTGTCAAGAAGGGATAGAAGATGTCTTCCCTTTGTCTCTAGTCTAATACAATTTCTAACCTCTGCTACAGGGGTGTCAAACCAGATTTCTTTGAGGGCTGGATCAGCATTGTAGCTCTCCTCTGCGGGCCAGCCGGGGGGAAACAGGATGGATGCCTCTTGCAGCATTCCGTCGGCCAAAATGAGAGGTTGGGGGGCAGTAAGCTGCCCAAGACCCATTTTCAGTCTGGATGGCCTCCTGCAACACTCTGCTAGCCAAAATGAGATGCAGGGGGAGCCTTGCTTTAGTTGCCAGAGGCGCCGTGGGCCAGTTCTTTGCTATTTTCAGGCTCGTCCTAAGGGCCAGATTTAAGCACCCCACAGGCCAGATACAGTTCGCGGGCCTTGAGTTTGTCACCTCTGCTCTACTAAAACCAGAATACTACAACTTTAGCTGACCCTAAAGCTGATCTCAAAAAGCTAAGCATATTTGAGTGCGAGTGTAATTGTATTCAAAATTAAGTTGAAAACACAAGAAGCTGAATTCAGCCTGAACAAAGACTGGAAAACATAACTAAAATGGTTGAAGTTAACAGTAAATGTTTGGGGAGAAAGTTTAAACTGGATGAAAACCATTGTTTGTTTTTTTTAAAAAAATATCTTGCTATTATTTTTGTGAATCTGGGCATAGAAACTAGTTCACCACTAGTCTGGGCCTTTTAGTTCAGTCAGTAGGAAAAGGCAAGGAGGTAGACCAGTGATGACTAACCTTTTGTCGTCATGTGCTGAAAGTGCGTGTGCGCACGCGTGCCTGCACCCATAATGCAATGCATGCATGACACCCCTCACCCCCTGTGCATGCATGTGCAACCCCGTGTGCACCACGCACCTCTGGGCATGCACATGTGACCCCCCATGCAAGCCCTGCCCCCCTGTGTGCCCCCGCTCCCCGTGCAAGCATGACGGATATCTGACAATCAGCTGGCTGGTGGGAGGTGCGCGCGCATGCGCATTAAATCTGCTCCAGACGATGGCTTGTGTGCCAGCAGAAATGGCTCTGTGTGCCACTTCCATCACACATACCATAGGTTCGCCATCACGGAGGTAGACTATGACTTCAGAAGACAGAAGATAAAAAAATCTCTTCCAGAACTAGATTTAGTTAACAAACTCAAGCTACTTCTCAACTTGGAGAAGGATTTCAATTTTTTTTAATTTATTTTTTAAAATTACATTTATATGCTGCCCTTCTCCGAAGACTCAGGGTGGCTTACAATTTTTGGGATACAACCCAGTGTGCTCAGCAATAGCCTTCATTCCATTGTATGTGCCTGCTTATTACTAAGCGACATTTTTACAAAGTCAGCTTATTGCCCCCAACAATCTTGGGTCCTCAATTTACCTACCCCGAGAGGATGGAAGGCTGAGTCAACCTTGAGCCTGGTGGGATTCGAGCCTACAGCAGTTGTAGGCAGATGGAACTTAAGTGCAGGCAATTAACAGCCTGAGCCACCAATGGTTTATTTCTGAAACCATTCTGTCTAAGCTATGGGTAGCTCATGCATCTTTAATGATCTGTTCCTATTAGCTTGTATATTGACAGAAGTAGGATTGGATGGGTCCAACCCCGTTTATTCATTCCCTTTTTAAATGTTCTGAAATTCAGAACATTGGGGGAGTTTGTTAACAGTCAGAGGCCTGAAGAGTAGTGATATATTGAAATTGTTTCAAAATGTTCTGCTTACAACTACCTGCTGCTTTTATTCTTAGCCTGTAATTTTAGCACTGTACACCATACATATTTACAGTATGAATAAAAACGATCTTTAGTTTAAAAAAAGAACAACCCTCAGTTGCACAAAGATGGTTCCAGATGACCTGCCTTCCTTTTCCTAACAAATTTTTGACTCTTTTTTCTCTCTCTCCCATTCACCCCACTAGACTGCTAGGAATACAAGTCGAATAAATTATTATTATTATTATTAATAGTGCATTTCTGGTCAATGAAGTCTTATGTGTAAAGGACCATGGAGTTGTGTTTCATTCTTACTCCTAGCCAAATTTCCACATTTTCAAAAAGAGAGTTTATTCATTTTTAAAAGTGTGATTAATTTGCAATACAAAATGATGAGATTGAAAATAGTACAGACTTTTCCCCCTTCATGTCCCTTCCTAAAAGTTAGGAGACCCAACTTTTTCATGTAGTGGTTATGTTGTTGAACTACAAACAAGAAGATTGGGGCATAAAAGCCGAACCTCCCTCACAGGATTATTGTCACAGGGAAAAGAAGAGGCATGAGCATTATGTATGCTGACTTGAATTGTCTAGCATGAAGGAAAGTGATACAATTATAGATAGTTCTCGACTTACAACAGTTCACTTAGTGACCATTTGAAGTTACAGCAGAACTGAAAAAGTGACATGACCAATTTTCACACTTATGACCTTTGGAGCATGCTCGTGATCACTTGATTTACATTCAGGTGCTTGACTATTGACTAACATCTATGACAATTGCAGTGTTCATTTAGTGACCTTCTAACAAGCTAAGTCAATGGGAAAACCAGATTCACTTAACAGCCGTGTTACTAATTTAAGAACTGCAGTGATTCATTTAACAAATGTAGTGCGAAAAGTCGTAAATGGAACAAAACTCACGGAACAAATTTCTCACCCAGCAACATAAATTTTAGGCTCAATTGTGGTCGTACATTGACTTAAAAGATTTGCATGGTCACCTATCTTCTGCATCACAACTCTGGGTGGCTCAGAAAGCCACAATAAAACTCATCAAGAGAGTAAAACCAACCTACAAAAAAGAAGAAAACCAACATCTCCCAATTGATCTATAATCGCAGTCAGGCTCCAGCTTCACCTTATACCAGGGCCTGAGGGAAGAGTCAGTTTTTCAATGATCGTAAACATAAATATGATAGTGTCATCTGAAATTCTCTGTCAATCAACACATATATCTTTTTTACACAGTAATGTAGGAAGTCTGCTCCTTTTCTTTCTAATCGATGTAGCTTCCCTATTGTCAACTGAGAAAAAATAAGTGACAATTTGGAATTAAATGAACTTTGTTGTCTTCAAAAAAAGAAGAAACTGTTTCTTAGGAACAGACCAGAAGGGCCTTTATTTAAAACTATGTTGGATGTCTTTGATAGCACAGTCCTCAGAGAGATATCCCCTCTGCCAGAGAGAGGGAGGGAGGGACAGAGACACAGACAGAGACTCAATCCCTTAGCAGGACCTAAAAATCAACTGGTCCATTAGTACCACTTTATAAAACCTTAATAAAATACAGCATCCAGTTTTGGTCACATTACAAAAAAGATGTTGAGATTTTGGAAAAAGTGCAAAGAGCAACTACATGATTAAAGGTCTGCAGACTAAAACGTTTGAAGAACAGTTGTAGGAAAAGGACTAAGGATGACATGATACAAGTATTCCAGTATTTGAGAGGTTGCCACAAAGAAAAGGGGGGTCAATTTATTTTCCAAAACATCAGAGGGCAGGACAAGAAACAAGGTATGGAAACTAATCAAGGAGAGAAGCAACCTGGAATTAAGGAGAAACTTCCTAACAGTCAGAACAATTAACCAGTGGAACAGCTTGCCTTGAGAAATTGTGAGTGCTTCATCACTGGAGGATTTTAAGAAGAGACCTGTCTGAAATTGTGTAAGGTCTTTTGACTGAGCGGGGAGGGTTAGACTAGAAGACCTCCAAGGCCCCTTTCGACTTACTCTTACTTATGCTTTCTGTTAAGTTTGCATGAAGAGACAGACGCCGAGTGCTTCAAGCTCTTTGTTTATTAGTGACTACAGTTCAGAACAAACCCACTTTGGCTGGGCTGTGGCTGCTACTTATAGCCAGCAGCTGCAGTTGCCAGCCAATCAGAGTGCAGGGTTTTCCTGCACTTTTTAAACCAATCATTTCTTACATTTTACAAGAACAGTTCAAACTAAACCAATGACTTTAAACCTGCATATTAACACTTTCCTCCAAAGAAACGGAGTAAATGCAGAGAGAGAAGGCGCAGGAGGAACACATGCAGAGACACCGAGATGGAAGAGTAGGCAGGAAAACAAAGCAAACCGTTGCTTTGAAAGGAAACCCGCCCTTCCTGATTTGAGAGACTTTTGGGGGAGGCTGGAAAGGCCTCCTTTCAGCTGCAAGGATGCCTGTTTGGGGTGAGTCCGCCGTTCCCGTGAGCTTCCAAGTGGCTCAAAGAAAACGATGTACCTGCTGTTGTTTAGTGCAGATGGAGGTTAGTCTGGAGCATTGGCGTCCTCTGTGGTGAAAAAAACCACTCGTGTCTCCTCGTTTCTGGGGCAAGGCACGGCCTCCTGCCTCTTCCTCGGGAGGTTTTGAGATGCCTCCATTGCCCCCCCCCTCCAAATCCTCTGGAAGCACAGCGTGAGTTCTAGTCATTAGCAATAGCCCGCGAAGTGGAGAATGCAAAACGGTGTATGGAAAACGCAGCAACCGCGGCTTTTTCATTTTCTACCCATGGCTCATTCAATTCTCTTGGGATTCTACCACACACAGAAAGGGGGAAGGGAGTAAAATATATATTTTTTCTTCCTTAGCTCTATGTGTGGGAGCTACCCAGCCATGTAAATATTTTAATTTATTGTCAGATCCATAGCTCTCTCCGTGTCGGGTGTAGGTGCGCGCGCAGTTTTAAGAATTTTTTTAAGTGGTTTGTCATTACCGCTGTGAGAAGTTTTATATCCATGTTTTATTTTTTTTATACTGTTTCCATCTTCCCTTAACAGAATCGACAATGGTCTGAGAATCAGTGTCTCCAAGTTAATCAAATTAGCAAACTTCCTCAAACTCCTGAAATAAGTTACCCAGACCTAATCCACACGTCAAAAGATAAATAAAGCCTGCAAACACACACGCTTCCACACCCTCTATAAAAGTTTGCCACAGTACTCCATTTCTCTGCAGCCTGCCCCTGAAAGCAAACTGTTTTGCTTTCAGGAATAAATATTTCTTCTTTCCTCACAGGTGTCTGGATCTCATTTTTATTTGTTCTTGCGTAACCCCGGCTCCAGTTGGAACCCCAAATTATTCTTCTGACACCTTCCTAAGTCTGAGAGAAAATCACTAGCACAAGATCACCTAGCTCACTCTGTGCCTAAAATGGGATTAAAATCCGGAGCCTCCCTGTTTTTACACTGTTGGACTGACTACAGGTAGTCCTCAGCTTAACGACCACAATTGAGCCCAATATTTCTGTTGTTAAGTGAGACATTTGTTAAGTGAGTTTTGCGCCATTTTACGACCTTTCTTGCCATAGTTGTTAAGTGAATCACTGCAGTTGATAAGTTAGTAACCCGGTTGGTTTCCCCAATGACTTTGCTTGTTAGAAGGTTGCAAAAGATGATCACATGACCTTGTCACTCAACAACGGTCATAAATATGAACTGGTTGCCAAGCATCTGAATTTTCATCACATGATCATGGGGATGCTGCGAAGGCCGTAACTGTAAAAAATGGTCATAAGTCAGATTTTTCAGTGCCATTGTAGCTTTGAACGGTCACTAAAGGAACTGTTGTAAGTTGAGGACTACCTATACTGCATCAAAGTAGCTTTTTCTGGGCAGGTGCGGCCCTTTCTTTGCATAATTCTCAATATTGCTCCTGTGGAATGGCTTTTGTTGAGGGAGCAGAACTGGCCTAAAGTTACTAAGTAAATTCTGGAATTGAGTGACGATTTTAATGTGGTATATTTATCTCACGTAGCCTGTCAAGGCGCTTGAGAAATGAGGCTTCAATTATTAAACAAAAAAAGAAAAAAGAAAGAAAAACCGATTACTTCTAATACTGCCCATTTCTTTATTACTTTATTGCAGTGTCTTTTGGCATCACCCAGCCATCACTGCCTCAGCATACAGCCTATCTTTATTACCTTGGTATTAGCACAGCAATGATTGGATGATGCTATTAAAAGGCTATAATGAGCAGCTAATTTCTATTCCAGGATCAAAGCAGGGGACAAAGTAGATGATAGCAGCTCCCGGAACGCAGAATTGTAAAGAGAGAAGGGGAAGGGATTTGGATGAGAATTGATTCCCAAAGCAAAATCTATGGGAAACTGAGGTGAAGGGAGATTTTATTGCACTCCTTATCTGGGCAACATGCTTGCTTTGAAAATTGGACTCCTGGTTTTCAATCTCTTTCTACATATGGAAGACAGTGAAGAGTAGAGAGCGGAAAAAAGCTCCAGACGATGCCAGTTCTAATTATATGAAGCAGTTTGGAGAGGTGGATCTGAAGGAAATAGGTGACTCTGATGATACAGATAAACCTCCAGGTGGCTTCAACCACTCTCTAAAAGAATGCAAATGACCAGCTGTATGCAAAGAGGATAAATTCTTCCATTCCTCAGTCAGAGCTTAAGAAGCTTCTTGGATGAGAAGCAAAATGTCTTCAAAGAAAACCCAGAAAGTCCAGTTGTCTCTTGAAAAAAGCACTTTTGAGACAACCATAAACTAGATGACTGAGAATCTCCATAGACATTAAGCTGATATATAAATAGTAAGGGTGGGAGCATTCTTTAAGCCCCGGGAAAGGAAATAGTATAAGGAAGAGGTTCTAGTTTGCTCCTCCTTTTAGTCAGTTGGGAGTATAAGAGGGAGGGAAGGTCAAGCACCAGCAGACTTGCAAGATTCTGTTACGGTAGCCCACCATTTAAAGTTTTTGCTCTTCCCACAATTTTCCCATAACTATGGAGGATCCTGAATGAGTTTTTGTTTCTTTGGATTAAATTTATCTATACTGACTGCATTAAAATTGATGCCATTGTAAAATACTTACTTATTGAATCATGTAAAATAGCTATTAATCCATTAGATATTAAAATACATAAAATGTTTTTCAAGAAAAAAAATGAGCAGAGTGACTAACTTAACAATTGCAGTGATTCCGTTAAAAACTATGGCAAGAAACATTGCACAATGGAGTAAAACTCATTTAACAACTGTTTCACTTAGCAACAGAAATTTTGGGTCCAATTGTGGTTGTAAGTTGAGGACTACTTGTACACTCTTGCAACTAATGAAAGGCAAACCCGTACAGGGCATACACACACACACACACACACACACACCAAAACGAGGTATACAGAACTTTGCATTTCTGCCCACAAGGCTTCCCAAAGGGACACATTTCCTTCTGTTAACCCTTCTTTTAGTAAGTGCAATGGTAATTATTCTTCACAAATAACAAAGAACAAATAAACATTTCCCCAACATTTCCTATACCTCCCCATCTGAAGAATGACATTTTTCCTTTGAATTTAAATTTGATAAGCTTAAGGAATCAAATTAAGTATGACTGTATAACTTTGCATGTTCTTAATAATCTTCCTCTTCCTCTTCCTCCCTTCTTTTTCTTCTTCCTAGTGTATTCCCACAAGTATAGGGGTCTGCTTATGTTCTTTATAACAATGAAGAATATACAGTATATATGTCTTGATTTAGAACAAGGGTTTTAATAAAAAATAAAAATTGTCATAATGCGTTCCTTTAGCATACATAATACTTTTGTTAGTTCAGAAGACTTTGGTGGAAGGTTAATGATCTCCAAGATAGATATCTGTTAAGTTTGCATGAAGAGTCAAACGCCGGGAGCTTCAGATAAGAGTTTATTCAGTGACTACAGCTCGAATGGACCCGAGTTGGCTGGGCTACGGCTGCCTCTTATAGCCTGCAGCCATAGTTGCCAGCCAATGGGAGTGCCGGGTTTCTTCCCGCACTATTTAAACCAATACCATTTAACATTTTACAAGAACAGTTCAAATAAACCAATAACATTCAAACCTACATACATAACAATATCAGTTTGCATTAATTTACTGATTGTTGGCATGATCTTTTATACTACTTAAATATCAGCAATTTTCTGGATGGGTAAATGAATAGTCCAATTATTTATCTGCCTATCAGGAAAGAGGTCCCTGATTTTTATTTCTGCTAATTTGAGGAGTGGGCAGGACTTTGGATCAAATTTTAAATTGATTAGATTAGAAACTAGCTATTTTGTGCTGTGGCCTAGAACAGAACACAAGGAGAAAATGTTAGCTGGACCAGCAAGGAAGGAAAGAAACTAGGACAAAACCGAAGAAAGCAGTATTATGGAGTCAGTTACAATCTGTGGCCAGGGTAGTGGAGGGAAGGTGCTAAGGGAATGATAGAACATGTGACATGATTCAAAACCCACACCTTATGTATTTGCCTCAGGCATCTGGATGCCAGTACGCAGGGCAAAAGTCACATCATGATACCTTATGTCAACATTTAAACAACACTTTGATTTGTTGGTGATGCCTGTGCTGCAATTTTTCACCCTAATTCAGGACCCCCTTCTACTATATTGACAGTGCAATTCTCAGAATTCCCAGTTAGCAGAGCTGATGGAAAAACCTCCAGCTCTGATGTCATGGACTCAAAACATCTAGAGCTGTCAGGCTGGAAAAGGTTCCTGCATGCTTAAGAAAATCCCATCGAACTCAGAATAGATTTCTGAGCCCCAAAGCCTAAGATTTCATTGTAAGATGTAATGTGTTCCCTAAAGCAATACTTTCTGTAGTTATTTCCATTGTAGCTAAGAACAATTATGGTAAAAAAAAGCTGACCAATCATGAAATAATTTGTCAGGAAGTTTTTCATAAAATAACAAAATGAACTACTGAAATGCTATTCTGCTTTTTTTATTTTAAATTTGGAGAGTTATTAAAACAACAGTAAAAGTTAATGGTGGTTTAACACAGGAACGAACCCATCCTGATGCAGACATGGGAAAGGAGTCTTTCCTATTGTTTCCTAATGTTTCCATATGAATCGGGATTTTGACTTTTATATTTGTTTTTAGCAAAGGCTGTTTATTTTGTCTTTATTTCTCAAAAGCGCATCACAACTACCATCTTAATGTGACTTTCCAGGCCTGTGAAATGAATGTTATAAAATTCACAGCAGATGTATCTCTGGTGTGTTAAGTAGATTTCATTGTAAATAAGCCCATTTATCTTTATTTCCCAACAAGGAAATTAAAGGATTTAAATGGTTGTATTAGTTTTTTACCCTTTGTGATATTGGTTCATGAATAATAATTAATTGATTTTTCTTTCTTCACAGTTATTTCTTGAACTAATATATTGTTCCTTTCCTCTTTTAATTCATTTAATGGGTTGCATTTTAATTTTCTCCATTGGCCTAGAAGACAACTTAGGTACTTATGAGGGTTATATTTACAGAGTAAATGGTGGTGGGCGGAATAAATCTGATCCCTTATTCAAATCCTTGCAAACCATTTGAATCATTCCATCTCTATTGCAATAATGTTCGGTTGTGGTGGCCTTTAATGGCTGGCAATAATACACTGCATTTAATCATAAGTTAAAAGATAGCAATGCATATAATTTTTGTTAAATTGCTCCAATCCAAGGAGATGGAAAGAAGCAATTTATGGTGCCTCTTCTATTTAGTTACTTTATATTCATATAATGCTTTGAGACACCCATACCCTATCTGTTTTTACTGACTCCTTGGAGATACTAAAAGAAAAATATAGAGAGATTGCCAAGTATGTGGAAGACTTAATGTGCTGGATCACTTTTACCTTGACAACTCACAAGTGTTAAATTATTTCTAGGGGAGAATACCCAATGAACAAGAGCAGAGATCAGTGAATCTGGCCTCTGCTCACTCTGCAACAGGAGTCCTCAACCCCCAGTCTGT
Organism: Naja naja; assembly: GCA_009733165.1. Taxonomy (NCBI): domain Eukaryota; kingdom Metazoa; phylum Chordata; class Lepidosauria; order Squamata; family Elapidae; genus Naja; species Naja naja. The sequence continues at coordinate 216,634,827 of CM019149.1, read as the reverse complement.
GGCATGGTGCCGGGCCACAGCCCACTTGGAACTGGGATATGGAAGTGATAGGCAACTGTGTGTGCAGCTGCATTTGTGAAAGTTGTTATGTATGCAGAGTTTGAATTGATTGGTTGTTCTTGTAAAGTGTTTGAAATCATTGGTTAAAAAGTTCGGGAAAACCCTGCACTCTGATTGGCTGTCAGCCGAGGCAGCCAGCTATATATAGCTGCCTCGGCTAAGCCAAATCGGGTCCGTTCTGAGCTGAAGTCACAATAAAACTTAAGAGCTGAAGCACTTTGTGTCTGCCTCTTCATGCAAACTTAACACTGGCGACGAGAGTGGGATTCTCCTGAAGAGAAGGCGACGTGAAACAGAAGAAGAGCAAGATGGCTGCGCTGAACACCCCCCCAGCCCCGTTCGATCCGATGGCAGAATCATATGTAAAATGTTTTCCTCCAAATGTATCTGGAGGAAAACGATCTGGCCGCCATTTCTGAGCAGCAGAAGAGGTCAGTTTTTCTTACGTACTGCAGTCCGGCGGTTTTCAAGATGGCGAAGGCACTCGCAGGAGCAGCAGACATGAAGGTAATGGCTTGGCCTGATCTGGAAAGGTTGTTAAGAGCCCATTATGTGCCATAAGTATCGTGCCTCATTAAGAGACACGAGTTTTATCATTGTGATCAAGGGGAAAACGAAAGTGTAAATGACTTTGTGGCAAGTTTAAGAGACATTGGGGGTGTGAATTCAACAGTTTAGAGGAGGCCATGCGCGACCGTTTTGTTTTGGGCCTTAAAGACAAGGTGTTACAGAGCAAGTTAATCATGAAACCTAAGATCACGCTGAAAGAAGCCATAGAAGAAGCATCTTCAGCAGAAGTTACCAAGTCCTCAGCAGCAGCCATGAGGAAGATGAACAGGGCCACGAGCCATTCTGATGGGGAAAAGACAACCACAAATCATTGTGATGAACTAGATTCTGAGTCAGATTGCAGTGAGGTGGAGGAAGGAATTTACAGACTCAGAATGGAGTGGAAAAGAAAAGACCTGGGAAGAAAGAGGTGACACTTCTACTGCAGAGGTTGTGGGGGAAGCCACCCCCACACTGAATGCAAGTTTCTAGACACCATTTGCCTCCGTTGTGAAAAAAGAGGGCACCTAGCAAGAGTCTGCAAATCATCCAGAACTCCACCAAACAGAAGGAAGTTTGCTGAAAACAAAAACAAAGAATTCAAGCCAAACAACTTCAGTGAGAAAATGGGGCGCAGCACAGAAGCAAATGGGAAGAATGAAACTCATCAGACAGTAACTATTGGTCATTCATCTTCTTTAAATAACAGAAAAGTGCATGTCAAGGTACTTATTGAAGGAAGGCCTTGTCAAATGGAAGTGGACTCAGGCTCATACCTATCTATGGTGTCATGGGACACTATTCAAAGACTGTTACCAGATATTCAGAAGGCTCACTTCAAGAAGCAGGCATTGACTCTTAAAGACTACCAAGGGAACAAGATTCCAGTAGTTGGAACAAGAGAATTCAACGTGAAGTTCAAAGGCCACACCAAACGCCTACCCCTGACCATCATTAACAAGGATCGCCCAAGTTTGCTGGGACTTGAATGGTTCAACCCGCTGGGCACCAAGGTGACTGGCATCAATCACGTGAGCAACACTGAGTGGCAAGAGGCCTTGAAGTCTGAGTTTCCAGAGGTCTTCAGCGACGGATTAGGCAAGTACTTGGGGACCCCTATCACTTTCAATCTAGATCCCAAGGTACAACCAATCCGTTTAAAACACAGAAGGGTTCCATTTGCCTTAAAGGAAAAAATTGATGCACAATTAGATAAACTAATAGCTCAAGGGGTTTTAGAGCCCACTGACCACTCCAGGTGGGAGACACCCATAGTCACACCAGTCAAGGCTGATGGGTCTGTAAGAATCTGTGGAGATTACAAGGGGACATTGAACTATGCTCTACAACAGAGTGCATATCCAGTTCCAGTGGTGCATCATTTATTACATTCTCTTGGTGAGGGCACAGTCTTTGCCAAATTGGACCTGGTCCAGGCATATCAACAGTTAACAGTTGATGATGCAACTGCAGAGGCCCAAACCATTGTAACCCATAGAGGTGCTTTCAAATGCAAAAGGTTACAATTTGGAGTAAGTGTGGCACCAGGCATTTCCCAAAGCCTTATGGAAAGGATGTTACAAGGGTTGCCTGGGGTGGTGCCTTATTTTGATGACGTTTTAATCTCTGCTGAAAATGACACTCAGTTACATGAGAAACTCAGAGAAGTCCTAACCAGATTCAAAAAAGCGGGGTTAAAAGTCAAAGAAGACAAATGCACACTTAGAACTGACAAAGTAGAATTCTTGGGTTACATGATTGATAAACATGGCATCCACCCCACAGAAGCCAAAGTCCAGGCAATCAAAGAAGCCCCCAGGCCAAAATGCAAAACAGACTTGCAAGCATTTCTGGGACTCATTAACTTCTATCATATGTTTCTACCTCAGAAAGCAACCACTGCAGAACCCTTACATAGATTACTGGACAAAAAATCTGCATGGGTCTGGGGCAGAAAAAAACAAGCAGCATTTAACAATATTAAGAAACCAATCACTTCTGATTGTGTACTGATACAGTTCTCTGAGAATTTGTCTGTTGTACTAACTTGTGATGCATCCCCTTTTGGAGTGGGGGGGTGTGCTGAGCCACGTGCTTCCCAGTGGAAGGGAAGCCCCTATTGCATTTTACTCTCGCACTTTGACTAAAGCAGAGAGAAACTACAGCCAACTGGACAAGGAAGCTTTGGCAATCGTGGCAGCTGTCAAGAAATTTCATGAGTACATATATGGGAGAAGATTCAACATTGTCACAGATCACCAACCTCTTTTAGGCATTGTGGCAGGGGACAAACCAACACCAACAATCCTGTCACCAAGAATGCTGAGATGGACTGAATTTCTTGCTGCTTATTCATACAAACTCATCCACAGGCCTGGAAAAGACACTGGGCACGCAGATGCTTTGAGTCACTGCCCACTTCCTACACACACTGAGGACCCTGCTCCTGCGACTTACACCTTTTTTCTAGAAACTGTTGCCAAGCTTCCAGTCCATGCTGCTGAGATTGCCAGAGAAACTGCCAAAGACACTTTATTGGCTCCTATTGTAGGCTGGATCAAAAAAGCTTGGCCACTACAAGATCTACCTCAACCTTCCCAACCTTTTAAGTCCAGACAAACTGAGTTATCTGTATTAAGAGGATGTATTTTGTGGGGTAACAGGGTGGTTTTTCCTGCAAAAGTACAGAAAGAGGTTTTGGAAATGTTACATGAGGGTCATCCGGGAATTGTCAGAATGAAGGGATTGGCCAGGAGTTATGTATGGTGGCCAGGTATTGACAAAATGGTTGAACACTGGGTTGCATCCTGTCCCAACTGTCAGGAAGTCAGGCCTGCCCCACCTCTCGCCCCCAAACAGGAATGGGAATGTCCTAGGGGCCCATGGTCCAGGATTCATATTGATTTTGCTGGCCCTACCAGACGGCACACCTTTCTTATTATAGTAGATGCATACTCCAAATGGCTAGAGGTTATCCCTATGGCATCCACCACAGCTGAAGCTGTCATCAAACAGCTTAAGAAACTTTTTGTAACTCATGGGTTGCCTGATGTCCTTGTTTCTGACAATGGTCCTCAATTTACATCCAACCTTTTTGAATCATATTTAGCACAGCAGGGTATCAGACATGCCCTTACAGCCCCTGGGCATCCTTCGGCTAACGGCCGGGCTAAATGCATGGTACGCTTTACCAAGGAGAAACTCCAACATTTTGGTCCAGGGGACATCACTGAGAAAGTTGAAAAATGACTCAGTATCCAGCACATCACTCCCAGCCCATCCACTAATCTAACTCCTGCTGAGCTTTTGATGGGCAGGAAACTAAGGTCCACTCTGGATCGCCTCCATCCCACTTACGCTCCCTTAGATTCCACCAGCAAGACTCGTACATTCAATGTGGGTGATTCTGTTTATGCTAAAAACCTTGTAGGTGAACCACTATGGATTCCTGCTGAGGTAACCCAGATCACAGGCCCGAGGTCTTACAGGGTTCAAACTGAAAATGGTTTCTTATGGAGTAGGCACATAGATCAGTTAAGGTCCAGACTGCCTCTGGAACATCGCCCTTGCTCCTCTCTGGATTCCATACCCACTCTTTTTCTAGGGGAAGGGGAGATAATGGAGGTAATCAGCAAGTAAGAACCAACCCCATGTGTAACGAGCTAACACGACAGGAACCATCCCAAAACCTGTCACAGTGCCAACAACCATTTTTACAAATGGAAGATTGCACATCATTACCAGACTTGGGTGCTGACCTTGGGTTGGAGTTGGACTGGGAGGAGAGACCAGGTTGTAGTAACCAAACAGGTTCTACCCTGACTAGTAGTCCAAGCATGGAGATGTTGACAGATACATTTCCTTTATCACAATGTGAGACTCCTAAAAAACCTGAACCACGTAGGTCTCTCCGTACACGGAAGAGCCCCACCTATTTAAAAGAATACTTTAGATAGATGGGGTTTGAGTATGGACTAAACCTAGTGGGGAGGGGTGTTATGTACGCAGAGTTTGAATTGATTGGTTGTTCTTGTAAAGTGTTTGAAATCATTGGTTAAAAAGTGCGGGAAAACCCTGCACTCTGATTGGCTGTCAGCTGAGGCAGCCGGCTATATATAGCTGCCTCGGCTAAGCCAAATCGGGTCCGTTCTGAGCTGAAATCACAATAAAACTTAAGAGCTGAAGCACTCCGTGTCTGCCTCTTCATGCAAACTTAACAAAAGTAGTGCATGTGTGTGTGTGTGAAATCATCCCCTCCCCCCACTGCCTCTGCCACCTCCACCAAAAAGATTGGAGACCGCTGCTCTAAAAGAATAAGTCATCAGATCAAAAGACAGTAGCATTACTTGACTCCATCTCTCTCTCTGTCTCTCTCTCTCATCCATAATATCAGGGATGAACAAGCTAGAGCAGGGGTGTCAAACTCGATTTCATTGAGGGCTGCATCAGGGCTGTGTTTGACCTCAGGGGGCTGGATAGGCATGGCCGGGGTGGGCATGGCCAGGGTGGGTGTAGCCAGCTTGATGTCAGTCATGTCAGAGGGCACCTGTGATGGCCCAGGCGGGGCTGGGGGAATCCTGCAACCCTCTGCCAGCAAAAAGGGAGCCCTTTGCTATTGCCAGGGTGGATCTGGCTCGCGGGCCTTGAGTTTGATACCACTGCAAGGTAAAAGTCCTTGCTTCAATGAGCTTGTCATTTAAAATAGGACACAATATTTTTATACCTGGATAAACCATGGTCTATTGAATGAATCACAATTGGTTGCATACATAGATCATTGCTAAGTAAATCACTTTGTATAGAGTTGTACAGTATGGTCAATTTTTGACAAGAACTTATAAATCAAATTACATTGATATATTAGAGTCACGAATAGGTGAGCGTAGAAATAAAATAAATAAATAAATGCATGTTATGTCCACATAAACCTGGTTTGCACAACATGATAACATGGTTGGTTTTCCACAACACACTAAATCACAAACTACTCTAGCCGAGCACATTGTGTAAATGCAGTCTCTATGACTTAGTGTAATGTGTGAACTCAGCCATGAAAAACAATAGCAGAAATGGAGGCATAGCAAACAAGAGGTGAAGTAGTGCTCAATATATATTTATATAGAATTGCCTTTCAGAAATAATCAGCCTCCCAAATAAAAAATTATTAAATGTTAAAACAAAATATCAGCTTTAAAAAAAATTTAAAAAGCATTTCCAGACCATGAAAAAGTTAAATTAGTTGATTAGACTAAACAATTGAATATGCACAATATTTTAGCCTTCTATCATTCTAATTCAAAACCTAATATCCTAGGAAACTCAAACGTGACACAAAAGCACCCAAAGCCAATGATTATTTCATTTTCATTTTCCCCTCCCCTTTGCTACATTTTTCTCAATTCAACAAATAGACAAATACACACACATGCACTAAAAATACTAAAAATGAAGGAGTTAACACCATGGATTTAATAGAAGAAACACAAACTGTGTGAAGCTTCTTTGTTTAATTTTGTAAAGTGCTTTTGCTCATTATCTCAATCATAAAAGATGGTGACAATGTTATTGTTGGGCCTATTTTGATCTAAGACCTAACCCTGGCTAAAGTTCTTAGTTCTTACCATACTAAATCCACTTAGGACAGCCCGACCTTAAAGGAAACCTGTTTCAAAACAGATTGAGTTGGAATGGTGATTCATCTGAAACTTTGTCCATGATAATGATAAATTTCTGCCTCAATTTTCCATATTAGAAAGTAATCAGATAGGATTAAAGGGGGAGAGGAAAAGGTGCAATTTTGTAACTAAAATATCTAACAACAAATAATTTTAATTTTTCAGGATTTTCAGTCATTAGGCATTGCAGGGTAATGCTATTATTCAATGCTTTAACTAATTCTTTCTTGGAAAAATCAAGAGAAGTAAATGTTGTGATACAGACTATAAGAGTTCAGTGGCTGCTTGCCTAGAAACAGTGAATGTCCATATCCTTTTGGCTTTTCTCTGTTAGTTTCACATCCACTATTCATCTTATCCTTATGTATTTTCCTGTGACAGCTATCTATCTATCTATGTCTCTAAGTCAATAGTGATTCCTGGCAACTGCATGGACAAATCATTGCAGTTGCTTGTCAAGATTTCAGAAGTGGTTTGCTACTGCCTCCTTTAGACTGAGAAATATTCACTGGCCCAATGCCCCCCACCCCACCACCACCACAAGCTGCCTTTAAGCCCAAAGCAGGACTAGAACTCATGGTCTCTTGGTTTCCAGCCTGGTACCTTAACTATTACGCTAAATTGACTCTACATTCCTATGACATAGGTATCAAATAAGTGGTAGATCTAAAGATGCCCTGTAATCCAAAACAACAGGAAGGCACTACCGAGGAAGGTTAGAATAGGGTTAAAATGAAGCCTATTTAAAGCAGATTCAATCAGTGGATTTAGGTCTGTTTAATATTGTGTCTGTGTCTAATCTATGGCCTGTAATATATGTCCTGCATACAGATTTCCATGCCCATTCTTTGAACATCAGATATTAATGACATGTTATCTAGACATTGTACTAAGTATGTATGCTTAAGAATGTATTGATGTCCAGACAGCAGATGTGCCTTTCAATAAATTAAAAAGTAAGTTCTCTTGGAAGTATGAAATCACATTTTATAGTGAATATTAATGATGCATAAAATATTGCATTTTCTGTGCACTGCAGGCACATTGCTAAAATTAGATTATATTAATCTAATTGGCATTTTTTTCCTGTATTTTCCAGCTAGGCAATGAAAAAAGCTAGACCATTAATTTGTTTCAGATAAAATCTTAATGATAAAAAAATACATGTTTTGTGGCTTTCATTCACCATCTGATTTCATCAAAACAACAAACCAATCTATATTCAATGTGGGATACTCAACAGAAACATTTGCACAGGCATTACCCAATAATCTCTGTGCTTTACCTGATTCCCAATTCTTTCCCTTCTTTCCTCCTCATAATCCTAGCAACTAGCATTGTCTTTCTTTTCAAAAATATTTATCTCATGTATTCCCAATAGAAAATATAGTGTAGTCACCTGCAAAGAACTAAACAGAGGTAAGTTATGGATTGGTAGATATCATCTAGGGATCTCGATGATAGCTTGTCTTTTGAAAAATAGATAACAGCCATTCTGGGTATGTGGCATCCATTTGCTAAAAGCACTATGCAACCTGTGACTTGCTGGCATTTGTTTCAGTTGTATTACTTCAAAGATACTTGCCTAAACAGATGGACAGAATTACCACTGGCAGGCAAAAAAGCAGTGGAAACAGACTTCCTGCCAGCTTCCCCATTGACTTTGCTTGTTTTGGAGAAAATCAGTGGGAAAGCCTGCAGCAAAGGCTGCAAATATCTTGGGAACATACCCTCACCTAGGCCCTGTGAGGTCATGCTGAACCAGCCACTTGAGCACCCCTGCACCTTCCCTAACCAACACCCTCGTGTATCCTGCCCAACTGTACCTCACCCTGTACAACTTCCTTAAACCATATCCTTATGCACTCTACCTCACCCCCTTGTACCTCTTGAACATCTGATCATACCCCATCCTTATTGTGCACTATACCTCTAGCACACTCTTGCACACTGTTCCTGGCCATCACCACACTTCTTTTCAGCCTCTTGCTCCCTCCACCTGGCTGCAGCCACTTACCATATCTTCCTGCTGGCCTTGGACCTGCAACTTCCTCCCAGATTCTCTATTGACTTTGCTTGTTTGAAGCTGACAGGGAACATCAGAAATCACAGTCAAATTTAGACTTCCTGCCAGCTTTCCCATTGACTTGTGGGAAGCTAACAGGAAGTGTTGGAAATGATTACATGACCATGGCTGATTACATTATTGAAGTGGCTGCAACCTTTCTGACTTTCAGTCCCATGGGAATGATGGCTCTCAGATTTTAGATGCATTCTGTAAGTTAGTCCATTTCTGGTAACTTAATTCAAAAATTATTGCCCTATGATGAACCATTTTGTCCAACTGAAGGTTACAAATAGGCAAATAGAGTTTTTAGTAGTACATAGATTCACAATATACTCTCAAAATTTCCTGTATCCAGATTGCTGTATTACCATCAGCAACAGAACTATTTACAGAAAATTTGTGCTAATGGGGTCTTAAATATTCAAGAGACCCAATAAGAGTGAGAAACATGCATTATTACATAAAAACAAATTCATGTTTTTCCCATTTACATGTTAACTGCTGTGCAGATAATAACACCAATTAAAACATTGAATAAGTAGCAAGTAACATGATGTCACTTTACATGTGGCTGTCATTGAAGCTCACTTTCAATAATGTTTAGTTCTGTTTACTTCTGTAAAACAATAGTCTTCAATCCTGTTCCACCTTATTTGGCTGTAAATCCCTTCCCTTCCACTGTATACTAACATGTCATCTGTGGAGGCACTGAGGGAACAAATGACTCGTGCAAATAATGTATAGGTAGTTTTAGCTTACAAATAAAACTGAGACCAGAATACATGTTACTAAGCAAGAAGGATGTCATTTTAATCACATGGTTCTTAAGCGAATCCAGCTTCATCCACTGCATTTATTTTTTGGAAGCCAGCTGGAAAAGTCACAAATGGTGATCACATGACCTGTGGCCACTGCAACCTTTGTAAATACATGTCAATTGCCAAGACCCTGGATTTCAATCATGTGACTGTGGGCATTCTGTGATGATCATAAATGTGAGGAGAGGTCATGAATCACTTTTTTCAGTTCTGCTATAATTTTGGTTGTTAAACGAATAGTTGTAAGTACAGGACTATCTGGAATGCTTCCATCAGGTTACATTACATTTTAACATAATTTTCACTATGATACAATCATGGTTTGTTATAGGTAATGCTGCTCTCCAACTGGTTAAGTATTTAGCTTCGACCTTGTTTAAAATATCTCTAGAAAACCAAGCCAGATAAAAGCATCAAAGAACACCCTACCAGAAAATAGTAGCAATTTGCATTTATGCTTAATACCATCCTAATGAAATATTCTTTTATTACCTGTTCAAAATTGAGCAGTGATTGAAATTGTGAATAGGTATGCGAACTCAAGAAAATATTGCAGGATTGTATCACCAAGAATATAAAATGTCCTTTTTGTTCTAAGGTAAGAACAGAAAAAACACACTTTTGAAAGGAGAGAAATTGAAAAAAAAATCCCTTGATAAGATAACAAATAAAATCTCAGACTTTAGATATATAATTCAAATAGGTGATAGACTAGGAAAAATGCTTGCAAAGGCAGGGGGAAGGACGGTAGAAGAAAGAGAAGACAATGAATAAGATGGAAGGGTGGGATCAAAAATTTCATTGGAATATCCTCAAGGAGATATGAGTTGTTAGAAAGAATTCAATATGATGAGGGTTTTGTCCACGCATCCCTCAAGAGTTGAGCCCAACTCAATAGCCTCTCAGTGTGAGAAGAGACTTTTGAACTGGGACTGGAAATTAGATGGGTGAAATAAAACGGGGTTGTATCAGAGCTGTCCTTTTATACTTCTTTAAAGCAAATATAAAAGCTAAGGAGGTTTTCACTGAGGAAGAACTAGATAAATTGAAGACATGTACAAATAGTTTGCATGCTGTTTTTAAAGTTCAAATAATTTCCTTTTGTGGAATATCTCAGTATTCAGTACTCAGTATAGTGAATTAAGATCGTTTTCCTGATTTATGTTAAAGTTGGCAGTCCTTTTCAATCTGAAGTTTGTTGGAGTGACCAATGTGTGCAGCTCCTGGCCCAGTCTTTTTTAACATATTTCCACCATAATTCCCTCACACATTTATATATGTTTTATATTGACCGTGATTCTATAGTAACAACCCAGACATGTAAAAACTAGACCATTTATTTCATAATCAGCTTGTTCTCACATTGTTTCTTTGGCAGGTCATTTTTAAAAAATCTTGTTTTCTTCATTTCTGTAAAAGTGGTTGTTGTGTATGTAGGTTTGAATGTTATTGGTTTAGTTTGAATTGTTCTTGTAAAATGTCAAATATGATTGGTTTGAAAAGTGTGGGAAAACCCTGCACTCTGATTGGCTGGCAACTATGGCTGCTGGCTATAAGTAGCAGCCGTAGCCCAGCCAAGACGGGTCCATTCGAGCTGTAGTCACTAATAAACTCTTCACTGAAGCTCTTCGTATCTGACTCTTCATGCAAACTTAACACTGGCGACGAAGGTGGGATTCCCCTGAAGAGAAGACGATGCGGAAACAAGCAGAAGAGCGAGATGGCTGCGCTGAACACCCCCCCAGCCCTGTTCGATCCAGCGGCAGAAGACTGGGAATCGTATGTGGATCGCTTCCAAATGTATTTGTAAGGAAACGACCTTGCCGACATCTCTGAGAAGTGGAAGAGTCTTTCTTACGCACTGCGGTCCGGCAGTCTTCAAGATGGCGAAGGCATTGGCGGGAGCTGCAGACGTGAAGGTAATGGAATGGCCTGATCTAGAAAAGCTTTTAAGAGCCCATTACGCCCCACAAGTATCGTGCCTCATTAAGAGACACGAGTTTTACCGTCGGGATCAAGGGGAAAACGAAAATGTTAACGACTTTGTGGCAACTTTAAGAGACATGGGGGGTGCATGCGAGTTTAACAACTTGGAGGAGGCCATGCGCGATCGATTTGTTCTAGGCCTCAAAGACAAAGTGCTTCAGAGCAAATTGTTATTAAAACCTAAGATCACGTTGAAGGAAGCCATAGAAGAGCGAGAAGCCACTAAGCAGAAGCCACTAAGTCCTCAGCGGTAGCCATGAAGAAAATTAACAAGGCCTCAAGCCATTCTGATGTGGAAAAGTCCACAACAACTCACTGCGAGCAAATAGATTCTGAATCAGACTGCAGTGAGGTGGAGGAAGGAATTTATAGACTCAGAATGGAAAAGAAAAAGAAAGACCTGGGAAGAAAAAGGCAAGACTTTTATTGCAGAGGTTGTGGGGGGCCATCCCCGCACTGAATGCAAGTTTCTTGATACCATCTGCCTTCGTTGTGAAAAAAGAGGTCACTTAGCAAGAGTCTGCAAATCATCCAGAACTCCACCACACAGAAGAAAGTTTCCTGACAAAGATTTCAAGCCCAACAACTTCAGTGAGAAAATGGGGTGCAACTCAGAAGCAAATGGGAAGAATGAAACTCATCAAACAGTCACCATTGGTCACTCTTCAACCTTAAGAAGCAGAAAAGTACATGTGAAGGTACTAATTGAAGGAAGGCCTTGCCAAATGGAAGTGGACTCAGGCTCTTATTTATCTATGGTGTCATGGGACACTATTCACAGGCTACTTCCCAACGTTCAGAAGAAACATTTCCAGAAGCAAGCACTGACTCTTAAAGACTACCAAGGGAACAAGATTCCAGTAGTTGGAACAAGAGAATTCAACGTGAAGTTCAAAGGCCACACCAAACGTTTGCCCCTGACCATCGTGGACAAGGATTGCCCAAGCTTGCTGGGACTTGAGTGGTTCAATCCACTAGGCATCGAGGTGACTGGCATCAATCACATGAGCAACTCTGAATGGGAGGAGGCCTTGAAGTCTGAGTTTCCAGAGGTCTTCAGCAAAGGATTGGGCAAGTATATGGGGACCCCTATCACTTTCAACCTAGATCCCAAGATGTCCCCAATTCGTTTAAAGCACAGAAGGGTCCCATTTGCTTTAAAGGAAAAAATTGATGCACAATTAGATAAACTAATAGCTCAAGGAGTTTTAGAGCCCACTGACCACTCCAGATGGGAGACACCCATAGTCACACCTGTCAAGACTGATGGGTCAGTAAGAATCTGTGGGGGACACTGAACCATTCGCTGCAGCAGAGCGCATACCCAGTTCCAGTGGTGCATCATCTATTACATTCACTTGGCAAGGGTACAGTTTTTGCCAAATTGGATCTGGCCCAGGCATATCAACAACTAACAGTTGATGATGCCACTGCAGAGGCCCAAACCATTGTGACACATAGAGGTGCCTTCAAATGTAAAAGGTTACAATTTGGAGTAAGTGTGGCACCAGGTATCTTTCAAAGCTTTATGGAAAGGATGCTCCAAGGACTGCCAGGGGTAGTGCCTTACTTTGATGATGTGTTAATCTCTGCTTTAAATGACATTCAGTTACAAGAGAGACTCAGAGAAGTCCTTACCAGATACAGGAAAGCGGGGTTAAAAGTCAAGGAAGAAAAATGCACTCTTAAAACTGACAAGGTTGAGTTCCTGGGCTATATGATTGACAAGCATGGCATCCACCCTACCGATGCCAAGGTTCAAGCAATCAAAGAAGCCCCTAGACCAAAATGTAAAACAGATTTGCAAGCCTTCCTTGGACTCATTAACTTTTATCACATGTTCCTACCTCAGAAGGCAACCATTGCAGAACCACTGCACAGATTATTAGACAAGAAGTCTGCGTGGGTCTGGGGCAGAAAAGAACAATCAGCATTTAACAATATTAAAAGACTAATCACGTCTGATGCTGTACTGATACAGTTCTCTGAGAATTTGCCTGTTGTACTGACTTGTGATGCATCTCCCTTTGGAGTGGGGGGGTTTGAGCCACAGGCTTCCCAGCGGGAGAGAAGCCCCTATTGCATTTTACTCTCACTTTGACCAAAGCAGAGAGGAATTACAGCCAATTGGACAAGGAAGCATTGGCAATTGTTGCAGCTGTCAAGACATTTCATGAATATTTGTATGGGAGAACATTTACCATTGTTACAGATCACAAACCTTTGTTAGGCATTGTGGCAGGAGATAAACCTACACCTACTATCCTGTCACCAAGAATGCTGAGGTGGAATGAATTTCTTGCTGCTTATTCTTACAAACTTATCCACAATCCTGGCAAGGACATTGGACATGCTGATGCACTGAGTCGTTGCCCACTTCCTTGCCACAAGGAGGACTTTGAACCTGAAACACACACCTTTTTCCTAGAAACTGTTGCCAAGCTTCCAGTGCATGCTGCTGAAATTGCCAGAGAGACTGCCAAAGACACTTTATTGGCTCCTGTGATAGGCTGGATTAAGAAAGGTTGGCCTCTTCAAGATCTACCTCACCTGGCCCAACCTTTTAAGTCCAGGCAAACTGAATTATCTGTATTAAGAGGATGTATTTTGTGGGGTAACAGGGTGGTTATTCCTGCAAAACTACAAAGAGAGGTTTTGGAAATGTTACATGAGGGTCATCCAGGTATTGTAAGGATGAAGGGATTGGCCAGGAGTCATCTCCGTGATGACTCGCTGTCTGGATGCGGTACGAATCTGGATGGACGGAAACATGCTTCGACTCAACCTACCCAAGACTGAGTGGTTGTACATACTGGCATCCCGGTCCAGTTTGGAATGTCCATCGTTGACCATAGGGGGAGTGGTGTTGCCCCCTGTGGATAGTGCAAGGAACCTGGGGGTCCTCCTGGATGCACAGCTCAGGTTGGAGGAGCAGGTGGGAGCCGTCACCAGGGGGGCCTTTGCCCAGGTCTGGCTGGTTCGCCAGCTTCGCCCGTTCCTGGACCAGGATGCCCTGCATACAGTCACTCATGCCCTTGTTACTTCGTGACTCGACTACTGCAATGCTCTCTATTTAGGACTGCCCTTGCATACCATCCGGAGATTGCAGCTGGTGCAAAATGCGGCGGTGCTGGCGGTAATGGGAGTTTCCCGGTTCTCCCATGTTAGTCCCCTCCTGCGCTGCCTGCATTGGTTGCCGGTTGCTCTCCGGGTGAGATTCAAGGTCTTAACTTTAACATACGAAGTCCTACATGACATGGGTCCTCATTACTTAAGGGAGCGACTGCTGCCGACACCGAATACTAACCGCCCTGTGCGAAGTCATAGACAGGGACTCCTTGGGGTCCCATCGCCCGGGCAATGCCGGCTGGCGGTCCCCCGACGACGTGCCTACTCTGTCAGCTCCCGACCTCTGGAATCAACTTCCCTTGGGGCTCCGCCTGGCCCCTGACCTCCGCACCTTCCACCATGACCTGAAGACCTGGTTATTTGACCAATCTGGGCTGTGACCCTTGGGAGGGGTGGTTTTAGATTTTTGACTGATTTTAAGTTTTGTATTTGGTAATTGTAATTGGGACTGTTAGTTTAATTCTTTTTTAAGTATTTATTGTTGTTGTTTTATTGTAAGCCGCCCCGAGTCTTCGGAGATGGGGCGGCATATAAGTCCCACTAATAAATAATAAATAAATAATAATAAATGTATGGTGGCCAGGTATTGACAAAATGGTTGAAAACTGGGTTGCATCTTGTCCCAACTGTCAGGTAGTCAGGCCTGCCCCACCTCTCGCCCCCAAACAGGAATGGGAATGTCCTAGGGGCCCATGGTCTAGGATTCACATTGATTTTGCAGGCCCTACCAGAGGGCACACCTTTCTTATTATAGTAGATGCATATTCCAAATGGCTAGAGGTAATCCCTATGGCATCCACCACAACTGATGCTGTCATCAAGCAGCTCAAAAACTTTTGTAACCCACGGGTTACCCGATATTCTTGTCTCTGACAGTGGCCCTCAATTTACATCCAACCTTTTTGAATCCTATTTAGCACAACAGGGTATCAGACATGCCCTCACTGCCCCTGGGCACCCTTTGGCTAATGGCCGGGCTGAACACATGGTACGTTTTACCAAGGAGAAACTTCAGCAACTGGGTCCTGGGGACATCACTGAGAAAGTTGAAAAACTTCTTAGTGTTCAGCACATCACTCCTAACCCATCTAATAACTTATCCCCAGCAGAGTTGTTGATGGGTAGGAAACTTACGTCTTCCCTTGACCACCTTCATCCCACTTACGCACCCAACACACCACTAGATTCCACTTCCAAAGTTTGCACATTCAGTGTGGGTGATTCTGTTTATGCTAAGAACCTCTCTAGTTCCCTCACCTGATATCAATTCTAGGGGGGAAGGGGAGGAGCAGGAGGATAATCAGCAAGAATCCATCCCATGTGTAACAAGCCATTACGACAGGAACCATTCCAAAACCTGTCACAAGGCCAAAATCCATCCTTAGAAGTGGAAGATTGTACATCACTACCTGACTTGGGTGCTGACATTGGGCTGGAGATGGGTTGGGAGGAAAGACCAGATTCTAACAATCAAACAGGGTCTTCTTTCACAGGAAGTCCCAGTAGGGAAATGTCAGCAGACACATTTCCTCTCTCACTGGGTGAGAATGTTAAAACTTCTGAACCACGAAGATCTCAATGTACACGTAAGAGCCCCACCTTTTTAAAAGAATACATTAGATAGGTTGGGGTTTGGTATGGACTGAACCTAGTGGGGAGGGGTGTTATGTATGTAGGTTTGAATGTCATTGGTTTAGTTTGAATTGTTCTTGTAAAATGTCAAATATGATTGGTTTGAAAAGTGCGGGAAAACCTTGCACTCTGATTGGCTGGCAACTGCGGCTGCTGGCTATAAGTAGCAGCCGTAGCCCAGCCAAGACGGGTCCATTCGAGCTGTAGTCACTAATAAACTCTTCACTGAAGCTCTTCGCGTCTGACTCTTCATGCAAACTTAACAGTGGTTATTAACAATAAATTAAATCCACAAATCTCATAAGTAGAAACAGACATCAGGTGCGTAAACCTTTGTTCAAATGCACTACAGTTTCCTATGTAAAATATTAGCAACTTTCAGTAAAGTGAAGAATAGGCCTATACCAACTCTCCCTGTACAGTACCTTGTTTTTTGCTTCAGATTTCTCTTTTGAGTGGTAGCCTATGAAGCTAGGGTACCTTCAGTTTGTTCTCTTCGTGGAACTACATAATACTTTCTGCTTGAATGGTTTCTGGTTCCTAATCCTTTCTTAACTCTAAACAGTTCTCTGTGGCCCAGGTATAATAGATGTTTGTTAGTGAAGGGATTTTTACAGAAAGGTCTGGATATAGCAATAGCACTTAGACTTACATACCTCTTCACAGTGCTTTACAGCCCTCTCTAAGTGGTTTACAGAGTCAGCATATTACCCCCAACCATCTGGGTCCTCATTTTACCCACCTTTGAAGGATGGAAAGCTGAGTCAACCTTGAGCTGGTCAGGATCGAACTCCTGGCAGTGGGAATACAGAGTTAGCCTGCAATATTGCATTCTAACCACTGTGCTACCATGGCCAAATATACTCCACCTGGGAAAGAAATGGGAGGTGTAGGTGCCCCATCCTTCACATTACACCTCTCTCTTGCCTTATGAGTAATTCAAGCTGAGAGGTTGAGTATTGGCGACGTGTTTTGCATGCTGTTGCCCATTGCCTAGCTTTTGCTTGTATAAAAATATGCTCTGTGTAACCTATTTGTCAGCTGGTTGGTTATCGTAATTGGTTGTTTCCTGATTGGTTGCTAGTGAATCCTACTATCATAGAGAAGTTCCCGCCATGAGATGTGCTCACTGGGAAGGGTGTGTGTGTGGGGGGAAATGGCGGGAAACAGGAAGTACACAAGATTGATTATGTGGCATCAAGTCATTGTCAACCATCAATCTATCAACCACATAGATTTTCTCTGTGAAAAACAAAGAATTTCTGTTTAATTCTTTGCATTTTTCAGGTGATAATAGTAGGGCAAATAACTATAGAAAATGCAGCATTTTCTATACAGGTAGTCTTCACAATGATAATTGGGACCACAGTTTCTATCAATAAGTGATGCAGTTGTAAAGCATGATATGACATGACTGTAATTGTTAGCAACAGCAATCCTGGCAGTTCCTGTTGTTGCAGTAAAACAAAGATTGCATAGGTCATGAAGCAAGGACATCACATGACTGACATGGGAAAAGGTGGGAATTTCAAAGTGCCTGTTCACACTGCCGAAACCACGTCCTAGGCAAGCAGGCCAGTGGGCAACAGCTATATAAGCAGGTGGGTGAATGGCACATATAGTTCAGGTGAGTGGACATGTTCCATGGATGGGCACAATGAAATATGGGCAGATGGGCATTGTGGAGTATGAGTCCCCATGTTGCCTAGGACTCCTTGGAAGAAAAAGTTACAGGAAGAGGCGTAGCTTGCAGGAGCAACTTGTAATCTCCTGACAGGTTCCCAATTGATTTTACTTGTGGGAAGCTGGCAGCAAATGAATAAAGAAACAAATGGCAATTATGTGATGGAGGGATATTGTAGCCATCATAATTGTGAGCCAGTTAGCAAGTGCCCAGATCTCAATCACATGATCATGGGGATGCTACGACTGCCACAACTTTGCTTGTAAATTCCCCTCGTTCAGTGCCATTGTAAGTTATACATACTGTAGTACAGGGGTGGCTCTCGAGCATGCGCTTCGCCAAATGAATGCTCTTGCCTTTTATCATTATTTTGTATACTGTGGCTCTTTGCCAAGTTTGGATTTTGTTATGCTGCTTCTGAGGAGGGATCTCTGAGGAGAGATTTCAGCCGTAGTCCGCCCCGCTGCGTCATCCGTCTCCATCCCTCGGAAACAACTGCACGGGCCAGCGGCGTGGTGGCTCTCTGACTCTCACAGTTTAAAATTTTGGCTCTTTGTGTCAAACTTGTTCGCCACCCCTGCTGTAGTAGCTGAACAACTGGTCACTAAGCAAAGTATACCGGTATTGATCTTTGGACTTAGAAGCACCCTCGTAGATTCAGTTTTAAAGCACATTCACCCAGAATTCGTGTTTTTTTTTAAGAAGGCAAGGATAAAGATTGTAAAAATGTGAAGGCATCCTTCAAAAATGTGTGGAAATAAGCATTTACAAATTCATCTTCCATAATTACCCCAACTAGAAAGTGAATGATCCGTAGCCCTTTGGTTGAAAATCATTGCATATTATTTTGTTATTATATTTTTATCCCACAATATTTGTATGTTTTGAACAATCTGAAGTGATGAACATACCTAATACTCCTTCCTATTATTTTCTCCACATTAATTGCCCAGTAAGGTGAGTTGGGCTGAGAGACAGAGTGATTAGTCTAAAGTCACTCAACTGGCTTTCATGTCTAATGCTGGACTAGAATTCATAGTTGCCTACTTTCTGGACCAGCAGCTACACCATGCTGCTCTCATCCTGGATAATATAAAATATCATTTTTAATAGCAATAACACTTAAATTTTTATACTGCTTCATAGTGCTTTACAGCCCCTCTAAGCATTTTACACAGTCAGCATATTGCCCCCAACCATCTGGGTCCTCATTTTATCAACCTCAGAAGCCTGAGTCAACCTTGAGCCAGTCAAGATGGAACTCCTGGCTGTGGGCAGAGTCAGCCTGCATTCTAACCACTGTGTCACCATGGCTCTTTTATGAAACATATTTAAATTGAATATAACTGGTATACTATATTTCCTGTGTGTATTTATATATTTAGCAAGGAATATTTTAAAAAACAAGTTGTTTCTTCCGTTCTAATAAAAATAGTCTTAAGATAGCAAAAATAATTATTCATAGCTCATGATTTTGATTCATTTATAAATTGTAGATGCCTCTGTGTAATAGTTTGGGCTATTTTATTTATCATCTACAATATCAGATTGCTTTCATATATGCCTATGTGTACATTATTGCTAACAAAGTCAGAAAACCTGTCCCTGGAAAAGCACAATTTAATCGCTGAAAGACTATTTCCAACCATAATATGTGTTCTGGCAAATGCTGTCTAATAGGACAGAGGAGGTTGGGGGATATCCATAAACATAATTTTTAAATGTCTTAAGAGCCATTTTTATAAAGATACAGAGGTCCTTAGTTTTATATCTAGGTGGTTATTTCATAGTAATATATGATTTCTTTCTTGGTCCTTATGCTCATGCTATTCAAGGGCATTATCTTTTTCTGCCAATTATTTCTCTTTGACACCTTCACTTCCAGAAGAAGTTTATGTGTTTAGCTCATGTTGGTTGCTTATGTCTGCGATAACATAATCATGGTCAACAAAATATATGCTGTATGATTTTATTAATATTTTACATCGTAAACTGCCAGAAGTGTGGCAGTATAATAATTAATTTAATCAAGGGGAAAAAACACTTTGAAGTAATTCTAAAGGTGCTTTAGGCCTCCATGATCTCACAGTATCAGCTACTGAATGTTCAATAATTCAACAGATTCATTCATTCTTCATTTATTCACTAGTTCTGTAGACCTTGTTTTCCCCATTTGCAGGACTATACTGTCTCTTGCTCCTTTCTAAGTTTATCAAGAGGAAACATACCTTTGATACCTTTTTGGCTCCTAGTCATAGGAACCCTTTTGCAAACAATGAAAAGAGATACACAATGCAAAGTAAACGGATGGATACTTTTGGTTAAAATATTTATTTCTATACGTAAGGGAATATGAAATATTCTGAAGATAAAACAATTTTGAAAATAGCATTCTGTTTTCTAACCACACTCCTGATCCACAGTACTTTGGTTGTGATCTAAAGAAATAGTATGCAAGACAATGGAAGGTTTTTTTTAAATCCTTGACATTATTTCTGCAGATACCTGACAGCCAAATACCTGAGAGTTTGTTTTTAAAGAGAACAATGGCTTGCCTTTTTGTCAATTCATGTGGCTTTGATGAAAGCTTGCTTTCTGCATATTTTTCTGCCAGAATTTCTCTGCTGACAAATTATTGGGATTTATATTTTGAGGAAAATATAAAAGATCTGCCATTTTGCCTGCTATCTATCTATCTATCTATCTATCTATCTATCTATCTATCTATCCATCCATCCATCCATCTACCTTTCTATCTATCTATCATCGAACTCTAAACAGTATTTTCCTTAAACTCACATCTTGTATGTTTCTGTTACATTCATATGTTCATATATTTTTCTTGTTTCTTTTTTATGGCTTCAAATTGCAATTGCAAATAGGGTACAGTTTTTATCCTGACAGAGCCCCATCAGATTGATTCATCTACTTCCATCAGAATTTCAAACAGCAAGTTGCAAAATATAATAAAACAAAATGCCACAATGCACAGCAATCAATTCTAGGTTTTCAAAGTTGCTGAAGAGGGTATTTTCCCCCCTCCTATAAAATACTTTGTCTTTTCCATATGGAAATGCTTATCAATCTTCTTGCCTTTTATTGTTGATGTATTTTATAACAATAGCACATATATCTAGGCAAATAGCTGATGTTCTAATTTGCACATAAAGAGGATCATATCGTTTTAAACAAAAGCTTTCAAATAGAGATATTCAAAAAGACCCACAATACTGGTGGATTAGATTGCTCTTATATTTAAAGCAAGTTTTGTATTATTTCTTAGGCTCAGAAATTTCTTCACTGTGTTTACTATGAACAAGAATCACAATGCTGCCAAAAAGAATGAATTCAACCTCAAGCTTGCTGATTATTATTATTTATTTACTAGCTTTCTTTACTTTCGTTGTTTAATGAGTGGAAGGTTTGGAGCTTCTGATGTCACAAGTAACACAGGGATGAGTGTTGAAATGTTGTGAAATTAAACTGAAGTGAGCTTTGGAGATACATGTGGAGGTCCTTTGACAAATGGAATATGAAGCAGATTGATCCTAAGGGTTAAGTGGTAGCCTGTATTAAATCGTTCAAGTAAAATTACCTTAATCTAAATGAAGTTTAAAAAGGCATTAAACTGATTGGTGGTTATTTGTGTCAATGCCAGTCAATCACATTGTTCATCACCACCACCACTGTCATTACCACATTATTCAGATATATGCAATATACTATATTGTGCATAACAAATCCAGAATTCCAGAAAGAGTAAAAAATATATGCGTACCACTGATTCCATGAAGCAGTTTGGAAGTCTCTGGGAAATCATGTGAATTAATTCACTACTCTGAAACAGGTTCACTGTAAAAGTTTCAATGTATAAATCTGCTTTGTTGGGATAATTTAATTTCATTTTAATTAAATCAACACATTCCTTCAATGCCTGGCACAATCTACTATAATGTTTTCATTTCTCTCCTATTGAAAAAAAATGGAAGTTGAGAATTAATCTTCTCCAGACGAGAGTCAATCTGGAGACTCTTAAAGAGTATGATGATATTTGAGACTGAACAACTCTAAGTAATCTGGATTGTGTCCTTTGGATATCATGTTTTGGGATCTTCTACCAGGAAAAGTAATATTGGAGACAATTTTGTAGGCAAAGTTGGAGATTGAATAGTAGCTTTGCTTTCAACCACCACATTAGATTTGTGTGTTGGAAATCACTCAAGTACCATTAATTTACACCACCAAAACTCTGCAGATAAAGTATAAACAATAACAATTCTCAAAAACTTAAATAGCTGTTCAGTTAATTCCATAACAAATATTTGGGCTTTGGTTGAACAGAAGAGATTAACAAATCCAAGGGTTTTTAAATGCCAGTAGATTTTTCTTGATAGCTGGAAATGCAAATGATTTGGAAGTTGTATTAATCAGAGTTAAGGAGTACAGTAAAAATAGGACTGAGATGAAATATAAAGATCAATCTACGCAAGTGTATCAGTCTTAGAACTGACAATGAAGATATTGAAATAGTACAGTTTCTGTCATTGATGATTGATTATCAACAATAAAGGACCAGCAGTCAATAAACAAGGCTCAGACTAACACTTGGTTGAATAGGAATTAAGGCCTTGAAAAAGAAATTCAGATGCCGTGACATGTCAATACCTATGAAGAAAAATTATGTGATTTGTTTCCACAACACTGTATGAAAGTGAAAGTTGGATTTTGAAGAAACAGAATAGAAAGTATTGACATTTTTTGACTTTAGTATTGGAGAAGTTTCCTGTGAATATCAAGGATAGGCCAGAAAATAATTAGATCAGTGCAATGTCTTCACTTGAGGCACAAATTGACCAAATTGAAATTATCACACAAGTAGTCCTTGACTTTCAACCATTTGTTTATTGATAGAAGTTACAATGGCACTGAAAAATGTGACATGATTGTTTTTTCACACTTTCATCATACTTACGATGTGATGTGGCTGCTTATCTGATATGAGACAATCCTAGCTGGCTCACGATAATATTAAATAAAAACAGAAGCAGTCAGTCAACCAACTCTACTATATATCCCAAGCATGGTGCCATGCTATCAGTAGACTTTCCATGCTCTTACTTTTACTGGGTTCAATTCTATCCTATCCCAAAGCCTGGGTGAAGAGCTGGGTCTTCCCAGCCCTCCAAAAGGCTCATAGGATGGGGCCCCTCCAAATGCCTTTGAAAGACTGGGAGGAGTATAGCTTGGAATCCTCCAGTTTATCCTACCAAGCTTCAGCTAGATCTTTTGAAGGATGTCCTTATAATAAATTCTTGAAATACAAATAGCCTTCAACTTACAACAGTTCATTTAGTGGTTGTTCAAAGTTACAATGGCACTGAAAAAAAAGTGACTTGTGACTGATTTTTCACACTTCTGACTGCTGCAGCATCCCCATGGTCACGTGGTCAAAATTCAGACACTTGGAATTGACATGACGGTTGCGGTGTCCCAAGGTCATGTCATCATCTTCTGCGAACTATTGACAAGCAAAGTCAATGGGAAGCCAGATTCACTCAACAACCATGTTACCAACTTAACAACTGTGGCCTTCTCTGTGGGGGCGCCCACCCTTTGGAACCAGCTACCCCTGGAGATACATCTGGCCCCTGACCTGTGCTCCTTCCGTCGTGATCTAAAAACTTGGCTGTTTTCACAGGCTGGCCTGGATTGGGTGGGGTTGGGGATTTTAATATCAGGATATTTTAATATTTTATAATTATTTGGACTGGTAAATTTTGGAATAAGTTTATATATTGTATATGTTTTTGTGTAAGCAGAGTCTCCCGGAGATGGGTGACATATATCAAATATAAATAAAAGAAAGAAAGAAAGAAAGGTCATGATACGAGACAAAACTCATTTAATAACCATTTTGAGCTCACCTGTGATTGTAAATTGAGGACTACCTGTACTTTGGACAGATTATGTAAAGACACAGATCCTTTGAAAAGTTCACAACTGTGCAACTGTAAGGTAGATCAACCTGATTATAGCAGTCATGAATGCATTGGAAGGTCCAATTTGGGGCAGAACTTCCTGGATAATGCCTGCCTAGAAAATTGCTAAGAGTCAATACCAATTTGATGGCGTCTAATCAATCAATAGATTTTCAAGATAAGTCCCTATATTTCCAAGTAATACAAGGACTTTCAATCCTGGCAGAAATGAAACTTCTTTGTAGCGCCAATTCTCTTTTCTTGTGGAAATAAATAAATTTGTGGCTTTCTCTCCAAAATATTATAGATGAAAAGGAATCAGTTTCCCAGTCAGAGCAGCCAGGCTCTGAATAAAATACATTTATCATTTATCATTGATATTTCATACTCCAACCCTAAGTTCCTGTTTTCCGGATCTTAAAAAAAATTTTTTTATGTAATTCAACCAGAGAATCTTTGATATTAGGTGGATTACAAATCACAGTATTTTGTACGTGTAAGTTATACAGTCACATGCTTCCCAGGCATCATGTTTTACTATTATTATTTTTAAAAACCATCTAGTTTATTTTAAGATTTAATCTTTTTTACTTTTTCCTAGTGGTCATATTGTATATTATACTGTATATATATTGTATATATATATTTTATATTAGTAGAAGTGGTGCAATGTAGAAGTTATAAAAATCTCCAGGTATGTACATAAATATCATCTCTTTTGAATTTGCATTGAATACATATGTGGATTGAATTTGGGTTTCCATTTGAGTACCTATTTGTGTATGAAACTTTAAAGTACACATTACAATAGACATGTGGGGGGGGGAAGAATAGTTGCATGGATCCTGAACATCTTTGTAACTCTGTTCCCTCCCCATTATATGACTGCTTGGGAAACATCTGGTTTCCGGCGTTGCACTAAATGTTCTGAGTAAATGGCTTCTAAAATCATAAGGCTAAATATCCTGAGCATTCTTTTTAAATAAGACCTCTAATCTAATCTAATCTAATCTAATCTAATCTAATCTAATCCAATCTATTTCCCATCTTTATTGTTTTTATAAATAACAAGACAGTGAACACACACAATATTCTTCTTCTAATTTTCCCCACAACAACCCCTTTCTGAGGTGAGTTGGGCTGAGAGGGAGTGACTGACCCAAAGTTACCCAGCCAGCTTTCAAGGCTAAGGTGGGACTAGAACTCACATTCTCCTGGTTTTGAACCTGATCCCTTAACCATTGGACCAAACTGGCTCTAAATCATGTGGAAGACTGTGCCTTAATTTATTTTTGTTTTCCTCAGAATCTTGAAGTTGCAATTCTAAACAGTCTGATGAGAAAATCGTTCTTCATGTTCTAAATTGGAGTCCAGGGAAAACATTTTTGTTAAAGACATAATAAGACAGAACCATTGCTGACATACTGCCTTGATTCTTTTAAAATGCAGAACTATTTCTTTAATATCTTGAGAAAGGTTACATTAATTTTAGAACCCTGCCTCCAAATCTTTACTGCAATTATTTTGAACAAATAAACCCCGTTATCAGTTTGAGGGGTTTTATGTACTTCTACTATGCTGTTAACATTTTTAAGGAAGAGGGAGCAGGTGGTAGCAGGTAGCTCTGTGTGTCACACCTACTTCTACAGGCAATTTACATAAAAGTTTTAAGAAAAGCAGCTTAAGACTATCAAAATCAGCATAGTAAATTTAATATAAAGTGAGTGAAATAATAACTGTTACAAAAATGGGTCATCCCTTTAATAGTATTTTTCAATTGAGTCAAGGGCAGATTATAAACATGCATATGTAGGACAAGAACTATAATAAAAGTTGTGGATTTCCCATTCTTTGTTGACAAACAAATGGAAGAGGATTCTATTTCACTAGGACAAATTGGAAGGAGTGATTTTAAATAACAGACATACTGATTTAATATAGTCAAAAAGGGAAAATATCTTTATGAAAGCTTCAAAGAGGAACTGGAAAGGATACAAATGAATCAAGCAAGAAATATACAATAAATGCAGCACGAAGATCAGGAGAAGACAACTAGATTAGATTTTACAGGTCTAGACTTTCCTAAATTTACTAAATTTCTAAATTCTAATGTGGAATATAAATGGAGCAAATTCTTGTCTTTTTCTTTTCTTTTTTAAAAAATGTATTGCTTTATTCACCTTTTAAATGTTTTCCTCTTTATATTTTTCATGTTCACCCCCTCTCTCTCTCTCTCTCTAACTCTCTAACTCCATCTATGATAAACTTCCATGTAAACAAAGAAAAAAGTAACATTCCTTAAGCTGAAGCCCTGGGAAAGGCAATATTATTAATACTTATTGTCACACTGACTCTTCCCTGAATCACTGGAAAATAAGAGGGAAGGGAGGGACAGAAAAACACAGAGTTGCTCTATTCTGTTATTATGACCTATCTCAATAAAATATCATTCCTTTGGTTTCCTGATTTAAAAGGAGAAGTGGATGAACTAAAAAATGGAAGGGTGAAGCCAAATTAAAGAAGAAGAAGGAAGGACTCTATACTCAAGTCATTCCTGCACTTCTGGTTTAGCTTCTCCCACCCAAGAAATCTACATAAACTTCATATCTTCATACCATAATGTTCTGTGGTACCTTGCCTCTGTTCCCTTAATTGTCTCCCACTGGCAGTTATGGAACCCCTGCTGGTGGCAGATAATTAAAAATATAAATAAAATAAAAATGGATATTGATTATATGCCATGAAGTGAGATTCAGCAATTTCTGATATTCTTGAAAATGTTGTGTATGACCCTAGGATCATACAGTGAAATTCGATTGGCTTAGTTCTGCCACTTGCCTAGGAACTTGCACATAAGATCAGTTCCACAGTCAACCCCAAGACTGATCTCTTCTATTATAACTGAGCCTTGCCTTCTCCTTGTTCCAATAATGTAGTCACTTTGATTCCTGTGTATTCCATCTGTTGATGTCCACTTATATAAGAATTGCTCTGGCTCTTTGAGAACTGCATTAGCAATGAAGAAATCATTGGAGTAGCAGAAATGGATAAGTTGTTTTCTTGCTTCATTTTGGTTTCCTGGGCCATACAGTCCCAACTACATTTTTCTCCTTACAATTTCAGCTTTGCCGTTCCAATCTCTATCACAAGCAGCACATCTTGCTTGTTTTTGTTAAATTTCTCTTCTTCTGCATCAGTGATTCCAGCATAAATGTGGTTAATCATCATATGAAAGGGTTGTCCTGAAGTCTAATTAATGTTATTTTATCATTAACTGCATTGTATTGAAGTACTAACCCTTGATACATCCTTCCTGTGCATGAAAGCGAGGTTGTTCCTCCTTCTTTTTAAAGCCCTGAGTAGTAAACAGTCAAAAGTGTATATTGCCAGTCCATTTCAATTCACTGATGCTTAAGACGTCAGTGTAGTTGATTCATTTCACATTTCACTGTGTTGAGTTTTCCTATATTCATGCTTCATATAATCCATGTTCCCACTATAATTCTGTCTTTGTAGCTTCAGACTTTCTCTTCCTGCATGACAATATCAGCAATTAGACATACCAAAAGCTTTAATCTAGCCCAGAGGTGGTATTCAGCAGGTTTTGACCAGTTCTGAAGAACCAGTAGCAGAAATTCTGAGAAGTTCAGAGAACTGGCAAATACCACCTCTGACTGGCCCCATCCCCATCTATTCTCTGCCTCCCGAGTCCCAGCTGATCGGCTGGGTCTTCTTTTGTTGCCGTGCACAGGAGAATGGAGCTAGAAAGCAGATTAGTGGGGTGGGGAGGAAATGGGGTTTTGCAGTAACCTTCCCCCAGGAGTGGGGAAAGAATGGAGATTTTACAGTATCCTTCCCCTGCCATGCCCACAAAGCCACAGCCACAGAACCAGTAGTAAAACTTTTTGAATCCCACTACTGATCCAGCCATGTCATAAATATATAATACAAAGAATCAACACTGGATGGAACCAACAGAAGAGCTGGCATTTGGCTCTGATGAAAGCTGGGAAGTATGGAAATCATACAGGTAGAACAAGATCCAGAGACGCTCTGAACAAATGGGGCTATCCCCATTTGCTTCTGCTTTTTACAATTGTGGTGACATGCAGAGAACAAAACATATGTAATAACCTGCCCTTTTTGTCCTGATCGGTGCACTTGAGGACCTCATGGCAGCGTGACAGAATGCAATTAATGTTGCTAGTTCCTGGGCAAAATCTGTTTAATATTTTAATCATGCATTTCATTTTAATCTTGTATTTTATATTTTATGTCATATAGCATGCCTTATTTTAATTGTGATTCTTCCGACATGAATAAACAAACAAACAAAAATATCATTAGTACTTGAAAAAAATTCACTCCTCTTCAGTTGCACCTTAAGTGTGATGTAAACTTCAGGGCTTCATTATCCCACACCATATTAGTACTTCATCTTGTCTACCTTGGTAAACAAGTGATTTACCATTGCAGTGTCTCACATAATATCAATTATTCCTTTACAATTATTCACTAAAGAGAGCATCTGCCTCCAGCACTTTCCTATATTGTTATATGAGCCTTGGTGGCGCAGTGGTTAGAGTGCAGTACTGCAAGCTACTCCTACTGCAATTTGGCAGATCAAATCCCACCAGGCTCAAGGTTGACTCAGCCTTCCATCCTTCCGAGGTGGGTAAAATGAGGACCCAAATTGTTGGGGGCAATATGCTGACTCTAAACTGCTTTGAGAGGGCTGTAGAGCACTATAAAGCGATATATAAGTCTAAGTACTATTGCTATATTGCTTTTAACTAATGTAGGAATCTCTTTGCTTTAAATGGACAGCTGAGATGACCTTCATGCCTTGGAGGACTTTATGAAGATGCGAAAGACCAGTCCACAAATGAAGGTTCAGTTAAGCTGATTTATTGCTGCAATCTATGAACAAGAATCTTCTTAACTAATGGTTAGCACTTGCTCGGGCTTAGATAAGGAACAACAGCACTCAAAGGGGGATGGACTTGGTTCACTTGTGGCTACGTAAGGACTCTAAGCTGATCCCTCTTTTCACTCTGCTCTAGTTTCTGCCACTCCTTCTCCCACATCCTGTTGGGATTATACACTCTTGGCATACGTTCCTGGAATTCTTCACTCATATTCTCAGGAACATTGTATTCGTTGAATCATAAGTTGTATAAGTTTTAATATAATATATGGGGAGCAGTGGTGGGATTCAAAAATTTTTACTACCAGTTCTGTGGACGCCACTTGATGGGCATGGTGTTGCTTGGTGGGCATGGCTTGGTGGGTACGGCAGGGGAAGGATACCATAAAATCCACATTCCCTCCCCACTCCAGGGGAAGGTTACTGCAAAATCTCATTCCCTCCTCACCCCACTAACGTGCTTTCCAGCTCCGTTCTCCTGTGCAGGGCAACAAAAGAAGACCCAGCCAATCAGCTGGGACTCGGGAGGCAGAGAATAGATGGGGGTGAGGCCAGTCAAAGGTGACATTTGCTGGTTCTCCGAACTACTCAAAATTTCCACTACCGGTTCTCCAGAACTGGTCAGAACCTGCTGAATACCACCTCTGATGGGGAGGCAAAGGTAAGCTAGTTAGTTACCATTTTTAGCTGCAGTTGTATATTAAATGTAATATCTCATTACCTTTAGAGATTTTTTGTATGTCTAAAAGCTAGCAGTGGCAGCGTACACACAGACACACACACATATATTCAATTCTTTCGTATTATGTTCCAGAACATAAAATCATATATATGCATGCTTCTGTACATTAAAAACTTCCATGTGACAAGCTACAATAATTTTTTACAGGTCTTTGTGATGTTTCTAAAGTTCTGTTGTCTAATTAAATGAATTGATAACTGCACCAGAAGTTGGTAAACCTTTAATGATAGAAAAATGTTTACAATCATCTTAGCATGTTTCAATTATTACTCTACATTGATGTAATTATTAAGAAGAAATACCTGACCCAGGAATTATTGCCAGTATAAACTGTGAACAGGAAAGATGTGACTGTTTCCTTCATTACCGTAGTGCATTTAATTAAAATTGTCAGGAGAGTGATATTTTGTTTATGGTTGAATTTTCCTTGCTAAAACTGTTAGAGAAACTGTGAAGAGAAGATGGAGTTGCTTCAAAATAATTTCACTTCAGTTGGAATGCTGTTGTTTATATAATCCATGTGTGTGAGTGTGGGTATGTGTGCACACACACACACTCTATAGAATTAGTCCTCAACATACAACTACAACTGAGCCCTCAGTTGTTAAGTGAATTGGGAGTCACTTTATGACCTTTTTTGCCACGGATGTTAAGCGAATCATTGCAATTAAGTGAATCATGAGCAAATCTGGCTTCCCCCTGTGACCAGCTGGGACAGTGCAACTGTCATAAATACATGCCAGTTGCCTAATGCCTGAATTTTGATCATGTGACCATGGGGATGCTGCCACAGTCGTAAGTGTGAAAACCAGCCTTAAGTCACTTTTTACAGTGTTGTTGTAACTTGGAACATTCACTAAATGAATAATTGTAAATTGAGGATTACCTGCACAGAGAGATAGACCTCATTTAGCAACAATTGGGACTTGGTCGTAGGCCAAGTGGTCACTATGTGAAACCATGACTGTCTTATACTCTTGCTTCAGTTTTCGTGTGCTTTTCAAAATAATAAATATTTGCATTGGTCACAATGTTTTTTTTCATCACTGTAATAACTGTGAACATTTGCTGTTTGAGGCAATTGCTAAAGAAGGATTGTGTGTGAGCCTGTGTTGAAAACTTTAACTAAATTGTTCCATATTTATACGGTATATGCATTTCTTTAATGTGTATACCTTGCATTCTGTGTCAACAAAGTGGAATACAAAGTTGTTATCGGTCTTTGTCTGATCATGTGAATAGCTAAAAGGATAAGGATAAGGATTAAAAAGAAAGTATTTTTAAGAAGAGGGACAGTTTGCTGTAATGGTTAAGGTATCAGGCAGGAAAGCAGGAGGGCATGAGTTTAATCCTGTGTTGGACACAAAGGTGACTTTGGGCCAGTCACTCTGTCTCAACACTACGAAGCAGGCAATGGCAAACCATTTCTGAAATATTGCAAGAGAAAATTGGAGGGATTTGTCCAGGTAGTCACCACTGAATTGGAGGAAGAAAGGAAGGAAGGAAGGAAGGAAGGAAGGAAGGAAGGAAGGAAGGAAGAAGGGAGAAGGAAGAAGAAGAAGATAGAAGGAATGAAGAAGGAAGGAAGAAGAAGGAAAAAGGGAGGAAGGAGGGGAGGAAGATAAGGAAAGCCGAAGGAAGAAGAAGAAGGAGGAAGGAAGAAAGAAGGAAGGAAAGGAAAGAAAGGGAGGAGAGGGATAGAAAAGGGAAGAAGATGGGAGGGAAAGAAGAAAAAAGAAAAAAGGAAAAGAAGAAAAAAGAAGAGAAAAAGGAAATTGAAATAGCAAAAAATGCTTATAAAATGTTCAGGAGGAGCATGTGCGCCTAGGGGATACAAAAATGCTATCAGGTGATGAGTGAGATAAAGTGAAGATATTAAACTAAGGGAAAGGTAGGAAAGTTTGGAGCACTTGGAAATATTTTTCTGGTTGGCGGTTTGGGTAGCTGGAGCAGGGAGCTCTTGGTGGATAGGGCATTGGCCCCAGTGAGTGATTGCTAGTCTGATCTAGATTAAACTACCCCCTTTTTTATTTGATTCCACGCACCATCAACTGCAGCCTCCCGCTCAAGTTTTCTGGCAAGCCCTATTTATCTTACTGGTCAATGGCTCTTCATAGAAAACAATAATAGTTCATCCCTCCTTTATTTTTATGACTGCTTTGTATGTATTTCCTACCTGATCTATAACCTTATAATCTTCATTTCTCTATTTCTTTCTAGACTCACTGCCTTAATAGGATGCATGCTCCACTGCACCTTGATATCAGAACCCGAAAGGAAAACTAGCATACCCAATAGAAAACTAATTATAGTGGTGATAAGTAGTGAGGCATTATCACACTGCGGAGTTTGCTTTTCAACCTCCAAATCAAGGTTTCGACATTGTTGCCAGCAGCAGTTGATTACAAGAACAAGACTCTAAATGGGAAATGTTCCTCTTCTATTTAAAGAAATGTTCGTAAATTAAAACAAATAGCCACAATTGGAGAAGTGGCAGAATGCTTACTGAAATGTAAAACATGCACATAAGTATGTATATATCCATAAAATAAATTTGAATAGGGATATTAAGAGAGAGCCTGTTTGATGTAGCAGTTAAGACATCAGCCTAGAATCCAGAAAACCAGGAGCTCTAGTCTTCCCTTGGGTGTGAATTCAGCTGGGTGACCTTGAGCCAGTCACTCCCTCTCGGCCCTAGGAAGAAGGCAATAACAAACCACTTCTGAAATTCTTGCCAAGAAAACTGCAGGAACTAACTCAGGCCGTTGCTGTGGTGGTGCAGTGGTTAGAATGCAGTATTGCAGGCTAAATCTGCCCACTGCCAGCAGTTTGATTCTGACCAACTCAAGGTTGACTCAGCCTTCCATCCATCCGAGGTGGATAAAATGAGGAGTCAGATTGTTGGGGGCAATATGCTGACTCTGTAAATGATGTAAAGAGGGCTGTAAAGCACTATGAAGTGGTATATAAGTCTATGAAGCGGTATATAAGTCTAAATCCTAAAGCTAATGCCATTGCCATCTTTGATTTGAAGGAGTGCGCACACACACACACACACACACATACACATGAGAGAGACAGAGACAGAGAGAGACAGGCAAGAGACCTAGAAAGAGCAGGGCCAATTCTCTTGCCTTTTGCTTTGTGTTTAAGATCCATGGTAGAACAATAGTTAAGGATTGAGATTGGGGACTGGTTTTGGACAACCTCAGCCAGGGACATCCACTGGGTGAACTTTGACCCAATCACCCTCCCTCAGCTCAATCTCTCTCACAGGGTAGTTGTGGAGAAAAAGAGAAAAGCATTCTGTATGCTACCTCAAACTCCTCTGGATGGTGAAATATGATTTGAACCCAGAGGAAACTCAGAAAAAGTATGCTTTCTTATTGTTCTCCCTTCCAATGAGGCCCAACTCAAATTACAGTATCACAAACCTATTGTGGTTATATGTCCCTCCACCCTATGAAAAGGCTGCATTCCTGGAGTAGCTTGTTTTTTGTGTTTAACCTATGCATGCATAAATATAGTTCTTGTTCTGCAAAACTGTTGAAAATCATCTTGTTTTCTCTCCCCCCCCCCACCGTTCACATTTTTCTAACGTGTGTCTTTATTGGTATATATCAGTGGTGGCTAACCTTTTTGGACTCCTGTGGGAGCGCTCATGCACTCGCGTGCCAGCACCCAGAAGGCAATGTGCACCCCCATGCCCCCTGTGTATGCACGTGCAATCCCCCCACCCCCTTTATCTGCACTGCACCTCACAGCTGATTTTCAGCTGGTTTGAGGTCTTTTTCGCCTCCCAGAGGCTTGAAAAAAGCCTCTGCAAGCTGAATAGGCCCATTTCGTCACTTCTGGTATTAATAGGAAATGATGAAATGGGCCAATTCAGCCTGCAGAGGCTTTTTTCAAGCCTCTGGGAGGCTGAAAAAGGCCTCAAACCAGGCCTCACAGCTGATTTTGGCTGGTTTGAGGCCTTTTCAGGCTTGAAAAAGCCTCTGCAGGCCGAATAAGCCCATTTCGTCACTTCTGGTATTAACAGGAAGTGATGAAAGGGGCCTATTCATCCTGCAGAGGCTTTTTTCAAGTCTCTGGAAGGCCGAAAAAGGCCTCAAACCAGCCGAAAATCATCTGTGAGGCATACACATGCGCAGTGAGGTAAGTTTGCCTGTGGCTCAGTGGTGGGATTCTACCGGTTCTGTCCACTTCTGTAGAACCGGTTGCTCTGAAAAGCAGCAAACAGAGAGCATACATAGAATTGGTTCTATGTCTGCTGCTGTTTTGGCCCACTCGCCCGCCTGGGCTGTTACCTGACCTTTATTTCCTGCGACACAGCTGTGGTTGAAAAAGCAGGAAAAAAGTGCTTTTTCAACCCCTGCGCACCTGCACGCAGCTCTGCTCAGTTGTCCAGGCAGCTAGATGATGACGATATACATGCGCGCACATCGCGTGTCAGGCGTGCGTGTGTGCAAAGCGCACATGCACATGCAAAATGTAAAATCACCGAACTGGTAGTTACACTGGTCGGATCCCACCCCTGCTGTGGCTCGCATGCCGGCACAAATGGTTCTGCGTGCCACCTGTGGCACGCATGCCATAGGTTTGTCATCACAGGTATATATTCATCTCTCGCTTTTAGAGCTGGAGCCTGAGAATCTACTTTCAAGTCACACTTTATGCTTAATACCTGAGCAATTTCAGCTATGTGCTTTTCTTCCTTCTGCCTTTTCTCCAAATATCCGAGAAGGAGTGTTTCTTCTTACATATTCATTAAAAAAACAAAAACAAATCTGCAGAGATATTTATACTGAATCTGTAACTAAATTTCCTGTTGCCGTGTGTAAGTTTGACTAATGTGATTGTGTCTAATCAGACAGATGCCAGTCTGCTGATGTCGTCGGCAATCAAGCCGGGATATGACTCTACCAAAAAGACATATAAAACATTTTGGCCATTGTTAAAATATTAAAAACATACTTTATAGTAGGGAAAAGAAATCCCAAACTGCACAGCTGTTGTTTTGAGAAAGATTTACAAATGATTCTGGTGTGTGTGTGTGTTGAGGGGGGCAGAATCAGTGTTAAAGACTTTAGAATAACTAAATCACTAAACTTTGGTAGCGGCAGGCATATTTGCTTCATCCTGAATGCAAATCAGATCCATAATTGTAAACATTTTACAAGAAAAGTTAGAGAAGAAATTTGTTAAAGATCTATCTCTTTATAAAAGCGAAATAACAACTCATGCATCACAAAATCTCCAGAACCGTAAAGCCTACAAACTTGAAATTTGGCATGTATGTTCCTCTTGGCTTTTAGGTGCATGACTAAGAAAGGATTTTTTTGAAATGTCCATCAGAGCATTAGTATTTCGTATATTATTATTAACACGCTCTGATGCTAAGGAGTTCTACTCCCCCTCCCCACCTGAAAAGAAATCTGTTCCAAATGCAAAACACAAGCAGAGGAGAGGCGTTTCAGTTTCAGTTTCACAGCAGCAACAAGCTGTAGTACAGAACCATTGAGCTAAGCCACACCCAGGCTCCTTCCTGTCTCCTTCTTGCTCACACAGCAAATATTGTTTCAGTTTCCAAACAGCCCTCAACTCTCTCACACACTGATAGGACGCTAGCCAGATAAATACTGATGGGTGCTGGTAGACAGAGGCACAATTTTTTCCCCCTTATTTTCCTCCCCAAAAACTAAACCCGTCCACACAGTTTCGTAGCGAAGCGAAAGTTATAGAGCTAGTATGTTATATAGTATGTTTTATAAAGTATGGTAAGTTGCAATGAATTGGACTTCAAGACAATTTTCTCCTTAGATAAGACAGGAGATAGATGCCATCAATCAATCAATAAAAGTTTGTGGACTTCAATTAGTGGGATTTCCCATTAGAAAAGATTCAATCAATGACATAGAACAGAATAGAATTCTTTATTGGCCAAGTGTGATTGGACACACAAGGAATTTGTCTCCAGTGCATCAGTTCTTAGTGTACATACAAACAACAAAGTGGTAGGTCATAGATCATAAATCTTAGTTACAATAATTAATCATGATACAAACAACAAGTGATAAATCATAAGATGCCAATAGGAGAGGGAAGTAGGAAAGATGAGAA
The DNA here is from genome assembly GCA_009733165.1 of Naja naja. Classification (NCBI taxonomy): domain Eukaryota; kingdom Metazoa; phylum Chordata; class Lepidosauria; order Squamata; family Elapidae; genus Naja; species Naja naja. The sequence continues at coordinate 216,599,459 of CM019149.1, read as the reverse complement.
GGATAATAGCATTACAGCCTACTACATAGGTAAATATCTTTAGGCTTAAGACAGTGCCGAGGGAATTAGGTGTTCAGCAGAGTGATGGCAAAGGGGGAAACAACTATCTTTGTGTCTAGTTGTTTTGGCATGCAATGCCTTATAGCAGCATTCTGAGGGGAGAAGTTGAAACAGTTTATGTCCAGGATGTGAGGGGTCTATAGATATTTTCTCAGCCCTCTTTCTGGTTCAGGCAGAAAGGCAGGCTGGTTGCAATTTTGGGGATGATGGAAGAAGTAGTAGATAGGTTGCTCCTCGGTTCTCCATTTCGCCAGATATTATTACAGAGTTCTCAGAAATTCCGAGGTATCCAATACATATTTTGAGAGGAAAATGAATGTGAAGCCCATATTAAAATTATATATGTCAAGATGATTTTCTTTTTTAACATGGAGATTATGGAGAAAGAAAAATGGAAAGACATGATTGGATTAAAAACAGGCAAGGATCTGCAATAAAGAAAACAAGTTGATATTGAGGACAGGGAAAGAAGGAAAAGGTTTGAAGGGATTCAGTTATTGATAGCAGTGATGTATATGTGTTTATGGAGACTTGTTTGTTTGTGTTGATGTATAAGGCTACCCAACAAAAACAATGTGACTGGATGAAATACAGCATAAAAAAATAAAGGGAACACTTTGGTAAGATGAACATTATAGAAATGTGATGGATGGATGGATAGTTTAAATAGATACATAGATATACATGGATAGATTAGATAGATAGATAGATAGATAGATAGATAGATAGATAGATAGATAGATAGATAGAGATACATGCATATACATACATAGGGATTGATAGATAGGGATAGATAGAGATAGACGATACATACATACATACATACATACATACATACATATATACATAGGGATAGATAGGGATAGATAGATAGGGATAGAGATAGATACATACATAGGGATAGATAGATAGATAGATAGATAGATAGATAGAGATACATATACATAGGGATTGATAGATAGGGATAGATAGAGATAGATGATACATACATACATACATACATACATACATAGGGTAGATAGATAGGATAGAGATAGATAGATAGATAGATAGATAGATAGACAGATAGATAGATAGATAGATAGATAGATATGGATGGAGGATGGATGGATAGATGATAGATAGATGCCCTACTATATAACAATAAACAAATACATATAAATATAAAATATAAGATGGTGACCAAGCACATAACAATACAACCCAAAGGCAACCCTTGCTCAGCTGGGGAAGACTCCCATCTTAACAATTTTTCAGGACATTATGTTGTTCCTAAGTAAGCAATTAGTTTTGCCTGGATTGCGTCCACCCCATCACTTATGTTGAAGAGTCACTGTGTATTAAATGATTCCTTCTTCAGAAACACTGTCAAGAATAAGGAAAAGTTTTCATTCTTGAATAGGTGGGATTTATTTATTTGTTTGTTTGTTTGTTTGTTTGTTTGTTTATTTATTTATTTATTTATTTATTTATTGGTGCCTTCAAGTCGGTGTTGATTCCTGGCCATTACCTAGAGAAATCCCTGTAGTTTTCTTGGCAAGGTTTTTTTTTTGAAGTGGTATATTCTTACCTGCTTTCTAGGACTGAGAAAAAGTGACTAGCAGAAGAATATCAACTAGCTTTGTGCCTAAGCTGGAAGTAGAACTCCTGGTTTCTAACCACTACAGAAAACTTGCTTTCCGTAAAAGGGTGTAGGAGGTAAGAAAGAAAACAGAGAGAGAATTGATTGTCTAAAAGAGGGATAAAAACCACTCAAATACTGTAGAAGGTTGTGGCTGAGTAGCTGGAGAAGAAGTCAATTAAGTGTTCATCAAAAGTAAACTACATTTTCAATGTATGCTTCTCTGTTAAACCTTTGATGACATATAAAATTCCATTTATCTTTCTGTTGAACTGACAGTGGCTAACAGCATTAAAATATATCATAAAAATGGAAAAAATACAAAAGGAATTTTAAAACCTAATTGCAAACATATTAGCATGTGAAGGTTTGATTGTAGAGATGTTCTTCTAAAGGTGGAAGGCACCTCAGTCCTCGTCTTAAGAGCAGGACAGCACCAGTCTTCCTCCTAGGCACCCAATAAACAGGTATCTGCAGATGGGAAAAAATTTAAAAGAATATCAAATGTGACAAAGTGGTTGATACAGTTATCTTTCCAAATGTGTATGCATATTTACTTACTTACTTATTTAACATTTCATATTTGTTGTTTTTCATTGCTAAACAAATAAAAAAGAAGCAGGATACTTATCATTATTCAATCAAGAAAAAATATCAATAGCCCGTAAGTATGAAATCCAGGCTATGTGTTACGGAGTGTAACACAAACGTAACAAAATCCAAAACGTAAATAAATGTTCTTTAATGCCTCCAACTTGGCCACACTGTTTAATAATCCTCAATTGGAGATAAAACATACTCAAAAATAGACTTTAAAAAAAAGCAATACAGTCCGAACTTAATGAGCAGATAGAGGTGAAATAAAAAACCAAACAAACTACAATGATGAAATTTCCACAACGGGACAGGATAAGTAATTACCAAATTCAAGGAGATAACAAGGCTCAGTCTGTTGGAAGGACACCAACCAAGATAACTTCAGCCCAAAAGAAAACACACATTGCTTCTGGCAATGCTGTGTTTTAACCGTCTCTCTTATATACTATTCTCCCTAGCTGCAACCAATGAGGAGGATCATGGCCGCTTTCTGTCTCATAAACCAAGTTGTTTCCTTCTCCGTTCCTCCTTGTGTGTCCTAGGATTCAGAGGGGATGGGCCTGGATCTTCCTCTGACTGCCCAGCCGGCCTCTGCCTTTCCCCAGCCTCCTCCACAACCTCCGGAGCCACACCTCCACTCCCTGTCGGCTGTTCCTCCTCTCCCTCAGAGTCCGACTCTACCAAAGGCATGACACTATGTCAGTTTCCAGTGGTATGTATGAAAAATCATTCTTTTCAACTGGCGTCACAAATTAATGTTGGTGGTGGCATCAGTTTTATCTTAGGATGGAGGGTATTTAAGAACAAGGTCACCCTCACAAGAGATTTTCAAGGATATAGTGTTTAAAAGGAACTGCACAGCTGCTCTAATTCATCAGCCAGTTTATAATAATAGCAAGTGCTCTTTCCTTTACCATGCCCTAATTTATTTAGATTAGCTCACAGGATTTAATCAAACATGTTTTTGGGATGCATAATTAGGCTGCTGCCTCTGTTCTCCTTACAACCTCAGCAACTCCATGTCAGATATTGTCATTTCTATGTGTGCGGGCCATAACTGAACCCACAGCATTTAAATTAGACCAGGGTAGGTGCTGAATTTTTAGTTTGAACATTGATCATCTTATTCTAATATTCTAATATGCAATATTCTTATTTATTTGTTTGTATCCGGCCTATATTATTTTTACAAATAACTCAAGGCAGTGAACATACCCAACATAACTTCTTCCTCTTATTTTTCCAACAACAGCAACAATTCTGTGAAGTGTTGTTGGCTAAGAAGGGACTTAACTCATGGTTTCCTACTTTCTAGCCTGGTGCCTTAGCCACTAGACCAAACTTCAAGTAAAATTTTCTTCATAAATCAAACAAATGTATTTATCCAATTCACCCAGAACTCTGGGCAACAAAAACCAACTAGATATCAGCTGTTAACAAAAGTCTCAGTTACACCAAACATGTTATCATGGAAAATCATGTGTATTGGAAAGGTTCTTCGTACCTGCTTTTCAGTAGCTGTCTAACAGAACTGAGGGATTTAGGGCATCTAACACCAGAAATGGTGTTGGTGATGGTTTCTTTTCCAAGCTTGCTGTTCAGGTTCCAAACGTTTTACTGCCATCATCAGCAGGGCTTAAATTGAAGCATCTTATCTCAGTTGTCCTCTGTTTATATTGGTCTTGTGTGGTGAGCAGGTCAGTTGGTTGTGTGATAGACTGGTAACGTCGTGTGAAGATCATCTGGTGAATAGTTGGTCAGTGCCATCGTTGGTTGGTTTGGTTGCCCAGTAGATCCGGCTTCTTATGGGCTTGTACGCTAGTTCCAAATCGGTATGTTTTTGATCAACATGTTTGTTGAATACCATACTTCAGCGAATTTGTGTGTGTGGTATGTGGTAGCATGGCCAATTATTTTTGTTCTGTGCCAGTTGGACTAGTGTTGTTTGGTATTGAAGTGGGTTGAGATTGGAGATTTGTGGACGTGTCAACTGACTGCTAGTCAGTGTTTTGGGATTCTTGTCTTGTCCAAGGTAGAATTGGTTGAAAGAAATAGTGTTTTATATCCCTTGGGTGCCTGCTGTAATAAATTTAGTAGAGCTGTGCAAAGCTTCACAACATGACTTCACTTCAGAAGAAGTTCATGTGAAACATCCATTCAAGGCCGTTCTACTTCTAAAGCCAAGAGTCCACATGCTTTCACTTCACATTGCCCCAACGTCCCTATCCAGTATTTCTGGTAGCCAGAAGAGGCTTTTATATACATGCAAACATCTAATCACTGAAGTGGAAAAGTACCAGGTGGCATCTACAGCACAGCCACTTTGCATAAATATAAATTTCAACACAGGTCTTTGAGGATAACATCACATGATTTAACTGCTGCTCTAAGAAGAGTTTCAAATCAAGTGCCCAATTTAACATCCCTGTCCAGTGTCAGGTCCAACTTTTAGAAACGTGGACAAGATGCTTACGTCTAATTTATCTGTTCCCAGCATGACTAATTTGAAGCAACTTTTGAGGGGGACAGGTGAGGGTGTCTATTTGAGAAGGTCCAGAAAGTAAATGAATAAGTGGTCTCAGTTGTCTTTAAAGTGATTGAGGTATGGCTGCTTCTTAAAAATCCTCTCAAATAGAAAATTATAAAAACTGATTGCATTCCTTTCTTGGGAAAATGATAAAAATATAATAGCAATGAAGGATGCTGATTATTTAGATCTATTGTATCCTGGGGTTTGCCTCAGATATAGGACTAAATAGGTTTTAATATGGTTATAACTAGAAGAGGATAGACAGAGCAACACAGTAACCTTATTGAACTTCAGCGAGCATCAGCCTGGGCCAAATTCACAGATAAAGGTTTAAGAGCACAGATACATAATCATTTTGTAAGAAGCAGTTCCAAGAGAATAGCATTGAGAAAATGCAAGATGGCGATCTTGCAATTTTACTCTATGGTACCTTTAGATACTATATTTTCCCCCAATTCTATTTAATATCTCTATGCAGCTACCAATATAGTGATTAGATGATTAAGGGCATGACATCACTTTTATGCTGATGATAGCTAATTCTATTTCTGAACCTTAATCAGAAGAGCTTGTGAATAACAAACTGGTGCTTGAATGAAGTGGTCAAGGTCAATAAACTGAACTCAAGTTCTGGTAAGACAAAAACACTGTGGAAAAATGGCTCTTGAAATTAGGAATTGGAGGAAGTGACTGCTCTAAATTGGCTTCTACTTCTGAAAAAAATAATAGGTTCACCATCTTGGAATTCTTGGATCCATTTCAGCAAGTAGATAGGGTGAGGAAACAGTGTAAGGATTACAAGAATGATACTTTATTGTTGTACAGTATAATAACAAAATCATGAAAACCTATGAAAATTTCTGACTGTCCCCTGCTGGAAGAAATATCCTTCTGGGTTCAGTTCCAAGTGGGGAAAAAGACACTGGATTCATGGAAGTTCCTTGGAAAGAAGGTTTAATGGTGCCTTGGAGCTTCTGGGCGAAAAAGGGGAGAGATGCTGAGAATCCCCTGGTTTTATGTCCTTTCTAAGCTTTGAACTTCCTGGGGCAGAGGAAGAGTATTCTGATTGGATGCTGTCAGGGGTCATAGCTAGCTTTGTAGGTTGTATGTGTGCTTAAATTTGGTTGAATCCTGCTGGGTGATGTAATCTTCCCAGGTGCCATGTGGTGAGATGGGTAATCCTATCACTTCCTGAGGGCCATGTCTTAATCCCATCACCCTGGAGCTGAAGTGGGGGGCAGAGAGCTGCAGGAAGCTGCTTTGTATTTATTTATTTATTTATTTATTTATTTGGATTTATATGCCGCCCCATCTCCGGGGGGACTTGGGGCAGTTTACATTGAAATATATATACAAATAAATACAAAATTTATCAAATTTACTCTAATCCAATTATAACAAAATCAAATTAAAATACCCTTGAATTAAAATCCCCAACCCCGCTCAATCCAGGCCGGCCTGTGCAAACAGCCAAGTCTTGAGATCACGGCGGAAGGAGCGCAGGTCCGGGGCCAAACACAGCTCCAGAAGTAGCTGGTTCCAAAGGGTGGGTGCCCCCACAGAGCAGGCCCTCCCCCAGGGGACCGCCAACTGACACTGTCCGGCCGACGGCGCTCCCAGGAGGGTCTGCCTGTGGGAGCATACCGGGTGATTGGACCTCGATGCTGGTAGGAGACGCTCCTGCAAGTACCCCGGACCCAAGCCATGCAGGGCTTTATAGATTAATACCAGCACCTTGAATCTTTAAAACATGTTTCTGCTTTTCTCATCCAGGGAAATATAATATTCTGCCTTTTTAATATTTCCTACAATATTTCATTCTTCTAGGAGAGGGGTGGGTGCTAACTTTCTACACCCCTCTTATGCCAAACAAAATAAAAGCAGAGTTATTCTAAGTTTATTTGTCATCCCTTCTCGTTTCCCATGACTAAGTTGTCTCTTATTTTCCCTGTTTCTGTATTTTGTTTTCATCAAGGCTATCTCTGTATTCTTCTACAACCCATCACTGTCAGTGGTACCCCAGGTGACTTTTCTGGTTTTTTTTAGTAATCTCAGGACTTTTATTGTTATATTTAGTGGTGAAATACAGAAAACTATAAAGCAACAGGGAAAAATGATAAACAGTGGTTGTACAATGAAGTTTTTTAAAAGTGTGTGCATGAGAGAAAGCATGAAAGAGAGAGAAAGAACTACATAATTTGAAAAAAAAATCATGTAATATCCATGCACATTGATAAGAAATTAATTCAGTGATTAAGCTTATTATGAAATCTAGACCCTATAGAAACACACTACTTTATTTTTTTCCATTTTTATTGAAGAAGTAAAACACATAGGTGAATTTATTCCTCAAATCAGGAGAATTTCATAATTTCAGCATTTATGTGAAATTATCCTCTCAACTCTGCCATTTGCTGTATTTAGAATTTGTTTGGAAGCTGCATCTAGTGAAGTATCTTGGGTATTAGCTGATCTCCTGTACTACATGCACTGTTAAAGGAACATGCTTGACTATCAGTCTGTTCATAAGGCAGAATCTAAGTGGTGGCTTAATATTGAAATCACCATGGAGCACTGCCAGGTGATTCAAAACTACCTCTTCAATTACATTAGATCCTTTTACTCAGTGATACCTCAGTCTTCAAAATGGATTTCTAGAGCTAATATGGATAAAAATGGGGATAGCAGGCATCCTTGTCTCATTCCCTTCTGAATAAGGTTTTGTGGGATCACCATTAACAATAATTTGTGCATTTTCATGTCTCTGTGTATGTGTGTGTGTATGTTAATTTAACCCACTTTACAAAATCCTCACCAAAATCTACAACTTCCAGTATTTTAAACAGAAATAGTCAACTGAAATTATCAAAAACTTTTTCTGCATCCCCACCCCCAAAAATAATGCAGCTTACTTTATGTTCAATTGCTGTAGTTGCTCTAAGACACGGGTATCAAACTCGTTGTGTCACATTGTTGTCATGTGACATTTCACGATGTTTTTCCCAACAACAATATACAGATGGGCTGGAAGGAAATGACAAAAACTTGGTTTGCCACAGAATCTGAAAAAAGAAATTCTGAAGAACCCATAAAAGAAAGTCCATCAAGGTTCACCAGGGTTTGTTCTTCAGGGTTACCTTGTTACATTGACCACATAGCCACACAGCAGAGAGGAAAACAAAACTTGAGGTTTACTAATCATTTAACAATGTTAAAAGCAAGGAATACATAAATGACAGAGATTCACAGGCAGGTGAGATACCACCTCCCTCCTGTCAAAACTTCTCCACACTCCATATTTTTTTTCCGCAATCAGAAATGTGCGCTTCGCATTTGCTACTGACCTTTTCCAGCAATCTCTGTGTGTTAAACAGCTGATGCGCAGCAATCTGCTGTGCCATGTGAATCAGCTGAGCTTGAAAACCAGGATATAAAGCACAGACTAGAGTGGCAGTTGGGGCTAACAGCTGACCTTCAGAGCTACCGGTTTGCCCGAACTGTTCTGAATCGATAGAATCCCACCCCTGGATAGAGAGCACAAACCAACATCTATTTTACTAGAAACCTATTTTTAAATAAAGAATAGTCCAGTTTCAACTAAACAATCTTATCTCTCACCGAGCAGGGAATAAAACCTTCTGGACATGAACTTTTATTTTAATCTTTTAAATTTTTGAATAGATTTATTTTTCAATTGATAATTATCTTATCTCCTTAATTAATGACCTTCTTTTAAGCAAATGCCATGAGAAAGTAAATAAATGTTTACAATAAATTGATACATGGATGTAGATCAAGTTAGAGCTGTTTTATAACAACTGAAGGGATATTGACACATATTTAATCTGACTTTGGTTAACATTTCCTAATTATTATAGAAATTAATATAGGAAATGAACTATAGAAGGTAAGTATTTTATTTACATTATTAGAAACTAAGGGATGAGTAATTGGCCATGTAACTGATAACATAAAAATTACCTAAGTGAATGTACATCTTATGAGTATAGAGAAATTTTCTCATTAGCCAGATTTGACAGCTCACCTGAAGACATAAATGAGGGTTGCTTTAAATCCTGAAACCAGAATAAATCTCCCTTTGTTTAAATGGACATGAAAAAGCAATGGAGCATGTCTCTTCTTTTTTGTGCTTCATTAAAAATCTGACAGACCATTTAAAAAAGAAAGCTCACACCTAAGGATTTGGTGATGTTTTGCGCTGTTTTCCCCCATTCTTTGTAGAACTGTTCTGAGCAATTCCATAGGTGGTTTTCCTTCATTTTAACAGAATGCACATGTTTTCTTAAACGCTTGGCTTTATTCTCCTAAAACTGTCATCTTACACCTGTTGAATCACACCCTATCTTTCTTGAAAATTAGATTCAGTTTAGATTTTTCTGATCCAATTTAATAATGCCCATCCTTTTTAGCATCCAATTCTGTACAGAGACTGACCATTTGGTCAACACTTTCCTGGGTTGGTTTTAAAAAAAAACGCTCTTCATAGCTTTTGTGTCAAAATATAACATGTCAAGGTAAATGATTCTCAACATTTATTCTGCTCTAGCCTAAAGCCATGAAGTACATTGACCAATTTAATGTACCACATCTGAAAACTCGGTGTAGAGTCAGCCTTTAGACAGCTGTACAATACTGGATTAGGCTAGGCCATTTTAAATGAAGCTTAATGGAGGCAAAGCTCTAATCTAATTATTCTAAAATGCCAAGATTATCAATATAGCTTCCTACTTTGTAGAAACTTTAGACATCAATGTAAAACAAATCTTAACCAAAAGGTTAGTTCTGCTCCTGCCAAACTCTTACATCTCTGGGCAGAATAGTAATTTGTACTAGGAAATGAAACAAATTTGAATTCTCAGAATCTTTAAACGTTCATTGCAGTGAGAAGGCATGGACAAACACTAGCAGGAATGATGCCCACTTCATATTGTACTTTTCTAAAAAGTGAGAGAAGGAGAGTTGCCCTTGCTTTCTAAACTTTAAAAGATGACAAGAAAGTCTTCTTTCCCCCCCATTACTTAAAAAAGGCCTGGTATTTTACAGTCATGGTAAGCTAGCTCTAAAAAACAAGGCATTTACTGATTCCAGCCTTGGCCAGTGGAGACTATGGAGGCTGGGTATTGCATGATTATCTAGGAAGAGTTCGATCTTTTTGAATCTGAGGAAGTAAAAAGGGCTCTTGTGATTGTTAGTTTGTTTGGACATTTCTGTATTAGACCCATGCCTCACCTGGCTAGTTAAGGTTGCCTCAGATGGGTCAATGATTGAGTTCAGGCAATGGTTGATTCCTCCTTGAGGGAGTATGGTGGTGCTACTGGCTCTTAAAGAAGTGGGGATGGTCCCCCTTTTTAAAGGAATATTGCTCATTCTAACTAGTCTGGACAGCTTTTGTTCAGTTTCCCCTTTCAGATAAGATTGCAGAGAAGGTGGTCTCACTGCAGCTTCAAAACACTCTGGTGAAACAGATTATCTGGACCTTTTCATTCAGCATTCAGGTCATGGTATGGGTTTGAGACATCATTGATCTTGCTCTTGACGTCCTCTGGTGGGAGTGGAATGAGGTACTATGCCCATTCTTGCTCTTCTTGTCCTCAGCAGCTTTCTGTACCATCAATCATGATATCCTTCTGGATCAGCTTGGGGAGTTAGTGTTGAGTGGCAGTGTTGTGCTAATTCTCTTCATTCCTCTGAAGCCTATTCCAGTTGGTATTGATAAAGTCTATTCTGCAGCCCCTATTCTGTGAGATACCACAGGACTCAGTTTATCTCTGATGGGCTCCTGAATGAAGTCATCCAATAGTTTTGGATGAGATATCACTAGTAATTTGACAATATCCATTTTTATATCTCTGACCCAGGTCACCTGAATGATGCCGCTGTCTGAGGCTGTGGGGACCTGATTGCGTCAGTCTTCAGCTCAACTCAAGTAAGACTGAATATTTGGATATTTGGACCTTCTTCTGCCAGAAGTATCTTTATTTTGGATAGAGTGGCATTGCCCATGCTGTTTGATTTATTGACAGAAACTATTAGATATAATTTCTGTAATAAAATTATCTTTTATCACTCATTGTCACATGGGCAGAATTGTGCTTATGTCTTGTAGAAGGAACAATGAAGTTTGGCACAGTTTCACAAATCACCCATCTTTTTCTAAATTAAATTCATTTTTTTATGTAAAGACTTTTTCATATATTGTATCTTCCAGAGGTACAATCATCTTTTGAAACTACTGGGACTGCTTTCACGGTGGGAGAAGAATGAAGGGTTATTTCTCTCTGGACTAAAGATCTCAAATGGTATAAATTAGCATCATTGACCAAAACTATCTCTCAAATCATAGCTTCTTTCAATAGACATTTTGCATTTCATCTTCATTTCAGAAGCTTAATGTTTAAGCTCTTTTCCTTTCTTGAAGCATTTACTGATGCTCTGTAGTGTGACGGGCAGCTTGCCTAGAAAAAGAGATTTGTTTATGTGAAGCTGTATAAAGAAATTGCTGCATGAAAGAAGACATTAAAAAAATCTTTTATTCTGTTAAGCCTTGCACATATAATTCGGTTGCAAAAGAGGCAATTTGGAGAATGTAAACTTCTGACCCAGTAAGTTGAATAAGGCTCATCAAACAAGTGGTTTAGTAAATTTTTGGATTTTGCTGCTTCCCTATCAGCAAAAATGAAGAAGATTCTTAAGCACCTGGTAAGTTTCAAGACTAGGGAACTGTTTTTAAATTTCTGGGTCATAGGTTTTATAGGACTGGTACAAGTGATTTGATTTTGTTGAAAAAAAATACATAGCATTTGAGCATTCTGTAGCTCTGAATGTGCAAACTTACATTTTAAATGTAAAGAAGTAAAAGAAAAAAACACTCTGAGAATTCACACTGAATGATACTTGCCAAAATCTCCACAAATAATTTTCAAAATCTCAAAATACTTTCTTCTCCTTATTTATCTACTTGCAAAATGTCTATGGAGATTCACAGTCATCCAGGACATAGTTGCCCAAAGGTGCTTTTTCAAGAGACGGTTGGACTTTCTGGTTTTTCTTTGAAGACATTTTGTTTCTCATCCAAGAAGCTGTTTCAGCTCAGAACTATATATCAGGAAAGAAAGGAGCTAATCTAATGGAACAGGGCAAGCCTATGAAAGTCTAGGGAAAGCTGAACATCACCCCCTAATCCTTTGATTTTATAGCACTTTTGAAGTGAGCTTAATAAAATCTATCCTCCAAGTTTACCCAAAGTTTGCCAAGTCATGGACTAAATTAGGAAAAAGGCCTTTCCACATACAGTAAAACAATGAAACTCTGGTTAAGGTTGGGATGAGTGTATTGATGTTCCTTCAATATAATGAATGATCCATTATCAAGAGCAGAAGGGGAAGCTGAATGTGTAGTTGCATTGAAGAAGAGAGTTTATTCCCCTCCCACACTCTATTTATGTGTGTTCCAATCTTGAGAAAATGGGTGGAAAAGTGGACCCAGGAAATTACAAACCAAGCAGCTTGACTATAATACCTGGAAAATTCTTAAAGATCATCAGTAGATTTGCAAATACTTAGAAAGGAAGAAAGTGATTATTAAAGCCAGCATGGGATTTTTTAAAAAATAGGTTCTGCCAGACAACTTTTACTGCATTGTTTTGACAAAATGGTTAAATTACAAAACAGGGGAATAATGTGGATGGTGCATAAATAGACTTTCTAATTTGATACACTGTATCAGTCTATTTCTAGACAATATGAAACAAGGTGGGATCAGTGATTCCGTTACCAGATGCATTCATCTTGTGAATATGCCCAGAGCAGTGGGGTATATTGGAGATCTGTTCTGTGCTGATTGCTTTTCAGCATTTTTGTAAATGACTCAGATGAAGGGATAGAAGGGATGTTCTTCCAATATTCAGACTTCACAAAGCTGGGAGAGGGGAAGATTGCTAATCCCTCAGAAGATCAACTCAAGGTTCAAATAGATTTTTGGAGACTGAAACACTGGGCCAAGAACATGTTCAATGATGAAAAGTGCTGCACTTAGGTGGAAAACCAGATGCCCAGTTAGTGTCTGACTCAGCAATACCATTTGTGAGAACAATCTGGATGTTCTTGTAGACCACAGATTCAGCGGGGGAGGGCCTTCTCTGTGGGGGCGCCCACCCTTTGGAACCAGCTACCCCTTGAGCTACGTCTGGCCCCTGACCTGCACTCCTTCCATTGTGATCTAATGACTTGGCTGTTTTCACAGGCCAGCCTGGATTGAGCAGGGTTGGGGATTTTAATATTGGGATATTTTAATATTTTATAATTATTTGGATTCAGTAAATTTAGGAATAAGTTTATATTGTATTTATGTTTTTGTGTAAGTCCCCAGAGATGGGCGGCATATAAATCCAAAATAAATAAATAAATAAATAAATAAATAAATAAATAAAGCAACAGTGTGCTGCAGTTGCCAAAAGATCCAATATATTAATAGCAATAGCACTTAAATTTATATACTGCCCCATAGTGCTTTACAGCACTATCTGCCAGATCCTTTACAGCACTATCTGGGCAGTTTACAATGTATTTGCATATTACCCCCAACAATCTGGGTCCTCATTTTATGGACCTCGAAAGGATGAAAGGCTGAGTCAACCTTGAGCCTCATCAGGATCAAACTCCAGGCTGTGGGCAGAGTTTATTTATTTATTTATTTATTTATTTATTTATTTATTTATTTATTTGACTTATATGCCCCTCTCCAAAAGGACTCGGGCTGCTCACAGCTAAAAATACAACAATAAATTAATTAATTAAAAGTATATTAAACAAGTTAAGCTGAATTAAAATAGTTAAAATAGGACCAACCCCAGAGAATCAGCGCAGCCCAGATTGTAAAAAGAGCCAAGTCTTCAAATCGTGGCGGAAGGTGCGAAGATCGGGGCCAGGCGGAGCTCCAGCGGAAGATTCCACAGAGTGGGAGCCGCCACAGAGTAGGCCCTCCCGGTCGCCGCGACATTGAGTCGCAGACAGCACCCGAGGAGACCCGTCTGTCGCCCGTACAGGGAGGTTAGCATTTGATGTTGGGAGGAGCCATTCTCATAAATAACCTGGACACATGCCATGCTGGACTTTGAATGTTAATACCAGAACCTTGAATCTCACCCAGAGGGCAACCGGAAGCCCATGCAAGTCACGCAGGAGGGGTGTAACATGGGAGTATCGGAAGCTCCCATCACTACCAGCGGCATTCTGCACCAGCTGAAGCCTCCGAGTGGTACGCAAGGGCAGTCCTAGGTAGAAAGCATTACAGTAGTCGAAGTCGGAAATAACGAGCCTGAGTGACTGTGCGGGGCATCTCGTCCAGGAATGGGCGTAACTGGTGAACCAGCCGGATCTGGGCAAAGGCCCCTGGCCACCCCCCACCTGCTCCTCCAATTTGAGCCGTGAGTCCAGGAGGACCCCAGGTTCCGTGCCCTGTCCACGGGGCAACACCTCCTCCCCATGACCAAAGATGGAACATCCAAACTGGACCGAGATGTCGGTATGCACAGCCACTCTGTCTTGGCTGGATTGAGTCAAGCATGTTCCTGTCCATCCAGATCCGCAGCTTCCAGACAGCAGGGACATCACGGAGAGAGCATCACTGATGTGGCCTGGGGTGGAGATGTATAGCTGAGTATCATCAGCATACTGATGATAACTCACCCCAAAGCCATGGATGATCTCACCCAGCGGCTTCATATAAATGTTGAACAGGAGGGGTGAGAGGACCGAGCCCTGGGGCACCCCACAAGTGAGATACCTTGGAGTCACCTCTGCCCCCTGCCAACACTGTTTGCAACGCCCGAGAGGAAGGAGGAGAACCACTGTAAAACAGTGCCTCCCACTCCCAACCCCGCGAGACGCTGCAACAGGATACCATGGTCGATGGTATCGAAAGCCACTGAGAGATCTAACAGGACCAGGACAGAGGAAAACCCCTGTCCTGAGCCCTAGAGATCATCAATCAGCGACCAATGCTGTCTCCGTGCTGTACCCGGGCCGGAAGCCCGATTGGTACGGATCCAGGTAGTCCGCTTCCTCCAGGAAAAGTGGCAATTGCTGAGCCACCACACTCTCAACAACCTTTGCTAAAAAGCGAAGGTTGGAGACCGGACGAAAGTTGTTCAACACGGCTGGGTCAAGGGCAGGCTTCTTCAGAAGGGCCTCACCACCACCTCTTTCAAGGCGGCAGGGAACAGCCCCTCCCTTAATGAAGCATTGACCACTGCCCGGAGCCAGCGCGTGACCTCCCTGGAGGCATAAACCAACCAGGAAGGGCACGGGTCCAATAAACATGTGGTGGAGCTCAGCCGCCACATAATCCTGTCCACTTCATCCTCAGAAACAGGATCGAACTCAGTCCAGATAACATTGGCCAAACCACTGCATCCCCATCCTCAGGCCACTGCAAGTCCGAGGCAAACCCTTCCCGGATCTGAGCGATTTTATCCTGCAGATACTGGCCAAATTCCTCAGCTCTGCCCAAGGGTCCACCCCCAGCTGGAGGAGGGAGGCGGCGACCCCAAACAGGGCGGCCAGGCAGTTATCTGGGATGCTATGAGGGCGAGAAATAAGATCTTCTTGCCGCCCTCACCGCCACCAGGTAAGTCCTAATATGGGCTCTTAGCTGGGCTCGGTCAGATCCAGAATGGGTCGCCCTCCACCTGCTCTCTAGTCCCCTCCTGACGCTTCATCTCCCGGAGCCCCTCGGTATACCAGGGGCTGACCGGGATCTGCACCAAGTAAGGGGCATGGGGACAACCCTGTCGAGAGCCCCTGCAGCCGACTGTTGCCAGGTAGCCGCAAGGACCTCGGCAGGGCTGTGGGTAAGGGATGCAGGAAAACCCCAGCTCTGCCTGGAACCTCTCAGGGTCCATCAGGCCTGGGGCGGAACCATCTAGGTGGCTCCTCATCCCAGCGTGTGGGGCAGCTTGATGGAAGACCAGCCGCAGGAGATAGTGGTTGACCATGAAACGGGTGGGTAACTATGTCACCACCCCCAGACCACTCTGCCACTGCTCTGAGACAAAAGCCAGGTCAGCATGTTACCCCCTCATGAGTCGGGCCATCAATTATCTGGGTCAGGCCCATGGCCTCCATGGAGGCCATGAACTCCGGGCCAAACCCGACACCAGTCCCAAGGAAGGCAGGTTGAAGTCACCCAGAACTATAAGCTCTGGAAACTCCACCGCCACCCCGAGACGGCATCAAGAAGCCCAGGCAGGGCAGCTGAGACATAGCTGGGGACAGGTATGTAAGCAGCATGCCCATCCGACCTGCAGGCCCACACCTCAGGAGGAGGGATTCACACCGCCTATCTCCGGGCAGGGACCTCCCTTGGAAACAGGGTCTCCCGAATGACAATAGCCACCCCACCCCTTCCCTGGGGTCGTGACTGGTGCAACACCAAAACCTGGGGGCAGATGTCAACCAGAGGGACTCCACCCTCTGGCCCCAACCAGGTCTCAGTGATACAAGCCAGGTCCGGCCTCCTCCTCAATCACATCACGGAGGAGTGGTGCCTTATTAACCACGGACCTGGCATTAAAGTACACCAGTCTGAGCCCAGGGTCCTGGATCCCAAAACCCCAGGGATGAGAAGAGGCTAAGGGGTCGAGCAGCCACAGCTTGGACATAGTGGGGCCCTCCCCTAACATGATATGGCCCCCGCCTCATCGGCTCCTACCCATTCCAACCACCCTGGGGATCATGGCCCCCACTATTCCGCCCGAGTCCCACAGGCCCCTCATGCACCCCCAACCACGGCCCTGTTTCAGGCTGCACTGAACTCCTGTAATAAGCCCCCACCCTCCCACCCTTCCCTAACCCCTAAGAAACTGAAATAAAAATTTTAACAAAAAGCCCTGGGTCCTTTTTCCTTATCCCTCCCTGAGCCCCGCCCCTACCCTTTCCTGCATCATGCCATCTCTCCGATTCCAGAATCTGTCCTCGAGATAGGCTGATGATAAACCAGTGGGCCAAACCCAAGAGAGGGAGAATCCTCAGAGCCCACAATTCAGCTGCCCAAAAGTCCATATGTTGGTACATGTCCCATCAACAAAGGGAGGAGCGCCCTAGATGTAAGTGGTATGTCCTCATAAAGATCTTATAGTCTAACCATTGGCATAATTCAAAACCACTGAGTTGCCTCCATCCCTGGATGCCCTCTCACGGCATTCCAGGGGCTGTTGGTCGAGCTCTAAGGCTGGCCACTGCTCTCTCCGCTCATGGCCCCAGTGATTAAAAGAGATGTTGCACCGCAGTTGAAGTTGCGCTGGGGAGGAGGTGGTACAACCCATCCCATTGTTCTCTCACAACAGTGGGTGGGTGAGCCAACAAAGTTCCATCACCCTCGCCAATGAAGACTAATGAGGGCAGGAGAGGTAACCCCCACAGCACGGAGGAGACAAGAGTTCTGGATGGCAGATGGATAGAACTGTCCGATAGTTCACATCCCAGATGGAAACAGGGAGAGTCTTCTTGCCCCTCGGCATCACATCAATTGGCGCCAACAAACCCTTGTGGCGCCAACAACCCAGTCATTCATCCCAGACGTTCAAGGAGTCAGAATTAAAGAAGGCAAAGGGGGTGGAGAAGATCAACCGGGGGCAGCATCCAACTGTGCAGCCACCCTTGTCTTCATCGGTGCCTACCTCCCAGTTTGCCTGCAATTCTGCACTTTAACCACTGCACCACAAGGGTTAAAAACATAGTGTTGAGAAATCTGCAATTCCATTCTATGTTGTATTGGTTTGACTATACCTGGGATGCTGTGTTCACTTTTGGTGAACACAGAAGGATGCAGAGGAACTGGGAAGAATACAGAGAACAGCAAAAAAATTATGACAGGCTTGGAGGCTAAACCCTATGAAGAATGATTAAAGGAACTGGTGTGTTTATCTTAAAGAAGAGAAGGCTAAGGAGAGTCATGATAGCAGTCTTCCAGTACTTGAAAGACTTGACAAAAGAAGGCAATGTGAATTTATTCTACATAGTGCCAGAAGTAGGAAAGGAATCGGTGGATGGAAAATTTATAGAGAGATTTTGATTTAAAATCAAAATATGGAACAATTTCCTGGTCAGGAGAGTAGTTAAACAGAATAACTTGCCTCCTGGAATCATGGGCCCTCCATCACTGAAGGCTTTCCAGTAAACGACAGCCATTTGTTTGGGAAGCTCTTCCTACTCTGGCAGGCAGTCTGCCTACCTGCTTCCTTGACTGCCATGCCTGACTCTTCCTCTGGCTGCCCATGGTGAGTTGGTCATGTGGAGTTGACCTGCAGTAACAGGGCAGAGGCACATTGGCAGTGGCGAGCTGTCAACAGTAAGCTGGTCATGCTGAACTGGCTGTGCTGAGTTGTCCTAGATCTTCTGGCAGGAGCTTGTACTAGAATAGGGATATTAAACTCAAGGCCCGCATCCTGTGGGGTGCTTAGATCTGGCCCATCAGGCTGCTCTGGAAACAGCGAGGAGCTGGCCTGCAGTGCTTCTGCGGTGAAAATGGAGCTTGGGAGGACCGTGGACAGCCCTCCTAAGCTCCATTTTCACAGGCAGAGGGTTGCAGGAAGCCATCGCAGCTGAAAATGGAGCTCGGCAGACCATTTTTGCTGGCAGAGTGTTCAGGCCACCACAGGCACTCTTGACACGAGTGACATTGAGCTGGCCACGTCCACCCTGGCCATGCCCACCCCGGCCGTCTCCACCCTGGCCCCCTGAGGTCAAACACAGCTTAGATGTGACCCTCAATGAAATCAAGTTTGACACCCCTGCATTAGAAGATATCCAAGAACTTTCTCAATCCTTTGATTCCATGAAAAAAATCCATAAACCCATTCAGTAATACATTTATTAAAAATGATAATTAAACCTCAGTTAAACATATCCAAATGCCCTCTTAAAGCAGACTGCCTTTGTCATCTTCCAAAATGTTGACATTTAATCATAAACCTACTTTCAGAAAGCATGAGGGAAAGAGTTCACAATGAATACTAGATTCTCAGTGTTGGATTAAATATAGATCTCTTTTTAAAAAGATATGATATTGCACTGCTTTTCAGAATCTTATTGTTGATTCTGAACTGTTGAAATTCTTTTCTTGATAACTTGCTATAGCACTAGAAATGGAGATAACAAATAAGTTCCAGGTCATCTGATTACAGCAAATGTTTGAAGTCATAGAGGGGAATGTTGAGTTCCTGTTTAACAAGGCATTTCTAATCCAGGAATGTAACCCATTGACTTGGCACAGTCTATCTCCAGAAAAACTCATGTAGCATTACGGGCAAAGATGAGTTATTTCACTTTGAGTTCAGGGTCAATGGCTTCTAATATGGTTTCCAGAGTTCTAAAATGTATGAAATAATTTTTAACAAAATGTTGACATCTTTTCTCATAGTGTGGACAAGCTGATACAGCTCTATTGTGTGCATTCCTATTGAAAGCAAAATAGTTCAGGCAAGCTTTTTCAGAAATTCTGTTTTGATCAGCATCCCTTGTCTACTGTTATCTCCTTGACCTTGATTAAACTGCTAATCTCCATAGCAACTATGTATATGTGTATAATTGAAACCTGAAGCAGGATAGTGGTTTTGTGAGCTGTATTGGCTCCCAGTACAGGAGTATGCATTCAGGGAACTGATTACCAAGTCCTGATTGGCCCAGGGCTAGTTTACTTTTGGGGCCACTTTTTCCCATCTGATCTAACAGTGTAAGTATCTTTATCGAACAGGATCATTTGATGGAACAGGGAGACATGAAGACTTCTTTGCTGTGATCTTCCCTATGAAACCCTAATCCTAACTCTATAAGAGACCCAGCTCTTGGGTCAGTGGTGGGATTCAAAAAAAAATTTCTACCGGTTCTGTGGGTGTGGCTAGGTGGGCATGGTATGGCTTGGTGGGCCTGGCAGGGGAAGCATACTGTAAAATCTTCATTTCCTCCCCACACCTGGGGGAAGATTACTGCAAAATCCCTTTCCTTCCCCACCCCACTAACCTGCATTCCAGCTCCATTCTCTTGTACAGGGCAACCAAAGAAGACCCAGCTGATCAGCTGGAGCTCAGGAGGCAGAGAATAGATGGGGGCGGGGCCAGTCAGAGGTGGTATTTCCTGGTTCTCTGAATAACTCAAAATTTCCACTACCGGTTCTCCAGAACTGATCAGAACCTGCTGAAGACCACCTCTGTCTTGGGTTCTTGGAAGGAACCTTGGTTAGGTATAGGGCTACAACTAGAAACTAGAAGGTATGACAATGAGAAATCTCACCCAAGAACTTTTATATGAGTAGGAACATTGTGACATATGGAAAATCATTCTATAATATACATTTTATGTGTGTGTTTACATTATGTTCTTCCAAAAAAAATTGCTACCTTATTTTAGAAGATTTATTGGTTCAAAGTACTACGGCCTTAACAATGGAGAGCTGAATATTCCGTAACCCTTTCTTTAAAATTTAACATTTTTTTCCTTAGTATTTCTTGTATGACATCTTTTCCCTCATTTGCTAAGACCTTACTTTGATTCCTGGTAGCAAGTAAGGAGCAGAAGGGCTACATGAAAGCAAGCTTCAGATTCTGTATAATTTCCTGCATTTGTCAGTTCTGTGCTTGATGTCACCCATTGTTTGCTGTCTCCTGAATCATTAGTGAGCTTCTTATGGGCAGCTTATTTGGTTGGATCTACTGGCTTTCAACACAGAATCTTGCAAATGGAAGTATTGTATTCTCAGATTAGCATATGTCAACACTTTAAGGAGTAGAGATTTATTAAAACAGCCATTTGGATCAGATACAGGTCAGGGACATCAATGTTCATGTCAACAATATTAGCCCTGTCTGCATATCTAAATTCATCACTGTCTCCTAGGTAGCTATGAGGCTATCCATATTCTGCCTATTTGTTTCTGGATGGAGTTTCAAATATTTTCCTCCCAGGTAGCAGTGTCAGTTTGGGGGGAGATGTTGAGGGTACTATTTCTGAATCAGGGGTCCAGCACCTTAAAGCAAGGGAATTGTGGTGCATAGATACAGTACCTTTAGTCAGGGAAGGCAACATTTATCCTCATTAATCAATTCTCAATAAGAAATGCTCCAAATTGTGACTACTGCTTTTTTACTGTGTTGTTCCTGCTTGGAGTGATTCTTTTTTAAGTACTTCATTGGAATAAACATTATATTCATAATCAAACTTCTTCAAAGCTCTGTTGGAAGAATTATCCTTCTGAATTCAGCTCCAAGTGGGGAAAATGACACTGGAAACATGGAGGCTGTTTGGAAAGATGGTTTAATGGTGGACAGGACCACATGGCTTGGAGCTCCAAAGTGAAAAGGATGATCACATGCTTCAAGATGTTGGGTGAAGGAAAAGAAGGAAGGGCTGAGATGCTGAGAGTGCCTGGTTTTATACCCTCTATTGAGATTTGAATTTGAGCTTGTATTCTGATTGGTTGTCAGACACCCATGGGGCCATGCAAGGGCAACACTGTAGGCTATTCTGAGTCCCATGCTTGGTTGAGCCTTGCTGGATGATGATGTAATGAAAGGGCTTTAGGCAATTTCTATAGTTCTACCTGGAGATCTTTGTTATGTAAAATATTCTGGCCCAGGCCTTAATGGCCCACCCATTAACAAAGGTGGGGGTGAGCTTCTGCTTCTGAGGTGAGTTTCTGCTTCTGAGTTTCTACTCTTTTTAGGGGAAATATTCTGCCTTTTTAATATTTCCTAGGATATTTCATTTTTTCTAGGAGAGTGGTGGGTGATAACTTCCTACAGCTCAAAGCTTGTTTTTTTTTTAATGGAAGCCAATCCCCAAAGACAGGCTGCAGTGCACTTGAAAAGCTTCTTAACTTTGGCTGCTATAAACCACTAGCAGAAGCAGTAACACAAAGTGTTAAGTTTGCATGAAGAGTCAGAGGCGGAGTGCTTCAGTGAAGAGTTTATTAGTGACTACAGCTCATAACAGACCCGGCTGGGCTGCAGCTGCTACTTATAGCCAGCAGCCGTAGTTGCCAGCCAATCAGAGTGCAGGGTTTTTCCTGCACTTTTTAAACCAATCATATTTGACATTTTACAAGAACAGTTCAAACTAAACCAATGACATTCAAACCTGCATACATAACAGAAAGAATCTCAGAGTTGTCTCTCAAAAGTGAGAAGTGAAAATGAATTTTCCAAGGATGTCTTTTTTAAGGGATTATATGCTTTGGTAGTTTGTTCATTCCATATCTGATCAAAGATAAGAAGGCTTCCGTGAAACTAGAATGGCTAGTTGATCTGGGAGAATCAAGTGCAGAGGCTCCCTGTCAACATTAGATTTGAGACAGATTCCCGGTTTGACCTCATCATTTAAAAGTGAAAGATTAAATTACACACAGGAAACTGCAAACGTGTTTTGTGATTGTAGGATTAGAGATTTATTTAAAAGGAGAACCATTTCTAGGCACACTAATACTACAAGAAAGTGTTAGATAATATACTTTTGGATTTACCAATTCCATTCAACTTAGATCTTCATGTGTTCTAGAACAGGGAACTCCAACCTTGGCAACTTTAAACCTGGAGGACTTCAGCTCCCAGAATTCCCCAGCCGGCTTAAAGTTGCCAAGGTTGGAGATCCCTGTTCTAGAAGAACACATATTCTTCCTCTGCTCCCCACGTGCATTGGTTACCATTCTCTTTTTAGGTCTAAATCAGGGGTGCCAAACTCGTTTTCATTGAGGGCCGCATCAGGGTTGTGTTTAACCTCAGAGGGCTGGCGTCAGTGTGGCTGGGTGGGTGGGTGTGGGCATGGTGGGTGTGGCCAGCTCAATATCACTCGTGTCTTGGGCACCTGTGGTGGCCAGGTGCTAAGTCAGGACTTCTCTGAGATCCTCTCTCTCTCATTTTAATTTTTCTTCCTTCCTTCCTTCCTTTTCTTCTTTTTCCTTCCCTCTTCCTTCTCCTTTATTCTTCCTTCCCCTCTTTCCTTATTTTTCCTTCCTTGTTCTCTTCTCATCTTTCCTTATTTTTCTTTGTCTTTCCTCTTTCCCTTCCTCCATTTCCTGTCCTTAGTTGCAGAGGTGGTATTCAGCAGGTTCTGACCAGTTCTGGAGAAATGGTAACGGAAATTTTGAGTAGTCCGGAGAACTGGCAAATACCATCTCTGACTGGAGATTTTACACTATCCTTCCCCTGCCACGCCCACCAAGCCACGCCCACAGAACCAGTAGTAAAAAAAAATCGAATCCCACCACTGCTTTCTTGCATGGTCAAATGCAAAAGGGGAAACATTTCTCCTTTTGTTTTGTTTTTACTTTGTTTTGTTAGCCCTCTGCCAGCAAAAATGGAACTTCCCCCCTCCAAGCTCTGTTTTTGCTAGCAGAGGCACTGTGGGCCGGTCCTTCGCTGTTTCCAGGCTGGCCCCGCAGGCCAGATCTAAGCATCTCATGGGCCGGATCTGGCTCATGGGCCTTGAGTTTGACGCCCCGGGTCTAAATCAAGGTGCAGGTTTTACTTTTAAAAGGCACGTCATTGGATCAGGTTATATGAAGGACGGCTTTTCCTCAATTACATCTGCCCATTCCACCAGATCCAGCAGAAAGAGCATACTGTGGGCCCTGTCGGTTAATAAGTTGCATTTGGTAGGTGGTGGTGGGCATTTTCTGCTGTGCCCCCAGCTTTATGGAACATTATTCCCCACTTTATTCTCCATAATCATCCCTTTCAAGCTTCCATAAGTCCCTGAAAAGAATTTTGTTGCAGACGTGGTGAATTGTGAAATATTGAAATTGCTCCAGGATAATTAACATCTACTCTTTGTATAATATTTTTTAGATTTGTGCCTTTTATAATTTTAAAATTATAAATAATAATGGAAAATCACAGAATTCAAAGAATAGAATTACTGTGACAAAAAAAGCAAACATAGTACCAGTTGTGATAGGTGCAATCCCAAAACATTTGGAGCATCACTTGAACATGAGTAGCATTGACAAAATCACCATGAGTCAATTGCAAAAGGCAGCTTTATTTGGAACAGCTTACATCCTGCAATGGTACCTTTAACACCATCAAACAACAGCATCTGTCTATCCCAGGTCCGTTTGGGAAGAACTTCATAGGTAGATATGAATACCAAACCCAATCTGAATATCTGGCTGACTGTGCAACAAACCATAACGATATTAATACTTGTTTGTATATAGTGTTTTTAGCTTTGTTGTATGGCGCCCAGAGCCACTTGTTTGTGAGATGAGTGGCCATGTAAATAGGATGGATGGATGGATGAACGAATGAATTTTAGGTAGAATTTCTTGGGCGTTTTCCTGATAAAATGTCACAGGTGAAAACATCTTTCTATGGCAAGACTCTGAGTACTGATGGGTTTGTGTCGTAACTGAAGTTCAAACAGTGTAGCAAGTCAAGAGCTCCTTGGTGCTCTCTGAGGTTGCTTGTTTGTCTTGCAGACGTTTCATTACCCAAACTAGGTAATGTCATCACTGCTAGTGTAGCAAGTTATCAGTGTTCGTGTAGCAAGTTAGAAGTCCTATGGATGATCACTTAAGCCTGAGCCAGCAACAGAGGTGATATTCAGATGGTTCTGACCAGTTCTGGAGAACCAGTAGTGGAAATTTTGAGTAGTTCGCAGAACCAGAAAATACCACCTTTGATTGGCCCTGCTCCCATCTATTCTCTGCCTCCCGAGTCCCAGCTGATTGGCTGGGTCTTCTTTTGTTGCCCTGCACAGGAGAACGGAGCTGGAAAGCAGGTTAGTGGGGTGGGGAGAGAATGGAGATTTTGCAGTATCCTTCCCCTGTCACGCCCACCAAGCCAAGCCACGCCCACCAAGCCATGCCCAAAGAACCAGTAGTAAAAAATTTTGAATCCCACCACTGGCCTGCAGTGTGCAGCAGCAGCCAACAAAGCTAATACAATCCTTGATTGCATAAGCAGAGGCATAAAATCAAAATCACGTGAAGTATTAGTATTACTTTATATAAAGTAAGGCCATATCTGGAATACTACATCCAGTTTTGGTCATCACCACATTACAAAAAAGATGTCGAGACTTTGGCAAAAGTGCAAAGAAGAGCAACTAAGAGGATTAAACGCCTAGAGATTTTAAAGTCTTGGCCATAGCAAGTAATAGAACCAGCACTGAGAATTTTATGTCAGACTGCAAAATCTGTTTATGTAAGAGGGAGGTGGTTGTCTGTTTTATTATTTTAGATCTGCTTGGTATAGAAAGAAAGATTTGGGACAATAACTGGGGATTGGGACAATGATTTTTGGTAGTCAATAGCTATTTTTATTTGTATAATACCTCTACAAACCTGAATCAAAATAGAATAGGACTGAAAAGGTAAATTGGCAAAGGTCTGAGATAAGAATACAAAGAAAACAAGAGACATAAATGGTGGGATGCTACTTATAGACCCAAGGGCATTTCTTGTGAAGGGAAACAGATGATATTGTAGCCTCAGTGTGCTACTGGAAATGTTAGTATAGATAATTGGAAAAGTTTATGCTCTGACAGCCCTTGCGGCCCAGGACATCTGCTGCCATCAACAGAAGCTTAGAAGAGTCAGCATATTGCAGCCATCTCCTTAATGAATTGTGGAATAGTGATGTGAGCTGGGGTCCCTCAAGGGCTTGTGAGACAGAGAACCAGGAATAATGAGACCCAGAAATCTGTCACAACCCCATGACATTGCCTTCATCTTGTCCCCAGCTAGATGCAAGCAGCATAGGGACTGGCAATGGGAATAGTTAATGTCATGCTGGTATGGTTTTCTGCCAAATCAAGGTTGAGTGAAAATCAGTTTAAAGGGGAACAACAAACTCAGTGTACTGTAAGCATCTTTAGATTGTGGCATTAATCTTTTGGAAAGCTAGATTGCACTTCTTCAAACGCTTTCCTTCTGATCAGCATTCTTCTTGTTTTGAATAGATCTTGGAAATTTGATAACACTTTGCTTCCTTGATCTGATTCTTCCTTATTGTATTTATTTAAAACCATTTTTTTTTCTTTACACAAAAAGTTTGACATCCCTTTCTGGATATATTTATCAGATCAAAGGAAGAATGGAAGGTCATAACTACTAATTTCTATACCTTTAAATGTGAAATTACTATAAAGCTCTTATAGGTAAATGCCATTCTTTTAATGGCATTTAGTGGCTAGTTAGACTTACTTGGATATAAATGCATTAAAGGAGATTGTAGTTCTGGGAATAAATTGTTGGATATTTTTTGATTTTATGTTATATCCTTTCTACTTTTTCTTTTCCTCCAGTTCAGCTGGCCTCTTTAGTTACTTCTTTTTGAAGGAAGTCATCACTGAAAGCTTATTGTTTCCCATAAGTTGCATGTATACAATTAGAGCATATAGTTTTTGCTTATTGTTGTTATTATCTTTTAATAGTTATCTACCCAGAGTCATTTATTTGAGTTAGGCAACCATATAAATCTAAATTAAACAAATTAATATGTGCAAGTTGACCATATAGATATTGTGGCAGTCATACTAAACCACTGTGATAATCATATTCCACAAAACAACACCAAATTTTACTTTAGTGTTTTCCTCTATCCTTCCACCCAATCATTCTTGGGTAGTTGGTTTTTTCCAGGGTGGATTATAATTGTGCCTTACAGATTATCTTGATATATGTGTACTTATGTGTGTCTTTCTGTGTGTTATTGTTCTTTTCTCATGCACTAAATCACTTAGTAAGTGGCTTTCTCGTGGATATAAGGACATAAATGTTTATCAAGCTAAACTATATTTCTTTTTATCTAATATTTCTTTTGGTAACATAACCCTTGATTGGCCATAAAATGTATCATGGAACTTAGTCACTTTGTACCCACAAATCATTGTTTCCCGCCACCCCTTCTGCAATAGTCCTTGATTATCCAGAATGGAAGCTATAATTTTCTCTAGATATTTCTGATATATTAAGGAGGAACTGTACTGAAATATTTTGACATCGCAGCTGTTTGACTGCTCAGAAAAAAAGAAATCTACATTTAATGTAGAAACTGTTAAAGCTTCTTAGAACTGCATTTGGATAAATCATCTACAATCAATCATTAATGTTATACCTTTAACCCCTTTTATTGCAGTTTTTTGATTCATTACTCGAAAGTGTTGCCTAGAGAACTTTTCATGAATGCTTTTCAATCTATAGAGTTTTTGCAAAATGTTAATGCCGAACTTATTATGGTTTATTTATTTATACTGGATAATGAGACTTTGATTGATCAACCTAGTATTTGATGCACATATGTTGTGCATATAAAAATATTCCTATTTATCTCAGGAACTTCAAGAAGAACCCGTAATGAAGTGGATAAAGAAATCTATCTGATTGTTGGTTGATACAGGCAACCTGTTATGCCATTTTTATACCTTTTTATTCCATTTGGAATTTTTATGGCATTTAATGAATGTTTATCCGCCATGAAATGCTAACAGGCATGAAGAAGGGGTCTTTCATTTTCACACTAGCTATCTATATGTATGCTTAGTCAGAAAATGCCATTCATCAAAAGGTACATTTTTTTTAGTCTTTCAGGATCCTATTTAGAATTGTACCTCATCTTGTTTGTTTTAGAGAAAGGTTAATACATATAGGAACCCCTAAGCATATTATATGAGTCTCAAAGGCATTCTTCTTAAATGATGATGGAGACTGTCATATCTAAAGTCAGATTGGATATGGGGCTTAAAAGTGATCAAGAGAAATGTCCATGGGTACACATCATCTTGATAATCTAAAATGAAAGGGGCATGAATTGAAAAGGCTTAGAGACGGCAATATGGATCAGTGATGAAGTGCATTTCCTTAACAAAATTGATGGAGTTTGTAGAATAGACTTATTATATTCAATCAGAAGACAGCTGTTAAAAGATGTTGTAGTTCAACTAGCATGAAAAACTGAACAACAATTGCTGTGGAAATATTCAAAACAGAATTATGACTCTGGGTAATGAGATACAATTGTTGGGAAAGATCCCAGTTATAATTTTAAGGAAAAACTTTAATATTAAGGATCAATTGAAGGTATTTGATCCTGGACAGATTACAGATAATGATTGCAGTGGTCGTTGGTAGAACAGAAGCCATAGTGGACTTTCTGCTTGTGAAATACACTAATAGATTGTTAACAGAGGGCTTTGAACTTTAGCGTTGTTCTTTGCTTTATCTATTAACTGAATTTTTTAACAGTAAATAAATGGTAGCTCAAATTAGTTGGGCAAATAGAGTTGTAGAAATGTATACCTGTTTTGCAAGGGAAACTATTATTGTTGAAATATATTTATCAGTATTCAACTGGGGGACAATGTATATGGTTTTTATACACATTTTTTGGTCTTTAGTTTTTATTTTGTTTATTGTTTTTTTCAGTTGATGTTTATATATTGTAACTTTGGAAATAAAAATTTTAAAAAATCAAGATAATCTAAAATGACTAGCAGAATCTCTATAAGGTTTCCTGTAGCACTTCTATCAGCATTGCATAAACTTTCTCGTTGGTAAAATACATGAAGTAATATTTTGTATTGTTAATACAATATTTTATTGCATGTATTTTATACTAACAATATTGGTTAATATTATTTTGTATTTGCATTTTGAGACAGAGGAGGGATAAGCAAAAAAACTCCATGAGTATTCCAGTAGTAGGGACTTCCAGCAGATTTACATAAGACATGAAGGTCATCTCAGCTGTTCAGCTAGAGTATGCAGGAACCTATGTAGGGAAGATGCTGGAGGCAAATGATCACTTTAATGACAATGGCAAAGGCATCATTTCATACTGTGTGGGAGAAAGTAATGATATTCTACCAAGAAAAATACATGAATAGAAAATTCATTGACTGATGATATAGTATTGGGCTCAGCAGGTCAGATGGCACTCAACGGGCAACTCAACAAAAGCTGAGGATCCCTTGCACTACCAAGGGTGTTTATGACATGGATAGATTAAAACTTTCAGGATCGCTAGTTGCTAATGGTGCCATGCAAGAAAAGAAAATTTGAAGTTACAAAGACAGAATTACAATAGGAACATTGTAATTCTAAACAT
The DNA here is from genome assembly GCA_009733165.1 of Naja naja. Classification (NCBI taxonomy): domain Eukaryota; kingdom Metazoa; phylum Chordata; class Lepidosauria; order Squamata; family Elapidae; genus Naja; species Naja naja. Next base: position 216,570,533 of record CM019149.1, on the reverse strand, counting down.
AGATCCTCAGTGGCACAGTGGTTAGAGTGTAGTACTGCAGGCTACTTCTGCTGACTGCCTGTTGCCTGCAATTTGTCAGTTCAAATCCCACTAGGCTCAAGGTTGACTCAGCCTTCAACCCTTCCAAGGTGAGTAAAATGAGGACCCAGATTGTTGGGGGCAATATGCTGACTCTGTAAACTGCTTAGAGAGGGCTGTAAAGCACCATAAAGTGGTATGTAAGTCTAAGTGCTATTGCTAACATAGAATGAAAGAAACATAAATATGATAAAGTTCAATGCTGAAAGATGAAAGGAATTTACTACACATTGTCATCTTAGGTATCATTGTCATCTTAGGTGTCATTATATTTGGAGAGCTCAGTAGCAGTCTCAAATGGGCAGCCACAACAATTGAAATTACAAATTAAATAAATATGGTAAATATTTATGGTCCCATCTAGGGACCCTTTAATATGACAATAAACCAAGTTTAAGGTCCAATCACCGATGCAGAAGAGATAGTTGACAAGTTTTATCTTGTGATTAATTTGAAAATAAACAATACCTGCTGCTTTTGACTAAAGACTAGCATGCCAAAATTGGAAATACTGAGGAAGTTAATGTTGTGGCCCATGTGACCTATGAAATCAAAATGAATGCAGAATGACTTATCAATTTCTGTCAATCCAAATATTTCTTAATTGCCAATACAGTCTTTAAACAACTAAAACAATGCCTATGACCATGGACATCACCTGATGTCTACATTTTTGGTACAATTAATGGCTAATGGCTAACCATAGAACAGATCATGTACAAGTTAAGCTAAAGTAGAATAATGCCATTCAGTTTACAGTGTATAAACCTGGACACACACACACACACACGCTATATGTCCAACCATTTTTGAAGAGAACATCAGGAATTACTTTGAGTTCTTGAACCTCATTGATAAGGAAGTAGAAAAACTGTAGAATTAACTTAAAGTAATTTGTTAAGAGTGAATGAAAAAAGACTTCAAAAGATCAAGTAACAGAAGAAAACAAACCAGATATCAAAACAAACAGTGGAAATTGCCAAAAAAATTCAGAAATAAAATTATAATCAAGACAGTCATTACAAGAAGGAATTTAACAAAGAATTATGAAGAACTGTTAGACGAAACAAGATTTAATATTACAACATTTGTAAAGACATAAAAGGGGAAAAAAACAACAAAAAAAGCAGTCTTCCAAAAGTTCTCTGAACTCAGTTTGGGTTCTCACCTCAAATTGGTATGGTAAAGGATGCCAGTGGACAGTTAGTAACTGATTCAAAAAAGATCAAACAAAAGTGGAAGATACTGTAATTCTATACAGTAAGAGTTGTCAAGATCCAAGATATCTTAGAAAATGCTTTCTATTTATAGGGCCTATAGTACAAGGCCTTTGACTTATGACCACAAATGAGCCCAATATTTCTGTTGCTAAGTGAGACATTTGTTAAGTGAGTTTTGCCCCATTTTGTGATCTTTTTTGGCTATAGTTGTTAAATGAATTACTGCAGTTGTTGAGTTAGGAACACAATTGTTAAGTGAATTTAACTTCCTCATTGATTTTGCTTGAACGAAGGTCACAAAAGGTGATCATATGACCCCAGGACTGTCAGTTGCAAGCATCTGAATTTGGATCACATGAGCATGCTGCAATGGTCGTAAGTGAAAAAAGCAGTCATAAGTCACTTTTTCTGGTGTCGTCGTGACTTCGAATGGTCACTAAATGAACTGTTGTAAAGTTGAGAACTACCTGTACTAGCCGTTGAAATGAGATGAGCACATCAGTCATTACAAGTTGGAAAGCTATAGGAACTCATTAAATATCTAGATGAATGTGGTAAGCAATAGAAGAAGAATCGGTAAAAATTCTAATCAAACTTTGCCAGCAAATATGAAGAACAACACAATGACCATTTAGAGAACAGATGAAACCAATCTACATAACAATATCAAAGAAATGAGACTTACAAAGTTTGAACAGTGTTGAACAACAGCTTTGAATTCACACACTAACGATGCTTGAGATAATCCAATGCAGATTAAACCCTACTTAGAAAGGAAGATGCCAGGTGTTCAAGCTGGCTTTAGAAAAGGCTAAGAATCATGAAACATCATTGCTGATGCATACTGTATATTGAAAAAGCCAAAGAATAATAATAATAAAAAAGAAGTCAGTGTTTACTGGATTATAGAAAGATCTTTAATTGTGCTGACCATGTTCAATAAGTAAAATATGGTTTAAAAATAGGTTTAAAAAATAGGAATCAGCAAACAACTCACTTGGCAAAGAATTGAAAAAAGACTGTATATTTTCCCCTTATTTATTCAACCTGAATGTATATTAAGGGAAGCCAGATTTAAAGGTTTTAAAAACCTTTAAAGACTATGGTTTTAAAATTAGAAAGATAAGCATTAATAATTTGCATTATGCTGATGATATTAATCAGATAGCTGAAAATGCAAATGAAATGCGATCTAATAAGGGAAGTCAAGGAGCACAATGAAAAAAAGGGCACTAAAATTAAATATGAAGTACAAACTAAGGACAACAGGTACTACAAACAGGTTTACAACTGACTATGAAGATACCAAAGTGGTGGATAGCTTCCACATTTTAGGATCATCCATCCATAGCAGTAAAGGAACAAGTATTCAAGATATGTGCCATAGACTAGCACTTGGAAGAACACTAATGAAAGCCTTGGAAATGTGGTGATGTGGAGATGTGGTGATGATATAGTTAACTTACAAAAATCAGAACTTTGCAGACAATATAGAAGTGAAAGTTGGACTTCAAAGAAGCAGCATGGAAACAGTATTGATGCGTTTGAACTTTGGTGTTGGAGAAGACACCTAGAAACACCAAGGATAGCCAAGAAAACTAACAAATGGATCATTGAAGAAATCCACACAATGTTCTCATTCAAAGCAGAAATAAACAGACTCAAATCATCAGACTTTGGACACATTATGCAAAGACATAACTTTCTGGACAAGTAAATAATGCTGGGAAAGGCAGAATAGACAACAAGAGAATGACCAGCAACAAGGTTTGGAATAGTATAGAGTCTTCTGCTTGAGCAGGGAGTTGGATTAGAAGATTTTCACAAGGCCCCTTCCAATTCTATAATTCTGTTATTCTGTTAAGGTGAGTGGACTTAGTTACAGTAGTGATGGACGTACCATTGGAAGACCTGAAGGATCAGGCTGAGGATAGATTCTTCCAGGGAAAATCTATCTAGGTGCTTGCTAAGAGTTGACAGTGAGAGGGGGGGAGGGGCCAGAAACTACATCAGAGAAAGCATATCTCTTTTTCTGCAGCAAAAAAGTGACTCCCTATTTTTTAAATGGTTCAGCACGCTAAAATATGAATATTAATAAATTCCATAAGTTATGTTAATTCTCTGGGTTTACAGAATACTTGGACAACAAAAGAACACAATAGCTGATACGTTGTAATGCACAGAGGTACAAATGCATTGACAAATGCATTGTAACCTGATTTGGTATTTAATTTACATGTCAGTGGGATTGATTTTATTTATCCTGGCCAGTGTCCCAACTCTCCTTCTGTCTCACAGGTTATTATTTTATTACTGTCCTGAGAACACAGGTGGGAAATCTACCATGATCTGATGGTGTATCAGCCAAGATCAGTAACATAATCCTTCAGGGTATCATAAAAACAGAACTTGGAAGCTAATGCAAGCTGCTAGTTCTGAATTTTCTACCTCTGTGCTAAGAATATGTAAGCCATTACTCAGTACCAGCTCAGTACATTTTCATTTGAAGTTTGCTGTTGTTTTGAAATTGAACTTCTAATGTACTGCAATTGATTGGCAAATATAGTAGGAATAGAAGCCATCTTTTTTAATACTCTGTTCTTACTTTATACTGCTATGCATAATATATCTAATTATTATGACAATCCCCATCTTAGCATATTTAATTCTAATTCACATGCTTACTATTTTTCGCTAATCTTCTTTAATTTCTAATTTCCATATTTATTCTCCAGCCATTGATAAAATAGTTCCCATATAATATAATATTCAGTTTGTTCCTTTTCTTTAATTGCAAGTGTTAACTTGTTCATTACAGAAGTTTTCAATGTTTTCAAAATATATATGTCATGATGAAAATTAATCTAATTGCTTTGGGTTAAAGTATAAGCTTGCAAAGCAAAACTATAAATTGTAAGACCTGTCTAAGTTCTTCTCTAAGAATGGCAGAAAAATGTTTCAATATGTGACAACATCACCATTTTGACTTTTTTGAGCTCTCTTTCTCCAGAGATTCCTAAATAAATATTTTGATTTAGACATACGCAATATCAGTTCTGATGGAAAGAATTCTTGACATACATTTTCAGATATTGAGGGAGGGCTCTCAACACCCGAAGTGGTAAAAGAAGGAGGAAATTAAATGTGAGTGTTTATAAGGAGGATAGATGATATTTTTCATATTAGCTGTCAAGTCAAGTTCCAGTAAACATATAAATAAAAGAAATGGGGAAGTTTGGTAGCTAAATGATGAATGAACCAGTCTTTAACAACCCTTTGAAGTTACAATGGTGCTGAAAATAATGGCTTACAACTGGTCCTCACACTTATGAGTGTTGCAGCATCCCCATAGTCACGTGATCAGAATTTGGTTGCTTAGCAAATGGCATGTATTTACAGCAGTTGCGATACCCTGATGTTACATGATCACCACTCAGCTAGCCTCTGACAAGCAAAGTCAATAGTGGAAGCCAGATTCACTTAACAAATATGATGATTTGTGTAATGACTCTGGTGAAAAGGTTATAAATCAAGCATGACTCACTTAATGATCTTATCACTTAGCAACAGAAATTCTGGTCCAATTGTGATCGTAACTCAAGGATTAGCTATAATGCATGATATGAAATCAGACAGACCCCATTCTTCCAGTTTAGAAAATGAAATTTATTCACTCAGAAATACATATACAAATGAATAAATGGATGGATGTGTATTTGTGTATCCATATGTCTGTGTCTATATCTATATCTACATATGTAACAAAGACACAAAACTACTAAGATCTGGTGAAAGCAACTTAACAAAACTAAATTAAGAAGATTGTTTTTAAAATAAAATATTCAACATATCTAGAAAGGCTAGATATGTGCATTTTTGCTTGAAAAAAAATCAAAGATTAAGAGGAATATCTAATATCTAGTGACAAAGATCTGATCAGTATTCACATTCCTGGAGAAATAGAAATAAAATGTGGAATTTCAATCTGGATACCTTGGTGTTTTTACTCAGAGTTTCCATTTTTGGAAAAGTGCCATATATCTACAGCTATAATAGATTAGCATTTGACTCTAGGCATTCTGCATCAGGCTCTAGAAATGATAAACAGCCATCAATATTAATCACTATCAATAGCCTGTTCCTCCATGAGCCCATCCAGTCCACTTTTAAAGCCACCCAGATTGGCTGCCATTACCCCAGGTGTTGACAGCAAATTCTGCATTAACTTGGCTGTGCATAAAAGTATTTCCTTCTGCATTATTTTCAGTAATGAGTTAAAATTTCATACTGGGTGAAAGAAAAACAGCAATTATCTGCACTATCCATGATTTCCCATGTAAGTCCCTTCATCCTTCATTTTGAGCTAGAAAGCTCCAGTGATATAGTTGCGCCTTCCATCCAATTCACTCCAATTATTTTGGTTGCCTTTTTTTCCTGGACATTTTCCAGCTGCAGTGTCTAGAAGTAGAACACAATGCTCCAAGAGTGACCTCCTGATAGTTTTGTACAAGTATCTTATTACACTGGCAATTCTATTTTCAATTCCCCTCCTAATAATTGTAAGCAAAAGATTTTCCATTTTTGAAACAGGTGCACATTGGGTTGACATTTTCATTGAGATGGAGTTCACCATGACTCAAATCCCATTAATGTATAAGTGAAAGTTTGTAATTTTTACCTCAATAGGTTTTGCTTTCCACTTGTTAACACTGAATTGCTTTTGCCATTTTGAAACCCATTCACCCCATTGGAGAGATCATTTAGAGCTTTTTACAATGCCTTTAAAATTTTTTTTAGCATATTGAATTATGTATGATCTGTACAGTGACCATATTTTCTTGGAAAAAAATAAACGACAATCCTGACAAAGGGGCAAAGTTCATAAGGATTTTTTTTAAATTGATTGTTTATAACTTTGCTTTACAAAGGAAAATTCAAGAGCAAAACCAAGAAAACAAGTAATTAAATAACTCTAAAGAACCTCTTTATTTCTGAAATAAAGGACTATAATCAGGGATGTATGGCCACTGTAATCATCTGCAAACATGAATTCCCTATTCAACCCCAACTTCAAAATTATTTGTGTTCAAGTTAAAAAGCACCAATTCTGATCTCAGTTATAGAAGACCCCACTGTGTACATCTTGCCAGTGTGAAATTGTCAATTTATTCTTACTATTTCCTGTTTTTATAACCAGCTGTGAGAGACATTGGCTAAGGTTTTTTAAAAAGTTTGAGAATAAAATATCCCTTCTTTACATTTATTGATGGCTAGAATATTAGTGAGGCCAGACTTACCTTGGAGGAAGTCATGTTTTAAATTTTCAGCTGGGCTCGTTCTTCAGTGTGTTTGCTTGCTTTCTTTTTAATAAATACTTTCAACAATTTTCCCCAGAAGAGATGTTAAGATAACTGGCCTTCTTTCAGCTAGCTCCTGCTCTTTGGAAATAACTCCCACTCAAAGTACATTAGGAAACAAATCTCTCAAGGTTTAAAAAGGGTCTTTAAGGTTTTTTTTTTCATGACATTTGTGTAATGTTGCAAGAATATTATTACCCTGTTCCAGTTTAAATAATGGCAGAATTGGGCTTAGTTCATGGTTATAAAATTGATAGATAGATTTGTATGATTTTTTGTTATGGCCTGTTTGTATTACTTTTAGGTATAAATATATATCAAATAAAACTACCACAATTACTACTATGTTTATTCTCCTTGCAGTCCTGGGGAACCGATCCCAATGTTGAAAAGAAGTTGCCTATTTTATGAAAAGAAAAGCAAATCAAAAGCTCTTAGAGTATGTTTGTGTGGATACTATTTGGATGCAGGAATTTATTATTTTCTTAGTTTGTCATCCTCGTTTACAATTTTATTACTCATTTATTTCTATTTCTTTCTATTCTTCCAAGATTAGAAGCCTACAGAAACCCTATTCATTCATTTATTGCTCTGACATTTCTTTTGTCTAGTACTCCAACAGTCTCTCTGGTAGTTTCAATTTCCAAATATATTTGAAAAAGTTTGTGGATTCTCTCATTATTTTCAACTCAATTTTTTTTTGCTTCATTTATTAATTTGATTGCGCATCTTTCTGCAGAGTAGATGCTCTTTTTTGTTCTCTGCATTTCTACCAGATTTCCATATGGTCAAAGTCTGTGTGTCTGACTGCTCATAGCAGGTTCATGACACATTTTTTCCAAGCCAAAATTCCTTCTGCCTGTTTCACAGTTTGTGCTCGGAATGTAACAACTTGCCATGGCCAACTTGCCCTGGCCAGCTCATCATGGCCAACTTGCCATGGGACAGTTTGCTTCAGCCAATTCACTGCAGGAAAACTTGGTACAGGACAATTCAACAATTTTATTTAATTATTTTAAATATTTTAATTTATATCATTCGCATTTCATTTTCTCTTTTTGCATCTTTTCTTTAATGATTCTGCTTCACCATTTCTTCGCTATTATGTAACTTTTGTCCTGTGGCAAATTGTCCCATGGTGAGTTGGTTGTGGCAAATTCCATGCCTCCTCGAATACCATCCTCCAATACTCCAAATGGAAGGAATAAAATAGAAAAGGGACCTGAGATGATGAACAGTGGGAGAGAAGCAAAGGTATGACTGATTAGTCATTTTCTGAGGATGCTGAATATGGAACTTGTATTATTTAATCCCTAGTCACAGCAGGAAAATCTGTTCTACCTGAGGCTCAAATTGCGATCTGAATGCCAACTCACACTTGTTGGAAGTGGCCAGCTGGGGGAATTTAACTCACCTTTCTATATGAACTGTGATATTAAAGAAGCAAGTAGGTAGATGAGCAGAGCAGAGTATGGAAATAGTGCATTGTGATTGTGCTCTTTTTCTACCTGCAGTCAATATGTGCCCTCCATAGCTGCCCTGGAAATTCTGTGAACAAGTTAAGACAGATTTGTGGATACATGTTAGAGGTAGCTGTAGAAATATGTATTTTATGAATGGAAGTTCCCTCTTTAATTTGAGGTGAACTTTAGTATTATGAGATAGATAGATAGATAGATAGATAGATAGATAGATAGATAGATAGATGAGGATAGATAGATGAGATAGAGTAGGAAAAAAGAAACAAATAGAGACAGATATAGATAGATAGTTAATAGATTGATTGATAGATAACAGAGACAGACAGACAGATAGATGATGATAGATTGATGATAGATGATAGAAAGAAAGAAAGAAAAATATAGACAGACAGATACAATTTGTTGATTATTAAAGAAAACTAAGCCTTTTGATCAAATTATTTCTGAATCACAACACTCATTTCCCCCATACCTTAGCAAGGGAACCAAGGAAAAGATTGAAAAGACTAGACTTTTTTCTATGGCTGGCCTATTTTTATAACATACTCTTTATGGGAATGGCAGTCTGCCAATAAGATATTCTCTCACATACGCTTACCAAATGTAAGATTCACACATTTCAATAAGACAATAATATTGTCTGGTGTTTTCATTTTGACTTCTAGTGTTTGAAGTTATTGTGGTTTATAAATATGGCTTATAGTTTGGATTGCATAATATGTAAATCCAGTTAGTTAGTGCTAGGACTCAGATCACCAGAATACAGACCTTCATTGCATCTTTAAGCTGCTGCACCATCGCTCCTCTTTTGTTTGCAGTCTTCATTGGAAACAACTGTTTTGAATCCTAGTTTGTAACCCTTGTTCCTGCTGACTGCCTGATTTGACTTTCTGTAATTCTTGGAACATATTTTGACTACTAAGCTATTGCTTTTTGGACTGCAGTTTGCATTTTTCAAGCAAGCAGTCTGCTAGGCGTTTGAATTACATTCCTGTCTGCTCTTATCTACTTCAGCTTCTGAGTACTACTATGTCTGCATGTGTGTGCCTGCAACCTTGAAACAGAACAAAAGGCATACAGCGAGTGATACGCTTAGTTGTGTGGGTTTTGCTCTTTAGTTCAAGAGAATAGTTCACTGTTGCACATATCATTTCCTGAGGCTGACTCAAACAAACAAACAAACAAACAAAAAACTTAAAGTTCTCAAAACAAGAAGGAATTGACTCAGAAATTCCATTTGACTCAGAATTTCAGCTTTGATATATCTTGGCTGGTGAGACTGAGTGAAGCAGAAGGAAAAGAACAAAATTTGATTCCTATTTTTTATTGCTGTTCCCACCCCTCATATCCTTCAGGCAGAATGCTGAGAGCTGTCTCACATTTGTAGACTTCCAAAAGAAACCAGAGCCCCTACAGGACTTGTGATACACCATGATCATCACACCATGACCTATGTTTACTCTGCAGCTTGTGAAATTTCTACAATGGGACTTACTGATCAGCTTGTACAGTTGAAGGAAAAAAAGGAAGGCCCAGAAGAGAAGCATTGGCCTATGGAGAGCATGTTCCTACTTAGCAGCACAGCAGCTAAAGTAATAATCTGTCTAGAAGATTAAGTGCCCACAGATTTTTCAAACTTTGGCCTTTAGAAACGTATGTCATCATTATATTCCTGAACACAATAAAATGGAAAATAAGCTTATCAAGAAAAGTGTTTGTGCTCATATTTTCGCTTTTATCAGTGTAGGTAATACAATACAGAATTGTGGTAAGAGCAGCAATTTCATAGTCTAGTTCACTCTGAAATATAATTCTCTCTCTCTCTCTCCAGGACATTATAGGTAAATTATTTTGTTCTCATATCAAGTTGTCTTCACTTACATTTTTTTTAAAGTTAACTAGCTTTCTAAAGAAAACTAAAATCACAATCACCTTAGTACCGTGATAAATACAATCTCCAATTCCCTGATAAAATTATTTGCATGTGAAAAAAAGTTCTGTTTTTCAAACTGTATCTTACAATCCTTTTCTGGGTTTGACAGTTTTGTGGGAATTGACAGTATATACAATAAACCAACATACACTCCGGATGCGTTATCCTAAGGATAATGATATCTAAAGACTAAAAAGGTTAGGAATGCTCTTATTTCAGAAGGAAATCATTCGTTTGGTTTGTTCACAGTAGTCCATCCTTACATTTTACAAGAAGAATCGATTCTTAGTCCATCAAAAGAGATGGACATGCAGTAAGAACTTGCACAGAGATGAAGACAATTATTGGGATAAAGATTTGCATTGGCTTTTGAGCTGATGCATCCTGTAGAACACATGTCCAAACTGCAATACAGAATGAGAATGTATTTCCATAAAACTGTACTGAAGGCTTGGAGAGGGAGTGAGGAACACAATTTGCCTTTTGGTAAATGAGTAATTCTCCCCCGAGCTGCTCTGAGTATCCAGAAGTGGGAGGTGCTCGGTTTCTCGTCAAGCAGGCTGGGCTAAAATCTTACTGGGACGCTCCTCCTCCTGGAACTCCACCCCAACGCCCCAGTTTTTGCTCAGCCTTGTAGCAAGTAGCTGGGTTTGGCTGGAGCAGAAAACCTTCCAATATAGCTTTACTTCGTTAGTGCTCCCTTAGCTCTAGATTTTAGTTTCCTTCGTCCCCGACGGATTCAAGTAACATCAGACCGTTGGGGATTGCTCGGCAGGGAACCAGCAGTAGCACTCTGAGGCGGCTGCCTCAGAGCCTTATCTTCCCGATCGCTCGCCGGCTGGGAGCGATCGCAACAGTGTTCCCTGGAGATCATAGGCTCGCCTCCGAGGCTGCTGCAGTGTACTGGGGCGGCAGCCCCACGCCTTATCTGCCTGATCGCCAGAACGCAGGAAGGGGTGAAAGTTTCGTTGTTAATTTCCCGCCGTCTCCTTGTCGCTCCAAACTGAGCGCAGTCAGCGATTGCGGCTGACCTCCCCCAAACAATATCTGTGGTGTGCCAGGGCGGTTTCCCTTTCTGGGGGCCATGCATGCATAGCCTTCAGGCGGCCACGAGGCGGCAGCGCCATTTTGAAAGAGCCGCGTGGCGCAATTATTCTTCAGGCCCTTGAGCGCCCTACAGCCCCACAAGGTTTCCCTTTTTGGGGACTGGGGACATTATCCACCCCTTCCTCCTCTTCATCTACCCTTAGGAATACAGCCCCACAAGGTTTCCCTTTTTGGGCACTGGGGACATCATCCACCCCCTCCTCCTCTTCCTCTACCCTTAGGCTTCCCTTTTTGGGGGCTGGGTCAGGCCACATTATTCTATATCATTGTTCTGGCAGCTGCTGGCAAGCTTCCACAGGATTTCCCTTGAACCCACAGGGGAAGCTCTGGGCCTTACCGTGGTGCAGGCCACACGCCTCAACAGGCCTATCATATACACAGGATAGTCATAGCAATAGAGTAATAATAATAATAACAACAACAACAATAATAGTAATAGTAATATAATAATAATAACAACGAGATAATAGAAATAATATCATTGAGATTCCCAGGAAAGGGAGAAAGTTTCAATAGGCCTCCACTCCCCTCAGGGAACGGGTCCTCAAGTGGGCCAACCATCACCTACCACGGTAGCTCTGTCAAACATCCAAATACGAGATGGCTAGCAGTCATAGTTTTCGATCTGTACTACCAAAGTCTAAATCTACGGATCCTAACAAACCCTCACAGGCTGCTGAGAAGGATGCCTACAGATGTCACCAGGCCCTAGAGACACAGGTGTGTAAGTGCACCAGGGAGTCTGAGCAAGCTCCCCCACCTCGACCTTCCACCTCCACCCGTTCCCCAAGCCCTCCTCCTGCCGTTCTGGATCTCTCCATCCAAGACAGATGGAGCCTACTTAGATCGCTCCTTCAGGAGCTTCAGGGTCCGACCTGGTTTCACATAGGCCCCCTGAGGTGACTTTCGCGCCCACAGCGGCGGGCCTACGTCAGGATGACGGCCTCCCGGAGGGAGCTGGCAATACAAAAGGTATTGCTGCAGGCATACAGCAATCTCTTCATACCAACCAACCTTTCGTTGCACCGGACTGCATGTCCCTATCGGGCCGCTTCGTGAGTATGGTGGAACAGCATTATCATCATGTGTCCCCACACAGGGAGTGCTCCATCCCTTGCGTCCCGCCACCACAGGGTATCCAGGACATGGGGGATCGGGGTGGCTGGATGGATCAAGTAACTGGGTCACTTCACAATATTGACCAAGTCCTTTCTGAAATGGACCCCCTGGAGAGGGGGATGTCTGACGATGAAGGAATTACTCCTGACCATCCAGCTTTTACGGGGCTCTTCAGTCTACCTTTATTCAAGTCCCTATTGTTTAAGGCGAAAAACACCGCTCGCCTTGCCAGCCTCACTCCCTCAGCACAGTCGACCGGGTCACAGGAGGAGCCGGAAGATCTAATATTCTCTCAACCTGCAACTGAAGCTGAAGTTATTCCCGTTCCCCATATGTTCTCCGATCTAGTCAACAAATAACGGGCCCTATCAGCTTCCTATCCTCCTCCGACTGGGTAGGACAAAAAGTTCTACAACCTAGCCCCTGAGTGTTCTAGCTCATTAAACACACCTGAGGTAGATGACCCCATAGTTGCCCTGGTATCATCTTCGGTCATCCCAGGGGAGGCGGAGGAAGCTCTAAAGCCGGAGGAAAGAAGGGCTGAAATGGCCCTGCGCAGAGCACACATTTCTGACGCAGGGGCCATTAGTGCAGATACGGCCGCCTCCTTCTTTACAAGGTCCTCCCTCAGATGGCTCTGCCATCTGAGAGAAATAATACCAGCTTCCCATACCCGGGCACATCAGGATGTTGCCAAGATAATTGCGGCTGCTGAATTTTCGGCAGAGGCAACTTTCAACGCCGTGAAATTCTCTTCCCACGCCATAGCTTCCCAAATCTGTGCTAGACGCCTTTTGTGACTCCGTCATTGGCAGGCAGATGTGAGGCACAAATGGAAGCTTGCCTCTGCGCCTATATCTGGGGAGAAACTATTTGGCAAGGCCCTTGATCCTCTCCTTATCGAAACTAAATCGAAGAAGAGGATTCTCCCCTCTCTGTTTAGGAGGTCGGTCTCCCGACCTTCCCAGCCATTTCATAGAGGCCCCTCTCATCCCTCTTACATGGGACACTACTATTCCAAATACCATAGGGCTCTGCCACAGAGTCAGGGGCAACTGTTGGACTCTTCTGACTTTGCCGGTAGAAACAGACAAGGGGGGCTGAACAGGAGACAGTTCCGGGGAGCTAGTGGTAGGACCTTCCATCGTTCCAAATGATGAGAGGCACCTAGCGCCCATAGGGAGCCGCTTAAGGTTCTTTGCTGACCAGTGGGATTCCTCCACCTCCGATGCCTGGGTGAGGAATACCATCAGGTTTGGCTTGGCTCTGGAGTTCCTCCCCCACCCACCGCACTTCTTTATGAAATGTCCTTTCTCTAGAGACCCCACGACGAGAGCTCTCATGCAATCTGCCATTTCCCATTTATTAGAGATTCGGGCCATTCAAAAAGTACCCTTAGATCAACAGCGTCAGGGATTTTATTCCCACCTCTTCATGGTCCTGAAGAGTTCGGGGGGCTGGAGGGCAATTCTAGATCTGAACTGCCTCAACCAATTTCTGGTGTATCGCAAGTTCAAGATGACCACATTACAATCGATCTTACTGGACATCAGGGAAGGGGACTTTACATCTATTGATCTTACAGAGGCATATTTGCATATACCGATTCGGCCTTCCCATTATAAATTTCTTAGGTTTTGTTATATTAATATTCACTATGAGTACGTCGCCCTTCCTTTCAGACTGGCCTCCGCTCCAGGGACGTTTACTAAGGTCCTGGCGGCACTGGCCGCTTTCCTCAGGAGCAGACCCATTAGGCTACATTGTTATTTGGATGACATTTTGATTTTATCATCATCCATTCAACAGTCTAATGCAGATTCTCTTATCACCATTTCCACTCTTCAGAGTCATGGTTTTTCTATAAACTGGGACAAGAGTCACCTAACCCCCACAACTAGACTAATTCATCTAGGGGCGGTTCTTGATACCGCACAGGGCATGGTTTTTCTTTCACCTGATAGGCAGGAAAGTATTAGGAAACTGGTACAGGAAATCCGTACCCTTAGAAGGGTTCCCATGGCCTCGCTATCACAATTACTGGGGAAGATGATTTCTTGTATATCCATAGTTTCTTGGGTCCGTTTGCATGGCAGGGCTCTGCATTGGTTCCTGCTGCCGTACCAGCGGTCGGGGAGGGACTATTCCAGGGTCGAGTTATGGTACCAACCACCGTACTAAGATCCTTTCACTGGTGGACTGCTGCAAAAATCAAAAGGGGTTGTCCTTTCAGGGATCCTCCAAGAGAGACATATCAGGCATCACCAATGTGCGAGCGCCTGGCTCAGCAGGGCCACGCTCGACCAGGCAGAGTGGCGTCTGCACCCCTCATTATTTCAGAAAGCAGTCCAGAAATTCGGCCTCCCTGTAATCGACCTATTTGCCTCTCCCCTCAATACGCAATTACCGCGCTTCATTTCCAGATATCCATCCCAAGGAGCGGAGAATGTCAATGCTCTCCGCTGCCCGTGGCCCTCAGGTCTCCTATACGCCTTCCCTCCTCTTCCAGTGATTCCCAGGCTGATTCAACGGGTTCTGGAAGAAAGGGCGGAGATATTAGTGGTGGCCCCCCATTGGCCCAGAAGGCCATGGTTTGCAGACCTGAGGAGTTTATCCATCCAAGAACCTTGGAGAATTCCATTGTCCATGATATCTCTCTCTCAGGGTCCAGTCCTTCACCCAGACCCGCAATGGTTCAGTCTAGCTGTTTGGAGGTTGAGCGGAAACGTCTGAGATCAGAGGACATTTCCACCAGAGTCAAGTGGTGGCCCTGGTTTTGGTTATATCCTTTGGTGAATTTCGTTCAGTTTTTCAACACCCTCGGGTTCGCAGTTTTCTGTGAGGTGCCACCAATTTACGTCCACCAATTGTCCACCGGTACCCAACCTGGGACCTGAACACAGTTCTGTCGGCACTTTCCAAGGCTCCCTTTCGAGAACCTTGATGATACCTTTTGATCACGATTACAGCGAGGGGAATATCAGAGTTGGCAGCCTTGTCAATTCGCAAGGACCTCTGTGTATTCCACGCAGACAGGGTAGTCCTCAGACCTGATCCTACATTTGTCCCTAAAGTCAATTCTACCTTCCATAGGGCACAGGAATTGGTCCTTCCCAATTTCTGTTCTAACCCGATTCATCGTCTGGAACAGCAATGGCATCACCTCGATGAGTGCACGGCGTCCTTCCGGAAGAAGGAGGCCCTTTTTTGTTTCTTTTCTCCCTAGGTCTGAGGGTCGCAAAGTGTCTTCTTCCACAATTGGCCGTTGGCTCAGGACCTCAATAGCAAAATCTCATGTCGTTCAATCTCTCCCGGTACCAGTGGGCATCACAGCCCTCTCAACACGTAGTGCGGCAACATCGGCTGCTTGGGCCACTCAGGCCTCAATAGATGAAATCTGCAGAGCGGCCACCTGGTCCTCCCCTTCGGCCTTCATACGTAACTATAAGGTTGATGTGTTTGCCTCTGCTGAGGCTTCATTTGGTAGAAGGGTCTTACAACAGGTACTTAGGGACCGAGAGTAGATTTAGTACCAGATGGCATCCCTCCCTGAGGACAACTCCAGCTTTGGTATGTCCCATTTCTGGATGCTCGGAGCAGCTCGGGGGAGAAAGGGCATTGGTACTTATCTTTTTTTTTTTAATTTTTTTTTATTAATTTTGTTTAATAATTACACACAACCAAACAAACAAGCACTAACATAAACAAAACATAATCAAACACAAAACATATATTACAATCAACCAAGTACTGCTAGGCTCAGATCATTCATTGTCCATCATTTGTTAAGTCCGATTCAGAAAGTCTATTAAGTCTTTTTCTTATCTAACCATCCATAGAAGTTGTTCCAAGTTTTGTAATAGTCCGTTTCTTCCTTATTTTTAATTTCCATTGTCAATTTGTCCATTTCTGACTCAATAATTTTCTTCGAATTCCGCTTCTGTTGGAGTTTCAGTGTTTTTCCAATTTTATGCAAAGGCCATCCCGCCAGTGATAATATGAATCATTAGGTAAAGGATTTCCTTCGGTAGGTCTTATTGGTAATTCCCAGTAGAAAAATTCTGGTTTAAAATTAATCTCTACATCACAA
Source organism: Naja naja (assembly GCA_009733165.1). NCBI lineage: Eukaryota > Metazoa > Chordata > Lepidosauria > Squamata > Elapidae > Naja > Naja naja. Next base: position 216,554,148 of record CM019149.1, on the reverse strand, counting down.
ATTTCTCGTAACATTTATATATTTCTTTCCAATATTCCTGGGCCTTTCCACAACTCCACCATATGTGATAATATGTACCTCTTTCCTTATTACACTTCCAACAAAGAGAGGAAAATTTATTATTCATTTTAGATAGTCTTGTTGGTGTTATATGCCATCTATAGAATAATTTATACAGATTTTCTTTAAATGGAATTGCGAAGGTTAATTTTTTGTTTCTGGTCCAAATGGTTTGCCAATCATTCAAAGCTATGTTATGACCAAAATCTTTCATCCAATGTATCATTGTTTCTTTTACCGTTTCTTCTTCTAATTTAGCTTGTAATAATACTTGATATGTTTTTTTAATCATTTTTACATCTGGTCCTAACAAGATTTCATCTAATTCCGTCCTAGTTTTACTAATACCCAGTTCCTTTTTGTCTTCTGCATGTTTAGCTTGGAGTTGTAGATAGGCCCACCATTCCAATTCTATCCCCTGTTCATTCAACCGCTGTCTAGTTTGCAAATCTCCTTTTTCATCTAACAGTTCTTCATAAGTAATAATTTTATCATATCTTAGCAAATGTGGATGCATCAAGGCTTCTAGTGTTGATATCCAGATTGGTATTTGAATGTACATTTGTTTCTTAATTTTGAACCAGGTATGTAGAAGTGTCTGTCTTACTTTGTGTTTCAAAACGTAGCTATGTCCTTTTAAGCTATCTTGTCTAAGAAAAAAGTGCCATCCTGTCTGGAGGTTATAACCTTCTAATGTTAATATCCTTATATTTGTGTGGTTTATCCAGTCCTTTATCCAAGTCATGATGGCAGCACTACAATACAGCTCCCAATCTGGTAAACCAAATCCCCCTCTTTCAGTTGCATCTTGTAGTAATTTTAGTTTTATCCTTGGTCTTTTTTTTGCCAAATAAAATTTGATATTAATCTATTTAATTCATCAAAAAGGATTTTTTAATTTTATGGGAGCGTTTTGAAAGAGAAATAGAATTTTTGGTAGAATATTCATTTTGATCGTGGCTATCCTGCCCATAAAGGATAATTTTAAATTATTCCATCTTATTAGGTCTTCCCTTATTTGTTTAATAAGTGGGTCATAGTTGTCTTTCTTCAGTGTGCTATATCTGGGGGATATAATAATTCCTAAATATTTTATTTTTTCAACAATTTCAATGCCCATTGTTGAGATCAGTAATTCTTTCTGTTTATTTGTCATATTTTTAGTAATCATTTTTATTTTTAATCCTGCTACTAAACCAAATTCATCCAATTTTTGTAAAAGTTTGGGTCCTGAAGATTGAGGTTCTTCTAAAATAAAAAGAAGATCATCTGCGAATGCTTGTAATTTAAATTCTTCCCTTTTTACTTTTAATCCTTTTACATCGTTATCTTTTTTAATTGTCCTAATTAAAGCCTCTAATGTCATAATGAACAACAGTGGTGACAATGGACAACCTTGTCTCGTTCCTTTTTGTATTTGAAATTTTTCTGTAAGTCCCCCATTAATTAAAATTGTAGCATATTGTTTTTGATAAATAGCCTTGATTACATTAAAGAATTTAGGTCCTAACTTCAAATATTTACTTTGTTGCAGAATAAAGTCCCATTTCACATTATCAAATGCCTTTTAGGCATCTAAGAATAGCAATGCAGCTTGTTCTGCGCTCCGATCTTCATAATACTCTAATATGTCCAGTGTTACTCTAATGTTATTTCTTAGGTGTCTCTGGGGGAGAAAGCCATTTTGGTCAGGGGATATAAGTTTATTAAGTATTTTTTTTAATCTCTCTGCCAAGATCATCATAAAAATTTTATAATCTACATTAAGGAGAGAAATTGGCCGGTAGTTCCCTGGTTCTCCCCCGAGCTGCTCCGAGCATCCAGAAGTGGGAGGTGCTCGGAGTCTCGCAAGCAGGCTGGGCAAAATATACTGGGACGCCTCCTGTCACTCCACCTCAACGCCCCAGTTTTTGCTCAGCCTCGATCAGCGAGTAGCTGGGTATTTGACCGAGCAGAGAAACGCTGGTTTGTCCTTTTCACTTGCCTTTGATCCCGACTGAGTTTTAACAGCAGGCAGCCGGGATCGCTAATTAGAGTAGCAGTCTGAGGCGGCGACCTCAGATCCTTATCTTGCGATCGCTGTGAGAGATCGCGAGCTCCTTCGACAGAGCTGAGGGCTTGTTGATTCAGGGAGCGGCTCAAATAACGAGCCGCGTCTTATCGGCCCGATCTCGCTGCGCTTCGCCTCTTCCACCCTTCCGGCACAGCAGCAAAGCCTTGTGGATTCTAGGCGGCTGCAAGCAGCGCCGCCGCGTTTCCTATCGGCCCGATCTCTGGAAGCTGGCCTCGCCTCCTGTCACCACCTGGCTCACCGGCCAAAAATAGGGCGTGTGGATGCGTGTGGCAAATTGACTGCAGCGTGCCTGGACAGCTTCCCTTCTTGGGGCTGTGCAGCAGGTGCAGAGGACCCGCAGTGAGGCGCCATTTTGTCGGGCAAAGAGCTCAGGGAAGGCCGTCAGCAGCCAAGTGCCTCACAGAGTTTCCCTTCTTGGGGACCGAGGCCTCTAATAACAATAATAGCGTGCCTGATTAAGCCCTTAAGCTTCCCTTCTTGGGGGCTCGGGTCATCCCCCTACATAGCTGCCTGACAGAGAGGCCTTAGCCATCTTAGGCTTCCCTCCTTGGGGCCATTTTACCAGGCCTCATCTCGACTAGGCCTCTGAGCTCACAGGGTCTCCATCACTACCACTAGTGTTAAGAGAATTCTAATAATAATAATAATAATAATAATATCAATAATAATAATTATAACTGTAATTATAATTGTGATTATAATCAGTGCAATTATAATAATATTAATAGTGGGAGAAAAATATACAATGGCTAGTGATCAGGGATCTAGGACACAGATGTCTCAGTCTAGCAGGCCATCGGGCAGCTGAGAAGGGCGCATAGGCGGCACCAGGCCTTGGAAAAATAGTGCGCGCGCACCAGGAGCCGGGCCTGATTCTCATACCAGATCCTCTTCTTGACTCGACCTCCAAGTCCACCTCTGGTTGCCCTGGACTTATCCACCCCATCTAAAGGCCCAGATCTACCCAGCGGTGGGGCTGACCCCACGTACCGCCCCTGAGGCTACATTCACGCCCACAGCGGCGGGCCTCCGCCCGGAAGCCGAGCTCCCAGAGGAAATACCACCAGGACTGAGGTCATGGATGGAACTGGCACTACAGAGGGGCATTGCTTCCGGGGTGCAGCAATCTCTCCGCGCCTTCCAACATCCCATCGTTCCGGACTGCATGTCCCTCTCGGGCCGTTCCGTGAGTATGGTGGAACAGCAACATCATACAACATTCCCCCAAGGGGAGTTTTCCACACAGGGTATTCAGGACACGGGGCCCCAGGAGGATTGGGTAGATCAGGAGACTAGGTCCCTTCATGATATTGACCTGGATCTCTCAGAGGCGGACCCCTGGAGAGGGATGTCCGATGTGAAGGGATTGCCCCGACCATCCTGTTTTCATGGGACTATTCAAGCCACACTTGTTCAAGTCACTCTTGTTCAAGGCAAAGAACACGGCCCGGCTTGCCAGCCCCCAGTCCAGTCATCTGAGTCGCAGGCAGGAACCAGGCGACCTGATATTTCATCAGCCTACCATCGAATCAGAAGCCATTCCAGTCCCTCCCATGTTCACCGACTTGGTGGACAAACAATGGAGCCCTATCTGCCTCCTATCCCCCACAGGCGATAAGAGACTCTATAACCTGGACCCAGAGTTTTCCCGACACTTGAATACCCCGGTGGGCGACCCCATAGCGTCCCTGGTATCCTCCTCAGCCATCCCAGGGGGCGGAGGGCCTGAAGGCAGAGGAAAGGAGAGCGAGATGGCCTTGCGCAGGCGCCGCGTTTCTGATCGTGGGCCATTAAAGCGACGGCGCCTCCTTTTTACGGTCCTCTCTCAGGTGGCTCCACCATCTGAGAGGCGTATCTACCATCAATACTAGAGCATCAGGGCGTCGCCAAAAATCATCGCGGCGGCGAGTTCTCGGCAGGCCACCTTTAAGCGCAGTTAAGTTCTCCTCCCGAGCCATAGCGTCTCAGGTCTCGCCAGGCGTCTATTGTGGCTTAGCCATTGGCAGGCAGATCGAGGCACAAATGGAGGCTCGCGTCTGCACCTATATCGGGGAAAAGCTATTTGGCAAGGCCCTTGATCCTCTTCTTATCGAGGCGAAATCGAAGAAGAGGATCCTCCCAGCTCAATAGGAGGTGGTTCCGGCCTTCACAGACATTCGTGGGGGCCCCTCTCGTTCCTTCTACCAGGGACAATATCAACCTAGGTTCCATCGGCCCAGTACCCAGGGCCAGGGGCAACAGTCGGGTTAGTCCGACTTTGCCAGCGATATCGGCGAGGGGGCAGAATAGGCGTAGGTTTAGGGAGCCAGTAATAGGGGCTTCCATCGTTCCAAGTGAGGAGAGGATTCGACACCCATAGGGGTCGCTTGAGACTGTTTGCCGACCAGTGGGACTCCTCTACCTCGGATGCCTGGGTGAGGAACACCATCAGGTCTGGTCTGGCCCTTGAGTTCATCTCCAGCCCACACAATTCTTCATGAAGTGTCCCTGTTCCAGAGACCCCTCGAAGAGGGCTCTCATGCAATCCGCCATCTCCCACTTGTTGGAGATCAGGGCCATCAGAAGGTTCCCCTAGATCAGCGGGGCCAGGGTTTTATTCCCACCTCTTAGTGGTCCCGAAGAGCTCGGGGGCTGGAGAGCGATCTTGGATCTAAAGCGTCTCAATCGATTTTTAGTTTATCGTAAGTTTAAGATGACTACACTACAGTCAATCTTACTAGGCATCAGGGAGGAGGCGTACTCACCTCCATTGATCTCCGGAGGCATACCTGCACATACCGATTCGACCTTCACATTACAAATTTCTCCGTTTTGTTACAATAACATTCACTACTGATATGCCCTCCCTTTGGACTGGCCTCTGCCCCAGGACTTTACCAAGGTCCTGGCGGCACTGGCGCTTTCCTCAGGAGCAGACCCATTAGACTCCACTGTTATTTGGATGACATTTTGATCCTAGCCTCATCCATCCCACAGTCCAGGGCGGACTCCCTTAGTACCATTACCACTCTTCAGAGTCACGGGTTCTCCATAAACTGGGACAAGAGTCACCTGGCCCACAACTAGACTAATTCATCTAGGGGCGGTCCTAGATACAACACAGGGCACAGTCTTCCTCTCCCCCGACAGACAGGAAAGCATTAGGAAGCTGGTACAGGAGATCAGTTCTCTCGGAAGGTTTCCCTCATGCTGCTTTCACAGCTGTTGGGGAAGATGATCTCCTGTATATCCATCGTCCCTTGGGCTCGACTGCATGCCAGGGAACTACAGTGGTTTCTGCTGCCCTACCAGCGGTCAGGGAGGGACAATTCCATGGCCGGGTTAGGGTACCTCCCAGCGTTATCAGATCTTTACGCTGGTGGGCGGCGACTGCGATCAAAAGAGGTTGTCCTTTCAGGGATCCACGAGAGAGGTGCGTCACGGCGGGCCAGCCTGTCGGATGGGGGCACACTATCTTCACCACACGGCTCAGGGACAGTGGTCTCTTCCAGAGAGGGCAGGACATCAATTGGTTGGAGTTGCGGGCGCCCACCTTGCTCTCGCGCAGTTTCAGGTCGGTACTGCGCTCCAATCGCGTGTTGGTGCTCACAGACAATATCACCGTCAAGGCACACCTGAACAAACAAGGGGCACACATTCCAAGCGCCTGATGCGGGAGGCAGAGAAATTGCCGGTGGGCGAGAACAGTTTCCTTTCCATCAAGGCGAGCACATCTCGGGGTCACCAATGTGCGGCGGACTGGCTCAGCAGGGCCACGCTTCGATCAGGCGGAATGGCAGTTGCACCCTCATTGTTTCAGGAGGCAGTCCAGAAATTCGGTCTCCCTGTGATAGACCTGTTTGCCTCTCCCGCAATACACAATTGCCACGCTTCATATCCGGTACCCGGCCCAAGGCGGAAAGCGTCCGCGCCTCCGCTGCCCTTGGCGGCAGGTCTATATGCCTTTCCTCCGCTTCCAGTGATTCCCGGGCTGATCCAGCGGGTTCTGGGCGAAAGGGGAGATTGTTGTGGTGGCCCCTCACTGGCCCAGAAGGCGTGGTTGTGAGACCTGAGGAGACTGTCCATCCAGGATCCCTGGAGAATCCCACCCTCCAGGGTTTCTCTTTCTCAGGGACGGTCCTCCATCCAGACCCGTGGCTCAACCTGGCCGTTTGGAGGTTGGCGGCAACGTCTGAGGTCAGAGGATATTTGGCTAAGGCTATTGAGGCGATACAGGCAGCTAGGCGTCCATCCACAGTCGCATTTACAACGCCACCTGGCTCGCCTTCTGCAAATGGTGCACAAAGTGGGGTTGTCCCCACCTCTCCTTCCGTGGCTCAACTGTTGGACTTTCTACAGGAGGGGCTGGATAAGGTCTATCCCCAACACTCTCGCGCCAGGTGGCGGCCTGGCATCAGTTATTTCTCTTGGGAGTTTCCTTCAATCTCTCAACACCCTAGGATTAGCAGTTTTCTGCGAGGTGCCACCAATTTGAGACCACCAGTTGTACACGGTACCCGACTTGGGACCTACACAAGGTCCTGTCAGCACTCTCCAAGGTCCCATTGAACCCTTGAGGACCATCAGCTTACAGTTACTGACATATAAGATGGCATTTCTGGTGGCGATTACGTCAGCGGAGGATTTCAGAGCTGGCGCTCTGTCAATTCAAAAGACCTCTGCGTGTTCCATTCGGACAGGGTAGTCCTCAGGCCCGATCCCGTTTGTTCCCAAAGTCAACTCCTCCTTTCACAGGGCTCAAGAACTGGTCCTTCCAAATTTCTGCCCGATCCGGGTCATCGTCTGGGCGCCAATGGCATCACCTTGATGTCGCGCGAGCCTTGCGCATTTACATTCAGCGCACGGCAGCATTTAGGAAGACGGAGGCACTTTTAGTCGTTTCTCCCCAGATCCCAGGGTCAAAAGGTGTCTTCCTCCACGATTGGTCGTTGGCTCAGAGCTGCAATAGCGAAATGTTATGGGACTCATTGAGCCAGTGCCAGCGGTATCACGGCCCACTCAACCCGTAGTGCTGCAACATCCGCCGCCTGGGCGACTCAGGCTTCGATGAGGCGAGATATGCAGGGCTGCCACATGGTCCTCGCCCTCGCCCTTCATGCGTAACTATAGGGTAGACCTGTTTGCCTCAGCTGAAGCGGCTTTTGGCAGGAGGGTTCTACAACAGGTGTATAGGGACCGAGAGTAGGATAGTGCCAGGCGGCATCCCTCCCTGTGGGCATCTCTAGCTTTGGTATGTCCCACTTCTGGATGCTCGAGCAGCTCGGGGGAGAAAGAGCGTTGGTACTTACCTGATCGCCCATTCTCCATGAGCTGCGAAGAGCATCCAGCCCCATCCCCTTGTCCGTCTGGGGGCCGTTTTCTCTGCTCGGCCAGACTTCTTTTCTTTTGTGGTCGGGTGAAGTGTAGGCGGGTTCACCGAGTCTTCGCCAAAAACTGGGCGTGAGGTGGAGTGACAGGAGGAGCGTCCCAGTATATTTTGCCCAGCCTGCTTGAGACTCGAGCACCTCCCACTTCTGGATGCTCTTAGCAGCTCATGGAGAATGGGCTATCAGGTAAGTACCAACGCCCTTTCTGTTAGATCGAACCTGATTTGGGAATAATGGATATTTTAGCTTCTTGCCATGATTGAGGACAATTCGCTTTGTCTAGAACTTCATTAAAAAATTTTACCATTTCCTTTCCTAAGATTTCTTGTTGTGCTTTATAGATCTCTGCTGGTAAGCCATCTGGGCCTGGAACTTTATCTATTTTTTGTTTGTTGATAGCCTCATAGACTTCTTGAAGGGTTATAAAGTGGTTTAACGCTTTTTCATCTTCTTCTGGGATTTGTGTGAAATCTGCATTTTTTAAGTATTTTAAAATTTGGTCTTCTGTAACATGGCTTGTCTCTGTATATAGATCTTTGTAATATTTTTGAATAATCTGCTTTTATCTTCCTCTTTATAACATATATCCCTTGTTCGTTTCTTAATTTAGTGATCCATCTTTTTCATTCTGTTTTTTAAGTTTAGAGGCTAGCCAACGTCCTGGTTTATTTGCATTTTCAAATTGATATTGCTTTGTCCTCTTTAGTTTCTGGGCTAGTTCTTCCTTCTCAGTTAGATTTATTTTATGTTTAATCATATCCAATTGAAGTTTAACTTGTTCATCTTGTGGGTAGCTTGCAGTCTTTCATACCATTCGTTATATTCCTGTTGTAATTTTATTCTCTTTTGTCTTTTTTCTCTATTTTTTCTGGCCATGTATTTAATAGACACTCCTCTCATCACTGCTTTAGCAGTATCCCAATTGTTTTGAAGAGAGGTGTCTTGGGGGTTATTTTCTTGAAAGAAAAATTCTAGTTCTTTTGTCAATATTTTATTAAAAATTTCATCTTTTAAAATCGACCTCTGGAGCGTCCAATTATTTGATTGTGGTTGCTGTCTTTCCCATCTAAGCCTGATCATATTATGGTCTGCCAATGTGGCTGGTTCCATTGTTATATCTAGAATTCCTGAGTTTAATTTTTTAGTCGCCCAGATCATGTCAAGTCTTGACCAGGACATGTGGCAGTTAGAGTAATAAGTAAACTGTTTTTTTTTTCGCGTTCCTCTCTCTCCAGACATCACTAATATTAAATTCTTTCATAAGATCGAAAAATATTTTTGGTAGTTTTTTTTTCCTTTCTAAATTAGTGTTATTTCCTTTATAATCTAATAATTTATTTACGACTGCGTTAAACTCTCCTATGATAAATAACTGTTGGTATTGCAATTCTTTAAGTTTATCATATAATTTTTGAAAGAAAGATTCTTGGGGACCATTTGGTGCATAAATTACCTCTAGTAAACATTTGATTTGTCCCAATTCAACTTCTACCATGAGTGTCCTACCATCTTTGTCTGAGTATATTAATGAAGCAGGGATCCTGTCTTTTATATAAAGTACTACTCCTCTTTTTTTCTTTTGGTCTAATGCCGCAAACATATTGCCTAATTTTTTATTCTCTAATAGGTGTTTCTGTTTTTGAGTAATATGAACTTCTTGTAGTGCTATAATGTCTGCTTTTTGAATTTGTAGGTGTTTAAAAACCTTTTTCCTTTTTACCGGTGAGTTTAATCCATTTATATTCCAAGATATAAGATCAGATAGATTTGCATTTTTATTGAATTCTATATTTAGTGCTTCTTGTAATTCTAATGTCTGTGGGTTCTTCTGCAACTTCCGATTTCCCATTACTGTCATCTTTACTGTCAGTTATATTTACCTTTTTATATGTCTCTAATCTTTTCCTTTCGTCTCTCCTAACTTCCTCCCTGTCTTCATCTACCCTCTCCCTGTTTAACTGTTGATCAAAAAACATCTCTGCCTTCTCTATAGTCTCTATTTTATATTTCTTATCGTGCCAGGTGACCATTATACCTTCTGGGACTAACCATCTAAAATTAACATTTTGTTTTATCAGTCTGGTCGTTAGAAATTGATAGGGTCTTCTCAGATCTCTTATTTTTTGGGGGGTTTGTTTGAGTATTATTATTGTTTTATCGGCATATTGTAAAATATTATCTCTGGATCTGTGTAGAATTTCATCTCTGAGAGATTTCTTGACAAACTTAACATGTATCTCTCTTGGTAAGTTAAATCTCCTAGCGTAGTTGGTTTGGACTCTGTACAGTTCGTCAATTTCCTTCATTAAATCCTCTTTATCCATCTCTAGTGTGCCAGCTAATATATCTGTCATAACCTCCCATAAATTTTCTCCCCTTTCTTCCTTTACATTTTGAAATCTTAGATAATATGCAGCTTTTTCTGACTCAAGATGAATAATTGCAGTTTCCAGTTCTTTGTTCTCTCTTACTAACTTTTCTGTCAACTCATCTACCCTCTTTTCCTCTTTGGTCACCTTTGTTTCAATTTCCAATATTTTTTCCTGATTTTTCCTCATCTCCTGTTGGAATATTTCAAATTTTTCGTCTATCTTTTGTATTTTGTCTTTCAAATCTGTTTTAACCGACCCAATTTCATCTTTCATCTCCTCGTGATTTTTGACCATCATTTCTTGCATGTTTAGCAATAAGCTTTGTAGGTCCTTAGAGGAATTTGCACGTTCTTTAGGGAGCGTTTCCTCAATTGTCTTTTGTGCAGAGGGACTCTGCACTGTCATAGTGGTTGTTACTTGGGTAGGAGCTTTCCTAACTGTGCCAATCTTAGAGATATTGGTAGTACTCGTCATTTTTCAAATTTAACTTAAAGTTTTCTCACAATATCAGTTAACGTTCACTTTTTCCCCTTATTTCTTTCCACCCAAATCAAGTTTGTATCCCAATCTCCTCCCTCTTTTATTTTTGTGTAGACAAAATTATCTCAATACGTATAACATAGATATACTTATTCAATACTTATCTACTATCTCTTCTAATATTTGAAACATAAAAAATAATTCGTTCCTAAATCAACAGTTCTAGTAAAATGCTTATCAATTATATAATTATGTAATTCAATAGTTTTAGGTAAGTAGTTATTTAAATATTAAGATATTAGAAAAATATTAGCAAAATATTAACAATTATTTCTGAATATATAATAATGATTAGAAAGAAAGAAGAAAAACAAGGGGTGAGAGTATAAGTAAAGAAGGATTGTCAAATATAAAAAAGAGAAAGGAGAAAGGGAAGGGAAGAAACAAAATCAGAGAAAGTATCTAAGAGTTACAAGTTTAAAGTTTGAAAAGGGAGAGTAAATCGAAAGTCTAATGTATCTAAAGTATCACTTTTCAGTTCCGCTCCTTCTTGTTGTAGCGTGACTCATGAAGTTTCTTTTTCTTTCTGCTGTTTCCTCCTCTCTCATTAGTTGTGATCTTCGAAAAGTTTTTTTTTTTTGGAAAGATCTATGTAGTTCAACGGTCTTTCTTAATTAAGCCAAAAGGAATTCGGTAGAGTCAATCCAAATCCGAGTATCTTGTATTTTATTCAGTTGTCTCTTTTCGGTCTCGTTTCTCTCAATCTTCCGTGGTTGACAAGTTGATTAATTTGTAAAGAGTCCACAGCGTCCGTTTTCAATCAACTCTGCTGCTATCTTTAAATTGAGATCTTTATATCTTGTTTCGATTCAAATTAAGGTCTAAGTTAAAATCCGACCCGAAGTTGTATATGTATTTTATCGGTATGTACCTGTTCAATTATGAATATATTGTTCTTATTCTCCTTCTGACAGTTTAAGTTTCCATTTCTATTCTCTTCTTCCGCTCGTCGTGAATCTCGCTGCTTAGTCAGCTTTTTAGGTTAGAGCTGTTAATCGTTTCTTCAGATATTTTCAAAATTGTCTATTGGCATCTAAATTATCTTTGTTTATTTTTTGCTTACTGGATATTGCTTAATCTTGCAAAGCCGTACCTTGGATTCTGCTTGTTCACCGCTAGTGTGGTCGGCTGTCAGCATTTAAGGGTGGCCATTGCTAGCCTCCCGATCTTCCGCCCGCTCGTTTGTTCGCTCTGGTTACCCCGATTCCACCGCAGACCGCCGTCTGGGGTTTCTCTCTAGGGACCCCTCTCCTTCAGGAGCTCTCCAAGCCCCCTTTGGGCTCTGTATAGCCCCTCGATAAGTGATCGTGCTCAGAGTCCTCTGCCCGCACGTCCCTTCTCTCTGACAGCCAACCGGAAGCCCTCAGGCATTGGTACTTATCTGATATGCCCATTCTCCATGAGCTGTGAAGAGCATCCAGCCCCACCCTTTTTCCGCCTGGGGCTGCATTGCTCGCCAAACGTTGTTGTAGATAGGTGAAGTATAGGCAGGTTTGCCACTTCGCCAAAACTGGGGCGTTGGGGTGGAGTTCCAGGAGGAGGAGCGTCCCAGTAAGATTTTAGCCCAGCCTGCTTGACAAGAGACCAAGCACCTCCCACTTCTGGATGCTCTTCGCAGCTCATGGAGAATGGGCATATCAGGTAAGTACCAATGCCCTTTTGAGCCTGGCCATATTCCTCTTTACAACTGTTTAATGAAAGCTGTCACAATATATGCTCAACATTCCAACTGACTGCAACAGTCCAAAATTGTTGCCTATTCTCAATTTAAAATATTTCTGTTGTGGATCTTCAGTTGAGATGCGGGAGGCTTCCAGGCTATTTCCCCACCAGATACCATGTTTCCCCGAAAATAAGACCTACCCCGAAAGTAAGACCTAGCACTATTTTCTAAACCTGCCCTAATATAAGACCTACCCCAAAAATAAGACCTAGTGTAAATCTCCAGTTCCAGGAAGACTTTTCAGGGCAACCGTGCACCAGAAACACCCCACACACACACCCACTATTTGGCACCATAAATATATAAGACCTACCCCGAAAATAAGACCTAGTGTGTTTTTGGGAGCCAAAAAAAATATAAGACAGTGTCTTATTTTCGGGGAAACACGGTAGCAATGAAAATAGAACCTACTTTATCTGGCAATATGGCTAAACCATATGCTTGCAGACCATAGGCTGATGATCTTAGCAAAGTCGTTCAATTTCAATGTCGTAGCAATGTCGTTCAATTTTAACAGAATAACAGAGTTGGAAGGGACCTTGGAGGTCTTCTAGTCTGACCCCCTGCTCCGGTAGGAGACCCTATATCATTTCAGGGCCTCTAGGAAACTTGGTTTCTTAAGCCTTCCAACTGTCATTGGGTGAAACATTCAGTGGCAATCGTATTGTTATACTAGTAGAATACTTGATAAAGAACATAGAATAATAGAGTTGGAAGGAATCTCAGAGATCTTCTAGTCTAACCTCCTGCTTGAGCAGGATACCCTATATCATTTCATATCAATGATTGTCCAGTCTCTTTTTGAAACCTTTCAGTGATGAAGCACCCACAATTTCTGACAGCAAGCTGTTCCATTAGTTGATGGCACTCAGCATTAGGAAATTTCTCCTTAGTTCTAGGTTGTTTCTCTCCTTGGTTAGTTTCCAACCATTGTTTCTTGTTGTACCTTTTGGTGCTTTGGAAAATAGTTTGACCCCCCTCATCTTTGTAGGAGCCCCTCAAATATTGTAACAGTGCTATCATGTCCCCCTAGTCATTCTTTTCATTAGACAAGACAAACCCAATTCCTGTAACTATTCTTCATACGTTTTAGACTCCAGCCCCCTAATCATTTTAGGGGAATGATAGAATAATACAGAAAAAGTCTGTAAAATACTTTGGATAGGTCTACTGTCCAAACTGATCTAATTTCACCAGAACTCCTATTTAATTTGCATTTCTCCGTTCAGTTTTTGCTTGATGTCTTGAAAGATCAGCACTAAAGGGTTTCAGATAAATTCTGATTTATTTCACACACATCTCTTTTCTATCTTTATAAAAGTTGAAGGAAATCATTAGTATGAAGAGTTGAGGACTTTTCTCCTCCCAGATGAAATGTGATTTTGTTTGTCGAAGCCACATCCAAACATGCAACACACTCTCCTTTTGTGTGAAGCGAATCCCATTAATATTCTTTATCTCATTGCTCAGAGCCTCCTAAGGACAAACATGCTATAAAATGTTCCCATAAATCAAATTTAAGTGTACTGCAGAGGTAATGGGATAGTAAAAACGTCATGCTTTGGCAGTGGTTTAGTGGAGAATGACCCATTTTCATATTAAAATGATAGGATCAGTATGATAAAATTCATAAAAATTGTGGCTTTTTTTTAAAGCTGAGAAGCCAATAAGATTTAGATCAGACTTATATACCCTGGATTTAATATTGGTATTTTGGCAGTGCTAAGGCAGCTGAAAAAATGGGCCTCTTTCATAGCCTGGCCTATTTCTGTGATGACATGGACAACTGCCTTCAAACTACTTGTGGAAAATTAATTCAAGCCTCCAGTATCACCACTGTGAAAATTTCCGAACAACAACAACAACAACAAAAACAAAAACAAATAACCTGCTTTGCCCTTTAAAATGGAAAAAGAATTGGGAAGCTATGCAAGCTTTGGTCCAAACAATATTTGTTAAAAGTCAACCAAATCATTTTGTATAGATATTCTCTCTATATTTTCTTTTTTACAATTGCGTTGATATGCTTTGTATTTGCTACATCATTTTAATATCCTTACCGTATCTTTGCTTGTAAAAAAAAAATTGCAGAAGAGAATTCTGAAACTGGCAACTGTGTGGAAATGGAAATAAATAATCTTACTCAACACATCATTCTCATTATCTTAACTCATCTGTATGAAGTAGCATGGGGATCACATGTCAAAGAGTTATTAAAAAGCCCTTCGCCCAGCAGTAAAATGCACCTACTTTTTCTCCAATCTACTTTATAGTCTAATTATGCTTCTCCCCCCCACTCTTTCAAAAGTGTTGATCTGGTAAGTGAGAAACTGCTAAGAAATCTAATGGAGTTGCAGGAATGCAGTTTGCCAAGAAGAAAGTTTTGGCACATTTAATGATCACAAAAAGGAAGAAAGAAAAAACAGGTTTCCTATATATCTAATTGACTATACTTTGCAAATTATTAGAAATGGATGGAATCAATATCATAATGTATGAAAGCAATTTTTATGGTCCTTCACAGTTATTTAAAGCACATGACTTTGTTCAAACTGTTCTGTTCTAGAATTAAGCACTGTGACTAAAATTCAAAGATTCATGGGTTGTTTTTTTGTCAGCTAGTGGTGCATTTTGCTTTGTGTATGTTAAAGTGCCAATTTCCTTTCCTCCAGTGATGTTTTGATGTTGGTGACAGGCACATGTCAGCCACCCAAGGCTTTTGCCATGACAGGATGTGTCTTACTGTCAAAATGGTCCAAAACTTTCTTCCAAACTTTTCCTTCTCTTTATGTTTACTGGAGTTGAAATCCACTCCAAATTCACCTTTTCTGGGGGTGGTGGTGGTGGAATGTTCAGAAGAAATGCAGCAGCAATTCTAACTAGGCTATATCAGCAGAGTGTCACCAGATATTATGTTTAATGTGCTAGATAAGTCCCTAGTAGATGAAATCTTCTCAGAAAACATTGGATAACAAACATTCCAAAGGAGAGTCTTAATTTCTTTTCTTGGATTATTTTTTTTGTTCAAACACTGATTGTAAGAAAACAATCACAAATGGAAATGATAACTGACAGCTATAACTGCTGTTTAACCTAGGAAAAACAACAGTGCGCTGTGTTGATACAACTGGTGAGTTTGTGATTCATGATGATCACCTTCAACTAAAACCAGTCAGTTAAGTGAGTATAAGCTGTATTACCCAGGGCACAATTAAGAGTTTTGCCATTAATATGTAGGCCAGGAGGAAAAAGTGATGTACTGCTGAACCAAGTGAATCCTACTCTGTTGTTGGGCTTATTTCTCAATATTTTTAACAGTTCAAGATGACTGATAGGGGACAAGATCATGTGACAAGATCATGTGACACACAGCTTCCAGATTACTTAGAATAGTGTTTGCCTTTGAAAACAGCTCTAGAATGCTCATGGAGAGCAAAACAGAAGGACACAAAACAAGTTTTAGAAAATTTTAATAATCTTAATTACATCTGAAGAAAGCTTTGAAAAATCGATAAGAGCAGAGAGAAAGTGATGTGTATTGTTTTTCAATAGGAAAAAACCTTTACTGCTGATGTGATGACATGAGAAATGATTTATTGGAGTGTAATAACTTGTAAAGGGTATTAATCAAAATGGCAATGCAAACAATACATTTGATTTACCAACATCAGCCAGGCTTTCAATGCCATGCAATTTAATCTCCTCCGCATAAATGAGTAGGCAAGCAATGTTAACAAATATACAAATCAAACAATAGCATTTGGGATCACAGCGAGATTTAACCTGGAGGCCAACTTCAATATCTTTATTCTCAAAGTGTGTTTTGCCCCTCCTCCCCCAATATCCTTGTAAGCCTTTCTAAATAAGCTAGTAGCAAAAAAGGAATGTGCTGTTCAAAAACACTACAGAACAATAGAAAAGGAACAAACCCTTTGAAATAAGGAATCATATTCATGAATTTCTTATATGTCAATTTGTAGGGAGGTGGTGGGGAAGAGGCTTTAAAAATATTAACATCTAAAGTGTCCGGTTTCCTTCACTTTTTTCACCTAACCTTAGGAAATCTCAAGGGAATTGAGTAAGTTCAAAGACATTCAAATTGAGCTAAAAATAATAATGAAAGGCAGAACCTTCCAGAAGGTTTCTTCACAGGAACATTCCTTCTAGGAGATCAATGGGCAGCCTCTGCTTTTTGCCACCATCATAGTAAAAAGTGTTTCTGAACCTGAGGTAGAAATGTTGTTCTTTAAGCACGAAATAGTCTAATTATCCATATTGGGTAATTCCAACATTAGCATTTTGCCAAATCCAGAACAAAGTCCAAATTTATCCACACAAAATCCCATCATTGTGGACTAATTGACATTTTAGTGATGGGAAAACGTAGGTCTGCTGTGCTGAAAAAGTTCACCAATCGCTATTCAATCTAAATTGCATTGTAGTTTTCATTTATACCAGTTAATGGGAGTCTGTGTACTTTTAATCAAAAATTATAGTCATTATGTAAGCTCTATTTCATCTATATCTATCTATCTATCTATCTATCTATCTATCTATCTATCTATCTATCTATCTATCTATTAAATTTATATACTGCCCATCTCACTATCCAAAGTATTTTTTACTTCTTAATATGATTAAAAAAAACCAAATATATAAAGGATGGGAGGGACACATATTTGCTGACCTGCATTAGTAGAATATCGTACATGATTAGGGCAGGTTATGAGTCAAAACAGAATTCATTTTTTTCTGGTGGTTTAAATCTGTAATTAAAGTATAATAAGCATATGTTGTATATACTACAGCAGAGATCTGGATTTGATTAATTTATCTCTCTTTGCCATTTTTCTTATTCCATGACACTTTAATCA
This sequence comes from Naja naja, assembly GCA_009733165.1. Lineage (NCBI taxonomy): Eukaryota > Metazoa > Chordata > Lepidosauria > Squamata > Elapidae > Naja > Naja naja. Next base: position 216,537,139 of record CM019149.1, on the reverse strand, counting down.
GAATTATCTCATATTACAAGATGCTAGGCTTGGAATTGAATTGAATTGAACTGAAAGGAAAAGAATCCCCGTGATAACTTTTAATGGTGTTTTAAATTGCACGGAGATGATGGAAACATTTTGCAGATAAAGATAAATCATGACAAAAATTTGACTTGAAGTGAAACCTCATGTCCAAAGAGCACCTGATCCACTTGTAAACCTTAATGTGTGAGAATACTGCACTGTGACTTTTGCCAGCAGGCTAAAGCAGGTAATTACCATAATATTTCTATTGCTAACATACTCTGCTAGGTTACTCTGCCTGTTTTTCTTCTCCTGTCAAGTAATACTATATATACTCTACTGGAAACAACACATGAAATCACCAGATCCAGACAGGATTCGGAAACCACTCCGTTCAGAGTGCCATGATTAGATCTCCCACCATTCATAGGAAAAAATTCAGTCAGATTGTAATCTTTTCTATTTTCTCCATAGATTCTTTGCCCCTCATGCTTCCAAACTGAAGAAATTAGGAGGCATTAGAGAAAGGGAGAGATGTGTAAGGAAAACAGCTCTCCTCCGTCACATTGTAACAGCAAAATAAGCTTTTAAAAAAGGCAGCAAAAGTGAAAGTACTCAGACTGAGGTTAAAAAAATGAAAGCACCAGAAACATAGTCCTCTTTCAGCAAGGAAAAAAGCTTTCAGAATACAAAAGGATAGATTGGCTCAGTTTTAGCCAAGAAATAATCTAAAAAAATTAAGTTCCAGACAGTTCATTCATCCTCTCCTTTGATTATCATCAATCTTTAGTCCCAGGTAGGAGCAGCATGATGGGCTAGTGGTGCAGATGCTTGCCTTCCACTCAGAAGGTTGAGAGTTCAATAGAATAGAATAGAATAGAATAGAATAGAATAGAATAGAATAGAATAGAATAGAATAGAATAACGAGTTGGAAGGGACCTTGGTGTAGCAGATGTTTCTTTCCTAGGGTGCCAAGAAAAAAATATCTGCTGTGAACTCTGCATAGGTGTCAGGAAGGGCATCCAGCCAGTAAACACTCAGTTCCATCCAGTTGCCCCTGAATCTATCCTGAATAGGACTACAATGTCATAAAAAGGAAGGGTTTTTTTTAACCTAGAAAGGGTTTTTTTGAAGGGAGGGGGATAAAGCCTTGTCCCTTCACTCTGTTCAACTCCTTATTTATTTACTTATTGTTTTGCCAGATCTTCCTTTTTGGCTCTCCTTGTTAGCCATTCTGGCAGGCTTGTCCCCTTGTAAAACATTATACTTCTGCCCACTTCTTGCCCTTGGGATATTAAAATTATCATTAATCTTATGCGAACAAATAAAACATCTGTCATCAGATTGTTAATGTATTTGCCAGGATGCTTGTCCTCATTTGGGCTCCAGTGCCTGAGAAAAATGGTAAATGTTTACATATACCAGCAGGTTAAACTTTTATAAATGATAAATTAACATATGATAGGCATAAAGAGGATAAAAAGTGGAAGCCAGATTTAATTCTTCTCAACTTCTTTCAAAGTTTTAAGGCATTATAAGTGGACTACCCTTCTCCTGTTTTCAAGTTTCTAATCCTCTCTGCTATGGAATAATGGAATCCAGATTAGTAGAGTATTAAAGTGCTAAAGTGATACAGGTAGTCCTTGCTTATCTTATGCAGTGACCATTCAAAGTTATGACAATAAGGGGAAAAAAACCTTTGTGAGTAATCCTCCCATTTATGTCCATCAACAGAGTTGCACAGTCACATGATCTCCATTCCAGCCTTTGTAATAAATAGAGTTCATGGAAAAGGTGCAAATAAAATTGTTAAGTTGCGACCAAATGATTTTTCACTTAACAACTGCATTGTTTTGTGTTATGTATGTAGGTTTAAATGTTATTGGTTTATTTGAATTGGTCTTGTAAAATGTCAAATGGTATTGGTTTAAATAGCGGAAGAAACCCTGCACTCCCATTGGCTAGCAGCTACGGCTGCCGGCTATAAGAAGCAGCCGTAGCCTTACCCGGACGGGTCCATTCGAGCTGTTGTCATTAATAAAGTCTTTTGCTGGAATTCGCCTGACTCTTCATGCAAACTTAACACTGGCGACGAGGATGGGATTTCTGAAGAGAAGACGACGCGACGAACAAGCAACTGAGCGAGATGGCTGCGCTGAACACCCCCAGCACCGTTCGATCCGGCGACGGAAGACTGGGAATCGATGCAGACCGGTTCCACATGTTCCTGGAAGGGAACGATCTCGCCGGCATCCCGAGACGGAAGAGGGCGGTCTTTCTCACACCGCGTCCGCAGTCTTCAAAATGGCGAAGGCGTGGCGGGAGCAGCAGAATTGAAGGTAATAGAATGGCCCGAATTAGAAAGACTTTAAGAGCCCATTACTACAAGTATCGTGCCTCATTAAGAGACACGAATTTTACCGCGGGATCAAGGGGATAGCGAGAGTGTTAATGACTTCGGGCAAGCTTAAGGGACATTGGGGTGCTTGTGACTTTACCAACGAGAAGAGGCCATGCGTGATCGGTTTGTTTTGGGCCTTAAAGATAAGATCTTACAAAGCAAACTGTTAATGAAACCAAAAATCACGCTTAAAGAGGCCATTGAAGAGGCTGTTTCAGCAGAAGCCACCAAGTCCTCAGCTGCGCCATGAAAAGATTAACAAGGCCTCGAGCCAGGCCTCAAGCCATTCTGATGGGGAAAATCCTCAACAACTCATTGCAAACAAATAGACTCTGATTCGGATAGCAGTGAGGAAGAAGAGGGATTTTTAAGCTCAGAATGGAGAAGAAAAGAAAAGACTCTGAGAAAAACAGGCAAGGATTCGTTTGCAGAGGCTGTGGGGGCCACCCCGCACTGAATGCAAGTTCTTTGACTCCATTTGCCTACGTTGTGAGAGAACGGGCCATATAGCCAGAGTCTGCAAATCATCCAGAACTCCACCATTCAGGAAGAAATTTCCTGAGGAAGATTTTAAGCCCAACAATTTAATTGGAAAAATGGGGCTAAATCCAAAAGCAAATGGCAAGAGTGAAACTCACCAAACAATATCCATTGGTCAGTCTTCACATTTAAATAGCAGAAAAGTACATGTGAAGGTGTTTATTGAAGGGAGACCGTGCCACATGGAAGTGGACTCAGGCTCTTATTTATCTATGGTGTCATGGGACACTATACACAGACTCTTTCCAAGAATTCAGAAAAACATTTCCAGAAGCAAGCACTGACCCTCAAAGACTACCAAGGGAACAAGATTCCAGTAGTTGGAGCGAGGGAATTCAACGTGCAGTTTAAAGGCCACACCAAACGCTTGCCACTGACCATCGTGGACAAGGATCGCCCAAGTTTGCTGGGACTTGAGTGGTTCAAGCCACTTGGCATCGAGGTGACTGGCATCCATCACGTGAGCAGTTCTGACTGGGAAGAGTCCTTGAAGTCTGAGTTTCCAGAGGTCTTCAGCGAAGGACTGGGCAAGTATATGGGGACCCCTATTGCTTTCAGTTTAGACCCCAAGGTGCCCCCAATTCGTTTAAAGCCCAGGAGGGTTCCATTTGCTTTAAAGGAAAAAATTGATGCACAATTAGATAAGCTCATCGCCCAAGGGGTTTTGGAACCTACTGACCACTCCAGATGGGAAACACCCATAGTCACACCAGTCAAGGCTGATGGGTCAGTGAGAATCTGTGGTGACTACAAGGGGACACTTAACCATGCGCTGCAGCAGAGCCATACCCTGTACCTGTTGTGCATCATCTGCTCCATTCCCTTGGCAGGGGTACAGTATTTGCTAAACTGGACTTAGCTCAGGCATATCAACAATTAACAGTTGATGATGCCACTGCAGAGGCACAAACAATTGTGACTCATAGAGGTGCCTTCAAATGTAAAAGACTACAATTTGGAGTAAGCGTGGCACCTGGCATTTTTCAAAGTCTTATGGAAAGAATGTTGCAAGGACTGCCTGGGGTAGTGCCTTATTTTGATGATGTGTTAATCTCTGCTGAAAATGACACTCAGCTTCAAGAGAGACTCAGAGAAGTCCTTACCAGATTCAGAAAAGCAGGTTTGAAAGTCAAGGAAGACAAATGCACTCTCAAAACAGACAGAGTTGAATTCCTGGGGTACATGATTGATAAACAGGGCATCCACCCCACTGATGCCAAGGTTAAAGCGATCAAGGAAGCCCCTAAACCTCGTTGCAAGTCAGATCTGCAAGCCTTCCTTGGCCTTATTAACTTTTATCACATGTTTCTACCTCACAAAGCATCTATTGCTGAACCCTTACATCGCACTTGATAAGAAGGCTGCTTGGATCTGGGGGCGGAAGGAACAGTCAGCATTTAACAGTATTAAGAGACTAATCACGTCTGATGCTGTGTTGATTCAATTCTCTGAGAATTTACCTGTTGTTCTGACTTGTGATGCATCCCCTTTGGAGTGGGAGGGTTTTGAGCCACAGGCTTCCCAATGGCCGGGAAGCCCCAATTGCATTCTACTCTCGACGCTGTCCAAAGCAGAGAGGAACTACAGCCAATTGGACAAGGAGGCTTTAGCAGTTGTAGCAGCTGTTAAGAAATTTCATGAATATCTGTATGGCAGGTCATTCACCATTGTTACAGATCACAAACCTTGCTTGGCATCGTGGCAGGAGACAAACCTACACCTATTATCCTGTCACCAAGAATGCTGAGGTGGACTGAATTTTGCAGCCTACTCCTACAAACTGATTCACAGGCCTGGCAAGGACATTGGACATGCTGATGCACTGAGTTTGCCCACTACCTTGCCACAAGGAAGACTGTGAACTTGAGACTCACACCTTTTTCCTGGAGACCGTTGCTAAGCTTCCAGTCCATGCTGCTGAGATTGCCAGAGAATCTGCCAAAGATGCTGTGTTGGCACCTGTTATGGGCTGGATTAAGAAAGGTTGGCCTCTTCAAGATCTACCTCACTTTGCTCAACCTTTCAAATCCAGGCAAACTGAATTATCTGTATTAAGAGGATGTATTTTGTGGGGTAACAGGGTGGTTATTCCTGCAAAACTGCAAAGGAGGTTTTGGAAATGTTACATGAGGGTCATCCTGGGATTGTAAGGATGAAAGGTTTGGCCAGGAGTTATGTATGGTGGCCAGGTATTGACAAAATGGTTGAAAACTGGGTTGCATCTTGTCCCAATTGCCAGGTAGTCAGGCCTGCCCCACCTCCCCCACACAGGAATGGGAATGTCCTAGGGGCCCATGGTCTAGAATCCACATTGATTTTGCAGGTCCTACAAGAGGGCACACGTTTCTAGTAATTGTTGATGCATACTCCAAATGGCTAGAGGTTATTCTCATGACTTCTACTACTACTGAGGCTGTTATCAAGCAGCTCAAAGCTCTTTGTAACCCATGGGTTACCAGATGTCCTTGTCTCTGACAATGGCCCTCAATTCACGTCTAACATTTTTGAATCCTTTCTAGCTCAACAGGGCATCAGACATGCCCTTACAGCCCCTGGCACCCCGCCAACGGCCGGCTGAACGTATGGTACGCTTTACCAAAGAAAAGCTTCAGCAGCTGGGTCCTGGGGACATCTCTGAGAAGCTTGAAAAGCTTCTTAGTGTTCAGCACATCACTCCTAGCCCATCAACTAACTTGTCCCCAGCAGAGTTGTTAATGGGCAGGAAACTTAGGTCTTCCCTTGACCGACTTCATCCCACTTATGCACCCAATACACCACTGGATTCCACTTCCAAAGTTCGTTCTTTCAGTGTGGGAGATTCTGTCTATGCTAGGAACCTTACAGGTGAACCTTTGTGGATTCCTGCTGAAATAACTCACATCACTGGCCCTCTTTCTTACAGGGTTCAAACAGAGGATGGCCTCCTCTGGAGCAGGCACATTGACCAACTTAGATCCCGGTTCACTCAGGAACATCGCCCTGTCTCTCTCTAGGTCCCTCACCTGATGTCTCTTCTAGGGGAAGGGGAGGAACAGGAGGAATATCAGCAAACAGGAATCAACCCCTTGTGTAACGAGCCATTGCGGCAGGAACCATCCCGAACCCTGTCACAATGCCAAGATCCATCCTTAGAAGTAGAGTCATTACGACAGGAACCATCCCGAACCCTGTCACAATGCCTAGATCCATCCTTAGAAGTGGAAGATTGTACATCACTACCAGATTTGGGTGTTGACATTGGAATGGAGATGGGTTGGGAGGAGAGACCAGATTCTAACAGTCTAACAGGGTCTTCTTTCACAGGAAGTCCTAACAGGGAAATGTCAGCAGACACATTTCCCCTCTCACTGGGTGAGAACAATAAAGATTCTGAACCACGAAGGTCTCAACGTACACGTAAGAGCCCCACCTATTTAAGGGAATATATTAGATAGGTTGGGGTTTGGTATGGACTGAACCTAGTGGGGAGGGGTGTTATGTATGTAGGTTTAAATGTTATTGGTTTATTTGAATTGGTCTTGTAAAATGTCAAATGGTATTGGTTTAAATAGTGCGGGAAGAAACCCTGCACTCCCATTGGCTAGCAGCTACGGCTGCCGGCTATAAGAAGCAGCCGTAGCCTTACCCGGACGGGTCCATTCGAGCTGTTGTCATTAATAAAGTCTTTTGCTGGAATTCCTCGCGTCTGACTCTTCATGCAAACTTAACATTTTGTTTAATGATTGAAGAGGAAATAATGTCATTAACCAGTTGTGGTCAGGTGATTTTCCATTCATTGACTGTGGCACTTAATCAAGTTGCTGGTCCCAATTTTGGTCACTAAATGAAGACTACCTGTAGTTGTTTTCTCTACCTATACTGTTTTTTCCATCTCCATCTCTCTTCTTTTCCATTAAAAAAAAAACTTGAAGTCAGTGGTCAATGTTTAGCCTCACTTGGAGGATCATAATTTGTCCAACCTTATTACTGCAAAATGACCATGCATGTATGAACTCGGCTGGCTACAGGTAGTCCTCAATTTGCAAACACAAATGAGTCCAAAATTTTTGTTGCTAGGTGAAAGAGTTGTTAAGTGAATTTTGCCCCTTTTTATGCGCTTTCTTGCCATACTGTGTTTCCCCGAAAATAAGACCTACCCCAAAAGTAAGACCTAGTGTAAATCTCCAGTTCCAGGAAGACTTTTCAGGGAGCAACCGTGCACCCAAAACACCCCCTACACACTCACACCCACTATTTGGCACCATAAATATATAAGACCTACCCCGAAAATAAGACCTAGTGTGTTTTTGGGAGCCAAAAAAAATATAAGACAGTGTCTTATTTTCGGGGAAACACGGTAGTTGTTAAGTGAATCACTGCATTTGTTAAATTAGAAACATGGTTGTTAAATGAATAGGGCTTCCTCGTTGACTTCACTTGTCAGAAGGTTGCAAAAGAGTTCACGTGATCCCAGGACACTGCAACCATTTTAAATACGAGTCAGTTGCCGAGCAACTGAATTTTGATCATGTGACCATAGAGATGGTGGAACAATTGTATGAAAAACAATCATAAGCCACTCTTTTTCAGTGCTGTTGTAATTTCAAAGTCATTAAATAAGTCAAGGATTCCTGTATTATCAGGGTAGGAAGAGTGACATTTGCAAATTTATTTCCTTTATTGAAAACTTAATATTTAATTTCTAGCATGTTTTTAATGCAGTGAGATCATGAGTAGAGAAGAAATATTTTTTTCAGATCAGATTTCCTAAAACCTGTGGGAAACTGATAAAGCAAACCAAACCATATTTGCTTGTGCATTTATTCATAAGCAGATTTTCACACATGCATAAATATTTTTGCATCATATTGGTAAACACATTTAGCCTCTTCCTCCTTCTTCCTCACATTGACCCACTTCAGGTAATTGATTTCCTGCTGTCAGTAGCAAAAGAAACTAGCATTTTAGCTCTCATTCTAACTACTGTAGCAGACTAGCTGGCAGGCTGAGAGAGGAACCAAATGATATACTTTGCAATATTTTTGTCACAATGATGCACTGTCATATCATTGTGATGCAAGTTTCTCCCTTTCATTGACACATGCAGCCATGCAAATACTAAAAGAATGAGCTTGTATCATTGCAAAGCTGCTTATCATTTATCCCCTGAACTTCTCAAAAAAGCTTCTGCACAATTCTGTGGACAGACACATTAAGTTCATATGGCTCAACCTGGCTAAGACTGAGTGGTTATATGTACCGGCATCTCGAGTTATCCAGGATGTTCCACCTTTAGCTATGGGGGGAGAGTTGTTGCCCCCCATAGATAGGGTCCGCAACTTGGGTGTCCTCCTGGATGCGCGGCTCAGTTTGGAGGAACAGGTGGGAGCTGTGGCTGGGGGGCATTTGCCCAGGTTCACCTGGTGCATCAGTTGCGCCCCTATCTGGACCGAGATGTCCTACGTGTGGTCACTCATGCTCTCGTTACTTCCCATTTGGACTACTGCAATGCTCTTTACATGGGGCTACCCTTGAGGACCACTCGGAGGCTTCAACTTGTCCAGAATGCAGTGGCATGGGTTGTGATGGGAGTATCCCGATACTCCCATATTACACCCCTCCTACGTGAGCTGCACTGGTTACCAGTTGCCCTCCAGGTGAGATTCAAGGTGTTGGAATTGACCTATAAAGCCCTACATGGCTTAGGACCAGGGTATTTGCAGGAGACCCTGCTACCAGTAACGGCTTCCCAACGTCCCGTGTACTCCCATAGGCAGGGCCTCCTTGGGGTGCCGTAGGCCAGACAGTGTCAGCTGGCGACCCCTAGGGGTAGGGCCTTCTCTGTGGGAGCGCCCACCCTATGGAATCAGCTGCCCCTGGAGCTTCAGGTGGCCCCTGACCTCCGATCTTTCCATCGTGGCCTGAAAACATGGTTGTTCCAACTTGCAGACCTGGACTGATGGAGGGGATGGGGGTTTTACTAAACTGTTTTTATTAATTTTTAATTGATTATTGGGTTTCATATTTAATTTTTTAATATTGTATTGTATATGTACTGTTTTATGATTGTACGCTGCCCCGAGTCCTTCGGGAGATGGGGCAGCATAGAAATCCAATGAATGAATGAATGAATGAATGAATGAATGAATGAATGAATGAATATGGGAAGATGTTAATAGCAATAGCACTAGCAATAACATTTAAACTTATATACCACCCCATACTGATTTACAGCACTCTCTAAGCAGTTTACAGTCAGCATATTTATTTATTTATTTATTTATTTATTAGATTTATATCCCGCCTCACTTCCCCCGAAGGGGAACTCGAGGCGGCATACAAAAGGATAAAAACAATTTCTATACAATATAAAAACAAGAAGCTCATTCATACCAATCCAAAACATACCCGGGGGAAAAGCAAAATCTCAACATCTCAATACCATGCCCTCCGACAAAGCCAGGTCTTAACGGCTTTGCGGAAGGCAAGTAGATTTCGGATGATTCTAATCTCCGCAGGGAGATTGCCCCCAACAATCTGGGTTGTCATTTTACTGACCTCGGAAGGATGGAAGGCTGAGTCAACCTTGAACCAGTCAGGATCGAACTTCTGGCTGTGGGTAGCATTAGTCTGTGATACTGCATTCTAACCTGTTAAGTTTGCATGAAGAGTCAGACGCGAAGAGCTTCAGTGAAGAGTTTATTAGTGACTACAGCTCGAATGGACCCGTCTTGGATGGGCTACGGCTGCTACTTATAGCCAGCAGCCGCAGTTGCCAGCCAATCAGAGTGCAGGGTTTTCCCGCACTTTTCAAACCAATCATATTTGACATTTTACGAGAACAATTCAAACTAAACCAATAACATTCAAACCTACATACATAACATAACCACTGCACCACCACAGGCTTATTAAGGAATACAGCCTGGCTTTCTTGGGCCATGCAGTGCACATTAAGGAAGACAGAAACTTTAACATTGAACTTTACAAAAAAAAGCCCACACATAGAGGTTAGTATTTACATTTTGATTCTCACCACCCACTGGAGCACACTCCTACCCACTGAGGAGACAACCTCCCCATCCTTCTCTTGTTCTGCATGAAAAGTAACGGTCTCTGACTTCTGACAGCACAAGTAATTATCTGATCTCAGTGCTGTGCTTCATTTCGCTACAGAAAAATGCCTCTACTCCATTGGCTACTATAGGTTGTCCTCGACTTATGATCAGTTGCTCAGCAACCATTTGAAGTTACTACAGGCCTACTTAGGGAATACTTATAATCTGAATTTGAAGTTTTGATGATTGCCCTCATCCCCTGGTCACATGATGGCACTTGGCAACCTGGCTGCTTTTATTCCCATTTGCATCATCCTGCACTCAGGTGACCACATTTACAAGAATTTTGCCCAAATCCAGTAAAATGGATTTAGGGCCCGCTACCTTAGAAGAGTGAGGAAAATTCACAGGGATGACTCAGAGTCAGCACTTCTTCACTCTCTTACCATCGGGTAGGAGATATAGAAGCATAACCAGCCGCACCAACAGGCTGCAAAACAGTTTTTACCTGTGGGCTGTCAGACTTCTGAACGGAAAATAACTTCATGTCAACGTAGTATGATAGACTTGTGGGGCCGGCGCGTTGTACAACAAGGTCACATAGTGTAATAAGATTCTGTCCACACTGTGATTTGATTTGGGGGGTGCACGAAGGGAGGCTCAGCCAATTTCATTGTACACATGTTATACTCTGACAATAAAGGTAATAATAATAATTTACTTTGATGTTTTAGTAAAACTGGCCCATAGTGAACCATGGAGTTCACTTAATAATTACCTCAAAAAAGATTGTACAGGTAGGTCATGTGGGTGACCCAATTTATGATTGTCATGTTACAACTGTGGCTTCATTACAACCATAACTCAATGACTACTTGAACATGCTCTTGGCAGCAACAACTCCCCTCTGGTCATAAATAACCCTGCCATTTTGTCTTAAGCTTCTACAACCTTCTCAGGGTGTCTTTTTCAGATTTTGAACACAAGCCAACCCTTGCTAGATAAGCAATTTAGTCAAGGCTGGCGAACAAGTAAAGAAACATAAATCAGAGTCTCTAAAGATAAGGCTTTAGTAGTTTTGCTTTCTGAAGGAGAATAATCCAGAGTTTAGAGACCTGGGAAGGTTCACCAGCCAGTCCAAGGGTCAAAATTTCAGATTTCTTAAACAAGAAGAAAACACAATAACAATATACCAGAAACAATCCTTTGGGCCCATTTTGGCTTTCTGAAAGGGCCTGAAGATCTGGTTCTGCAATTGGCCTAAGGCCTCAATGGGGGGGGGCGTGTCATTCTGAAGGTGATTATGGACTAAGATAAGATTCCGGTTCCTCCCTGTGTGTTTGTGTCTTACTCCCTTCCTCCCCATCTTTCATATTTTTTACATTTGAATTTTACATTTAAATCTAAATTTTACTATTTAATGTAAAATCTAAATTTTACATTTAAATCTATTTTTTACTATTCATTGTTTTAATGTTTTATCATGATTTATCACTTATTGCTTGTATGTATGTTGAGAGCTTATGCAGACAAATTCCTTGTGTGTCCAATCACACTTGGCCAATAAAGAATATTCTATTCTATTCTATTCTATTCTATTCTATTCTATTCTATTCTATTCTATTCTATTCTATCCTATCCTATCCTATCCTATCCTATCCTATCCTATTCTATTCCATTCCGTTCTATTCTAGTTTTATTGATTGTAAGGTGAAATGGGCAGCATATAAATTTAACAGATAAACAAAATTTCCAACACAGCCATAATAGATAGCCCTCGGCTTACATCCATTCAATTTGTGATAATTCAAAGTTACAACTGCACTGAAAAAAGTGACTTACAACCATTGCAGCCTCTCCATGCTCACATGATCAAATTTCAGGCACTGGGCAACTGGCATGGATTTACAACATTTGCAGCATCCTCGGGTCATGTATTTAACATTTGTGACCTTCCAACAAGCAAAATCAATGGAGGAAGCTGGATTCACTTAATGATCACATGATTCATTTAACAACTGCGGTGATCCTCTTAAGAACCATGACAAAAAAAGGTCATAAAGTCTGCTGCAACTCGCTTAGCAATGTAAATTCTGGTCCCTAACATGGTTGTAAGTCAAGAACTACCTGTACGTGATTACTTGTCTCTTGCTGACCTATCATCATGCTAAATCAGCTGAAAAATCAAAATAAAGTCAGCAAGGCTTTTCTTGGCTCTGTACAGCTAGTCCTCAATGTATAACAGTTCATTTAGTGACTATTCAAAGTTACAACAGCACTGGAAAAAGTGACTTTTCAGAGTTACAACCATTTGCAGCCTCTCCATGGTCATGTGATCAAAATTCAGATGCTTGGCAGCTTATTCATATTTATGACAGTTTCAGTGTCCTGGTGTCATGTGATCCCGTTTTCGGCTCTTCTGACAAGCAAAGTCAGTGAGGAAGGCAAATTCCCTTAACAACTGGGTGACTAACTTATCAACTGCAATGATTCACTTAACAACTGTGGCAAAAAAGGTGGTAAAATGGGGCAAAGCTCACTTTACAAATGTTTCACTTAATCAGAGCAATGTTGGGCTCAATTGTGGTCATAAGTCGACCTGCAGCCATAATGAAGGGAAATATTGCACAATTTATTATGGTTTAAACTTTTTTTTTAATTACATTTATATGCCGCCCTTCTCCGAAGACTCAGGGTGGCTTACAATTTTTGGGATACAACCCAGTGTGATCAGCAATAGCCTTCATTCCATTGTATATGCCTGCTTATTACTAAGCGGCATTTTTACAAAGTCAGCTTATTGCCCCCAACAATCTTGGGTCCTCAATTTACCTACCCCGAGAGGATGGAAGGCTGAGTCAACCTTGAGCCTGGTGGGATCCGAGCCTGCACTAATTGCAGGCAGCTGGAACTTAAATGCAGGCATTTAACAGCCTGAGCCACCAAGGCCCTTATTAACTTTACCATAGGTACAAAATTTGAGCAATTATAACTGTAAGCAGCTCATTAAGCTATGAAATGAGATTCCTGCAGTTCCAAGCAGGACTAACAAATGCCAGCCCTGACAATGGAGAAAAGTGACCCTCTGAGGGATTTTTTCCTAACCAGGGACCTAATTTTGCTTTCCAGTAGCCACACACCAAAAGACAATACAATCAGTTGATCAAACCTGTGTTATCTTAAAAGAGCTTTATACTCATGTGTATCTTAAAAATCAATGAATGAATGAATAAATAAATATTTCTAAACTGAATTGTGAATCAGAAGGTATAATGCATCATATACAGCAGTGGTGGCTAACCTTTTTCAGCTCCCATGCCAATACCCAGAATGCAATGTGTGCTGGGCTCCCCATGCCTCCTGCGTATGTGCGCATGACCCCCTCATGCACCACACGTCTGTGCATGCATGCGTGACTCCCCCTCACGTGCAGTGCGTCTTCGCGCATGCACACATGTCTCCCACGCACCCCCCTCCGCCCCCTGCGCATGCTCACCAGATACCTGACAATCAGCTGTTGGGTGGTGGCACACATGCGCATGCGCAGTGGGGCTCTTCCAGGTGACCTCTCGCGTGCTGGGGGAAATGGCTCTGTGTGCCACTTCCGGCATACGTGGCATAGGTTCACCCACACAGATATACAGTATTAAAAAAAAACAAGTATTTATCCTTCTTAGTTTGAATTGTAGAAATAATTTATGTTATTCCATAATATTGAGGGCCTCTGAGTAGTATAAAAATCATTACATGGCACTAGAAGGAGTAAAGAGCTACACAATACACCTAAACTGTTAATTTATGTTTGTGAAGTGCCAGTTGTTTAAAGAACCTGATTTTGCTATTGCCAAAGCTTTAGCTGCTGTGTTAGAAAAGTCTAACACCTGGAGAAAAAACGATAAATAGAAATTGTAATTAATCTACAACTCACAGAAATGTTTGGTGTTATGCTTTTTATGCATGTTTTATAACATTTTAGTTAATACTCTATTCTTTTTTCTAGTCAATTTTTTATTTATTAGGAAATCAGGGCAAATTTGTATTTTTCTGTTTGTATTTTTTGTAGTTTCTATATTTGCTTTCATTTGTAATTCTTAATTTAAAAATGAAAAAACAAACATCAGAGCAAATTTTATTTTCTTTCCCAGGCACTCATCACCAATTGCAGAGGTTGCAATATATTATTAAGGGATTAGTTAATATGTGTCTCTCCTATAAATGTCCTGACACCTTATTTTATAACCAGTTAATCTCTTCATACTGCTTTAGATCTTGCAAACAAATCTGTAAAGTGAGTTCTCTATAGTGCTATTGTATCTCAGCTGCAAAAATCTGAATGGATGATATAGAGATTCCTGTCTCTTTACTACCAACTATGGGTAGTAGGGATCTGAATTTTTGTGTTCTATATATCTTTTTTTAATAAGTTTTTTATTTTATTTAAAATACATACAATTCATCTTTCATTTAACAGTGTGTCATCTGGGTACAAATATCTTGTGTAATAACAGTTAAATTTTACAATATATTTTTATGAACTTCACTGGAAATTACACTACCTGGAATACTCTCATGTAAGTCTTTCTAATCTGATATTCACCCCATTTTGGCAGATTTGTTTGTTTTAATCTTATAACTTAGTCACTGGTTTGAGATGGGTGGCTATATATATATAAACTTACAGTTCTGAGAAACACACAGGTAGCATGACCCAAAGACTGAAGAAGTTCAAACTATCTGGAGATGCTAGATGAGGAAATTTTTTGTCAGATTACCATTTCGGTTCTATATGTGTTGTTTGTACTGTAATAGATAATTCACAGAAACATTATTTATTTATTTATTATTTGGACTTGTATGCCGCCCCATCTCCGAAGACTTGGGGCGGCTCACAACTAAAAACAACGACAATAGATAATTAAAAAGAATTAAACCGTTCACAAGCCCCAAAAGTTACAAAACTAAAATTTACAATAATTTAAAATAATTAAAAACCCATCCCCTCCAGAGAGGGGTCACAGCCCGGATTGGTCGAACAACCAGGTCTTCAGATCATGGCGGAAGGTGCGGAGGTCAGGGGCCAGGCGGAGCCCCAGGGGCAATTGGTTCCAGAGGTCAGGGGCCGCAACAGAATAGGCTCGTCGCTGGGGGACCACCAGCCGACATTGACTTGCTGACGGGACCCTGAGGAGTCCTTGCCTGTGTGCTTGCACAGGGCGGTTGGTGCTCGGTATCAGCAGGAGTCGCTCCCTTAGGTATTGAGGACCCATGTCATGAAGGACTTTGTATGTTAAAACCAAAACCTTGAATCTCACCCGGAGTGCAACCGGCAACCAATGTAGGCCATGCAGGAGGGGGGTAATATGGGAGAATCGGGAAACTCCCATCACCACCCGCGCCACGATTCTGCACCAGCTGCAATCTCCAGATGGTATGCAAGGGCAGTCCTAAATAGAGAGCGTTGCAGTAGTCGAGTCTAGAGGTGACAAGGGCGTGAGTGACTGTGCACAGGGCATCTCAGTCCAGAAATGGGCGAAGCTGACGAACAAGGCGGAGCTGGGCAAAGGTCCCCCTGGC
Source organism: Naja naja (assembly GCA_009733165.1). NCBI lineage: Eukaryota > Metazoa > Chordata > Lepidosauria > Squamata > Elapidae > Naja > Naja naja. The sequence continues at coordinate 216,521,580 of CM019149.1, read as the reverse complement.
AACGGCCCCCACCTGCTCCTCCAATCAGAGCCATACATCCAGGAGGACCCCCAGATTCCGCGCCCTATCCACAGGGGCAACACCTCTCCCCTATGGTCAAAAATGGATGTTCCTGACTGGGCCGAGATGCCAGCATGCACAACCACTCAGTCTTGGCCGGGTTGAGTTGAAGCATGTTCCCGCTCATCCAAATCCATACCGCATCCAAACACCGGGTCATCAGGGAGAGGGCATCACTGATCTGGTTCGGGGTGGAGATGTACAGCTGGGTGTCATCCATGTACTGATGGAATCTCACCCCAAAACCACGGATGATCTCACCCAGAGGCTTCATGTAGATGTTAAATAGAAGAGGGGAGAGGACCGACCCCTGAGGGACCCCACAAGAGAGCACCCTCGGTTGACCTCTGCCCCCTGCCAACACCGATTGCACCCCCAAGAGGTAGGAGGTGAACCACCGGAAGGACAGTGCCCCCACTCCCAACCCCCGAGGCATCGCAAAGGATACCATGGTCGATGGTATCGAAGCCGCTGAGAGATCTAATAGGACCAGGACAGAGGAAAAGCCCTGTCCTGGCGCCTCCCAGGACAGATCATCCATCAATGCCACCAATGCCGTCTCGTGCAAGCCGGTCGAAGCCCGATTGGTACGGATCCAGGTAGTCCGCTTCATCCAGGAAGAGTGGAAACTGCCGAGCCACCACACTCTCAACAACCTTGCCAAAAGGTTGGAGACTGGACGAAAGTTGTCTAACACAGTTGGGTCCAGGGCAGGCTTGAGGGGTCTCACCACCACCTCCTTCAAGGTGGAGGGAACAACACCCTCTCTCAATGAAGCATTGACAACTGACTGGAGCCAACTGCAGGTGGCCTCCCTGGAGGCATAAGACAACCAGGAAGGACACGGGTCCAACAAACATGTGGTGGAACTCAGACGCCGCATAGTCCTGTCCACTTCATCCTCAGAAACATTATCGAACTCATCCCAGATCACACTGGCCAGACTACTTGTACCCTCTTCCTCAGACCACTGCAAATCGGAGGACAATCAGCTCTGAATCCGGGCGATCTTGTCTGACAGATGTTGACCAAATTCCTCAGCCCTTCCCTGCAATGGGTCCGCCCCCTCCCCCATAAGGAGAGAGCGGGTAGCCCAAAACAGGATGGTTGGGCGGTTATCTGCGGACACTATGAGGGCAGAGAGATAAGACCTTCTCGCCGCTCTCATAGCTACCAGGTAAGTCCTAATATGGGCTCTTAGCTGGGCTTGATCGGATTGGGAGCGGGTGGACCTCCACCTGCTCTCTAAACCCCTCCAACGACGCTTCATCTCCCAGAGCTCCTCAGTATACCATGGAGCCAACCAGGATCCACGGTGTGTGAGGGGACGCATGGGGACAACTTTGTCGAGGGCATCTAAGGCGGCCTGTTGCCAAGTGGCCGCCAGCTCCTCGGCAGAGCTGTGGGCCAGGGAAGAGGGAAAGAACCCCAGTTCCGCCTGGAACCTCTCAGGGTCCATCAGGCGTCTGGGGCGGAACCATCTCGGTGGCTCCTCATCCCAGCAGTGGGGGGCAGCTTGTTGGAAGACCAGCCGCAGGAGATAGTGATCAGACCATGGAACGGGCAGTGCCGTAAAAGTGGCCTGCCCTCTGTCACTACGCCACTGTTCCGAGACAAAAACCAGGTCGAGAGTATTTCCCCCCTCATGAGTAGGGCCTTGAATCAATTGGGTCAGGCCCATGGCGTCCATAGAAGCCATGAATTCCTAGGCCAAACCCGATGCCCCCCCGAGGGAAGGCAGATTGAAGTCCCCCAGGACCATAAGCCCCGGGAGCTCCACCGACACCCCCGAGAGGACATCAAGAAACCCAGGAAGGGCCGCTGCCACACAGCTGGGGGAAAGGTATGTCAGCAGCAAGCCCACCCGACCATTAGGCCCCCACCTCAGGAGGAGGGTCTCACTCTCGCCTATCTCTGGAACAGCGACCTCCCTTGGAAACAGGGTCTCCCGAATAACCACAGCCACCCCACCACCCCTCCCCTGGGCCCGTGGCTGGTGCAAAACCCGAAAACCTGGGGGGCATAGATCAACCAGAGGGACTCCTCCCTCTGGCCCCAACCAGGTCTCAGTGATATAAGCCAGGTCCGCAGCCTCCTCCTCAATGACCTCACGGAAGAGGGAAGACTTATTAGCCATGGACCTGGCATTAAAATACACCAGTTTGAGCCCAGGGGTCCCAATTCCCATGCCCCCTAGGGAGGAGGACATAGGGTTGGAGCACGTCACCGCCCGAAGGTGGCGGGTACGGGCTCCTGGCACATGATATGGCCCTATGCCTCGACATCCCCTGCTGATCCCAACCACCCTGGGGATCGCGGTCCCCACCTCACACCCCGGGGCTCCGCCAGCCCCCAACCCCCCCCACCGCCACGCACCAGGCTGCAACCCACATCCCCGGAGTCCTTACCCACCCTCCTCCCTAACCTTCTTAAAAATTTAATTAAAAATTTAGCTAAAGGGGCCCTAGTGACCCTCTTTTCCTTTTTATTAAAGCCCCAACCCCGCCCCATCCCACTGCCATGCCATCTCTCTGGGTTCCATAACCCATCCTCGAGGTAGGCCTAATACAACAGGGCAGTTCTGCTACCGTATAAGATTGAATGGTAGAAGAGCATATCTAAAGAACAGACATAAGGGTTCACAAAGGAGATGGCAATACCAATAACGGCAGCAAAGTCTGGTGTGCAAAACTTGGGCAAATCCCGGTTGCTGTCCATTGGGAAGTCCAGATTCTGGAAGCCAGGCTGCCCTCTCACGGCAGACCTGTGGCAGACCTGTGGCATTAATTCATTGTTAACACTAAATCTGCTTGTTTGGCACCTCTGCCTGGGCTTCCAGTTTCCTTCTGGCTGCAATTCAGTTTGCACCCAGAAGGAATGCAGATTGGCCTGGTTGTCTGTAGGACACCTATCCCTAAAGACATCTACCTGTCCTATCAGAGTAGATAGGGTGAGCATGCTCCCTTAAACATTGCCACTTTATAAGAGCTAGGAAGATGGCTTTTCTGTAGCAGACGCTGCCCTTTGAAACTTCCCACGAGGTTCAGTGACTTCTACCCACCTTTTCTTCTAAAAAACACAAAAAATCTGTTCTGACCCAAACCTGGTTCCAAGAGAGCAAACACAAGACAAAAGCAGCAGTACAACCTTTTAATGTTTCATCTATGAATCCTGTTTCTTCACAGATAAAAGGCTGCTTCTAGCTAATTAGCTCTGACAAGAAAGAGCCTTGCCAAGTTTTTGCAAGGCTGCCAAAAAACAACAGATAAGAAATAGTTTACAACACAAGAGTCTTCAAATACCAACTGTAATGTCCACGAGGCTGAGTTTCAAAATGCTTCCTACAAAGAATGTTCGCTGCACAGCTGCCTTTTATCTCCTTGAAGGAGGGGCCATTACCTTGCAGCCTTACTCCCGAGTTGCTCATGCTGTTGTAGCTGCTCTTTCCTGTGAGCAATCCTGCACGCATGCGCACTTGGCACAGGCTCCTCAGGAACCTCCTCATCGCTGCTGCCAGCCCCCACAATCTCTGAAGGCAGCAGTCCACTTCCTAATGATCCTAGCCCCTCATCTGAGTCCTTGCTTTCCTCAGTCATCCACACCTGCTGCCGGCTAACCACAACAAGATCTGACTTTTGTCTCAGGCTCTGGGATAGAGTTAGCTTTGGATGTTGGAAGTGTTATGCATATAGGTTTGAAATCATTGGTTTAGTTTGAATTGTTCTTGTAAAGTGTTGGAAATGATTGGTTTAAAAAGTGCGGGAAAACCCTGCACTCGGATTGGCTGTCAGCTGCGGCTGCCGGCTATAAGTAGCAGCCGCAGCAAAGCCAGTCGGGTCCATTCTGAGCTGAAAGTCACAATAAACTTAAGAGCTGAAGCACTCCGTGTCTGCCTCTCTATGCAAACTTAACACTGGTGACGAAGGTGGGATTTTCCCTGAAGAGAAGGCAACGCGGAACAGAAGAAGAGCGAGATAGTTGCGCTGAACACCCCCCCAGCCCTGTTCGATCCGATGGCAGAAGACTGGGAGTTGTATGCAGATCGTTTCCAAATGTATCTGGAAGGAAACGATCTAGCCGACATTTCCAAGAAGCGGAAGAGGGCGGTCTTTCCTACGTACTGCGGTCCGGCAGTTTTCAAGATGGCGAAGGCATTAGCGGGAGCTGCAGACGTGAAGGTAATGGACTGGCCTGATTTGGAAAGGCTGTTAAGAGCCCATTACGCACCACAAGTGTCGTGCCTCATTAAGAGACACGAGTTTTACCGTCATGATCAGGGGGATAACGAGAGCATAAACAACTTCGTGGCAAGTTTAAGAGACATTGGGGGTGCATGCGAATTCAACAGTTTAGAAGAGATAATTCAATAGTTTAGAAGAGGCCATGTGCGATCGATTTGTCCTGGGCCTTAAAGACAAGGTGTTACAGAGCAAGTTAATCATGAAACCTAAGATGACGCTGAAAGAAGCCATAGAAGAAGCATCTTCAGCAGAAGCTACCAAGTCCTCAGCAGCAGCCATGAGGAAGATGAACCGGGCCACGAGCCATTCTGATGGGGAAAAGTCCACCACGAATCATTGTGAGGAACTAGATTCTGAGTCAGATTGCAGTGAGGTGGAGGAAGGAATTTACAGACTCAGAATGGAGCGGAAAAAGAAAGAGAAGAAAGAGGCAAGATTTCTACTGCAGAGGTTGTGGGGAAGCACCCCCCGCACTGAATGCAAGTTTCTAGACACCATTTGCCTCTGTTGTGAAAAAAGAGGACACCTAGCAAGAGTCTGCAAATCATCCAGAACTCCACCAAGCAGAAGAAAGTTTGCTGCAACCAAAGACAAAGAATTCAAGCCCAACAACCTCAGTGAGAAAATGGGGCGCAGCACAGAAGCAAATGGGAAGAATGAAACTCATCAACTATTGGTCATTCTTCTCCTTTAAAAAGCAGAAAAGTGCATGTCAAGGCACTTACTGAAGGAAGGCCTTGCCAAATGGAAGTGGACTCAGGCTCATACCTATCTATGGTGTCATGGGACACTATTCACAGGCTACTTCCTAACATTCAGAAGAATCACTTCAAGAAGCAAGCATTGACTCTTAAAGACTACCAAGGGAACAAGATTCCAGTAGTTGGAACAAGAGAATTCAACATGAAGTTCAAAGGCCACACCAAGCGTCTACCCCTGACCATCATAGACAAGGATCGCCCAAGTCTGCTGGGACTTGAATGGTTCAACCCGCTGGGCATCAAGGTGACTGGCATCAATCATGTGAGCAACACTGAGTGGGAAGAGGCCTTGAAGTCTGAATTTCCAGAGGACTTCAGCAACGGATTAGGCAAGTACTTGGGGACCCCCATCACATTTAACCTAGATCCCAAGGTACAACCAATCCATTTAAAACCCAGAAGGGTTCAATTTGCATTAAAGGAAAAAATTGATGCACAATTAGATAAACTAATAGCTCAAGGAGTTTTAGAGCCCACTGACCACTCCAGGTGGGAGACACCCATAGTCACACCAGTCAAGACTGATGGGTCTGTGAGAATCTGTGGAGACTACAAGGGGACATTGAACCATGCACTACAACAGAGTGCATATCCAGTTCCAGTAGTGCATCATTTATTACATTCTCTGGGCAGGGGCACAGTTTTTGCCAAATTGGACCTGGCCCAGGCATATCAACAGTTAACAGTTGATGATGCCACTGCAGAAGCCCAAACCATTGTAACTCATAGAGGTGCTTTCAAATGCAAAAGGTTGCAATTTGGAGTAAGTGTGGCACCAGGCATCTTCCAAAGCCTTATGGAAAGGATGCTTCAAGGGTTGCCAGGGGTGGTGCCCTATTTTGATGACGTTTTAATCTCTGCTGAAAATGACACTCAGTTACATGAGAGACTCAGAGAAGTCCTAACCAGTTTCAAAAAAGTGGGATTAAAAGTCAAAGAAGAGAAATGCACACTTAGAACTGACAAAGTAGAATTCTTGGGTTACATGAATGATAATACCATGGGATCCACCCCACAGAAGCCGAAGTCCAGGCAATCAAAGAAGCCCCCAGGCCCAAATGCAAAACAGATTTGCAAGCATTCTTGGGACTCATTAAGTTCTATCATATGTTTCTACCTCAGAAGGCAACCATTGCAGAACCCCTACACAGATTACTGGACAAAAAATCTGCATGGGTCTGGGGCAGAAAGGAACAAGCTGCATTTAACAATATTAAGAGACAAATCACGTCTGATTCTGTACTAATACAGTTCTCTGAGAATTTGCCTGTTGTACTGACTTGTGATGCATCCCCTTTTGGAGTGGGGGTGTTGAGCCACATGCTTCCCAGCGGAAGGGAAGCCCCTATTGCATTTTACTCTCGCACTTTGACTAAGGCAGAGCGAAACTACAGCCAACTGGACAAGGAAGCTTTGGCAATTGTAGCAGCTGTCAAGAAATTCCATGAGTATCTATATGGGAGAACATTTACTATTGTCACAGATCACAAACCTCTTTTAGGCATTGTGGCAGGAGACAAACCAATGCCCACAATCCTGTCACCAAGAAAGCTGCTTATTTCTTGCTACTTATTCATACAAACTCATCCACAGGCCTGGAAAAGACATTGGGCATGCAGATGCTTTGAGTCGCTGCCCACTTCCTTCACACACTGAGGACCCTGCTCCTGAGACTTACACCTTTTTTCTAGAAACTGTTGCCAAGCTTCCAGTACATGCTGCTGAAATTGCCAGAGAGACTGCCAAAGACACTTTATTGGCTTCTGTTCTAGGCTGGATTAAGAAAGGTTGGCCACTTCAAGATCTACCTCAACTTGCCCAACCTTTTAAATCCAGGCAAACTGAATTATCTGTCTTAAGAGGATGTATTTTGTGGGGTAACAGGGTGGTTATTCCTGCAAAACTACAGAAAGAGGTTTTGGAAATGTTACATGAGGGTCGTCCGGGTATTGTAAGGATGAAGGGATTGGCTAGGAGTTATGTATGGTGGCCAGGTATTGAAAAAATGGTTGAAAACTGGGTTGCATCTTGTCCCAACTGTCAGGTAGTCAGGCCTGCCCCACCTCTCGCCCCCACACAGGAATGGGAATGTCCTAGGGGCCCATGGTCTAGGATTCACATTGATTTTGCTGGCCCTACCAGAGGGCACACCTTCCTTATTATAGTAGATGCATATTCCAAATGGCTAGAGGTCATCCCTATGGCATCCACCACAACTGATGCTGTTGTCAAGCAGCTTAAAAAGGGTTTTGTAACCCACAGGTTACCTGATGTTCTTGTCTCTGACAATGGCCCTCAATTTACATCCAACCTTTTTGAATCCTATCTAGCACAACAGGGTATCAGACATGCCCTGACAGCCCCTGGGCACCCTTCGGCTAATGGCCGGACTGAACGCATGGTACGTTTTACCAAGGAAAAGCTTCAGCAATTGGGTCCTGGGGACATCACTGAGAAAGTTGAAAAACTTCTTAGTGTTCAGCACATCACTCCTAACCCATCAACTAACTTATCCCCAGCAGAGTTGTTGATGGGTAGGAAACTTAGGTCTCCCCTTGACCGCCTTCATCCCACTTATGCACCCAACGCACCACTAGATTCCACTAGCAAAATTCGCACATTCACTGTGGGTGATTCTGTTTATGCTAAGAACCTCCTGGGTGAACCATTATGGATTCGTGCTGAGATAACCCAAATCACAGGCCCCAGGTCTTACAGGGTACAAACGGAGGATGGTGTCCTCTGGAGCAGGCACATTGATCAGCTAAGATCCAGACTACCTCAGGAGCATCGCCATTGCTCCTCTCTGGTTCCCATACCTACTGCCTCTTCTAGGGGGGAAGGGGAGGATTATGAGGATAATCAACAAGCAAGAATCAACCCCATGTGTAATGAGCTAACACGACAGGAACCATCCCAAAACCTGTCATAGTACCAACAACCATTTTTACAGATGGAAGATTGTACATCACTACCTGACTTAGGTGGTGACATTGGGCTGGAGATGGATTGGGAGGAGAGACCAGGTTGTAGTAGCCAAACAGGTTCTACCATTACTACAAGTCCAAGTAAGGAAATGTCAGCAGACACATTTCCTCTCTCACAAGGTGAGAACCTTAAAACATCTGAACCACATAGGTCTCAATGTACACGTAAGAGCCCCACCTATTTAGATAGATGGGGTTTGAGTATGGACTAAACCTAGTGGGGAGGGGTGTTATGTATGTAGGTTTGAAATCATTGGTTTAGTTTGAATTGTTCTTGTAAAGTGTTGGAAATGATTGGTTTAAAAAGTGCAGGAAAACTCTGCACTCGGATTGGCTGTCAGCTGTGGCTGCCGGCTATAAGTAGCAGCCACAGCAAAGCCAGTTGGGTCCGTTCTGAGCTGAAAGTCACAATAAACTTAAGAGCTGAAGCACTCCGTGTCTACCTCTCTATGCAAACTTAACAGGAAGCTTGACTTGATGCCTGGTTTTTGTTTTTAATGTTTATGTCTTTTAATAGTGTTAATGTGGTATTTGTTTTGTTTTAGTTCTTGATGGGAGCCTACACACACACACACACACACAGAGTTTGGTAGAAGATGGGAGGCAATATCAATGTTTTAAATAAATAAATAAATGTGTGACTCAGTTTATTTTGAAGCTGAACAGGTGGAGATTTATTGTAACAGTCAACAGTATTGATGGGAGTCCCCCCAGAATTTGGTAGAAGATTGGAGGTGATATCATTGTTTTAAATAAATAAATGAAATATATGTCTCAGTTTATTTTTAAGGAGAACAGGTGGAGATTTGTTGTGACACTCACATTTTTAGTCACATGAAGTGTAATGAACTTCCTTCTCTCTTGGGCATGATAGAATCTGTTAGTTGGAGATAAAAGAAGTGAACTAATGGTCAATTAGCTGCAACAGACAGCCTTAAAAATTTGTTGATTACCCCGACCAGCAAGGGACTAAATGTAGCATACAACATACGTAACAAAGATATGTACAAATACAATATGGAAACCAGTCTCTCTCCAGTATTCATTGTTGTGGTTTGACCTGTTAGCCTGTGACAAACAGGACTATGTTTGGGCAGTATGAATCATCTCTTTGCCCACCATTAAAAGCCATCTGGTCCCAGCTGTTGTACAAGGAAAATCCTGATTCCTACACAAAACAGTATCTATTAAATCCTGTCTCTTTATCCACAATTGATTGCAAAACATACCTTGTTCCAGATGTCGCTACATTCTCAACCCACATAGTTTACTTGTAAAATTTCCTCTGTTGTTTGCAATATATTGGAGATGAGAACCTGAAAATATGTTTTGTGTTTTCCCGAATGGTGTTTCTTCTAACATGAAATTTCACTCTAAATACTGTACGTAGAAAAACCTATTAAGTCTCAACATAGTACTAGTAGTGGTTTAATGAAGACATATTGTTTTGCTAGCCATTAATCACTGATTTAATCCACCTCTTTTCTAACAGAAAACAATTCACAGTGTCTATTTGCTAGCAGCCTACCAAGAATACTGTAATATTGTTTCCCTGACTGAAATATATGTTTTATCGAGGATAACTTGACAGAAACCTTATTTTGGGGATTTCTTTGCAGTTGATTCACCATATCACACATTACCTTTTTCATTTGTTGCTTACACCTTTCAAACACATGTGGTACTACATGCAATAAGTCTAGGATTTTACTATATATATAGGCAGAGCATTTATGGTTTGTTTGCTTGTTTACATTTTTCAGGGCATTAGGTATCCAATTCAATATTTTGCTTTAGGAAAACAAAGCAAACTTTCTCCTTTCAGATTATCTGAGTGCAATGAAAATGGTTTTATCTAGTCTGGGCTCTTAACATGGAAGCCATGGCAAGTAAGATTCCAAAATAACCACTCCAATGTTTGATTGATAGCTTGTAGTAAAATGTCTCATGGGTGCAAAATAAATCACAGAAACCCCCTATATCAACTTGAATTGAATTGAAGTAGCCACTTAGCTATAATAAGAAGTGGATTGTTACTTCACTCTGCAGTTAGCTTTGAAGCTGCATTTTGACTGAAGTTCCAACACTGAAATGTTCTTTTGAAAAGTTGTAAAGCTCTACTGTTCAATGTAAGGGATGCAGTGGCTCAGTTGTTAAGATGCTGAGCTTGTCGATCAGAAAGGTCGGCAGTTCAAATCCCTAGCATTGCATAATGGGGTGAGCTCCCATTACTTGTTCCAGCTTCTGCCAACCTAACAGTTTGAAAGCATGTAAAAATGAAGAAAATTAGGGACCACTTTGGTGACAAGGTAACAGAGGTCCATGCACCTTCGGCATTTAGTCATGCCAGCCACATGACCATGGAGACATCTCCGGACAGCTTTGGATGGTCTTGCTTTTTTAAAAAATAGTTTATAATCTTTAAAAATCCTTAAAATATTTAACTAGCAAAGATGAAGATAAGATAAATTTCCAAATCATAGATTTTTCCCAGTGTGTCAGATTCATAATTATTATTATTATTTTGCTCCATGCAGTTTAAAAAACAGGATCTTTGAACTAGCAGAGACTTTGGGCAGTTTAAAATTATTAATAAGTAAAATAAATAAAAAATTGTGATAACAAGTAACTGAAATGATTACTAAAATAAAAGGTGTCAATGATTTACTAAAATAAAAGTTGACATTAATAGTCATTTTTAATGATATCCAAGCACATTTAGTGCAGTCATTTTTAAGTAGAGATAAACTGAAATAATGTGCATATATTCTACTCCATTAAAGAATATTCTCATGTTTTATAAATATAATTGTTATAACAAGATTATGTAATTGATCAGGCAACATTATTCTTAAAAACATACTGTCTAAAAAACCCCTGTGTCTTTTCTCCATCACTTTCTCTCTCCTAACATAAAACTAATTATAGCTTCATTTCTTTTCTTTAATACAAAACCTCCTTAGGGTTTTGATCTCATCTGATATGCATAAGCAATACAGAATTAATATGAACTTAAATATAATACGGAAGGTTGCAGCAAAGTTGAGAAATAAGTTAAGGGATTAAAATCTGGTGGGAACTGGCAAGAGCATGCCAGAAGGCTAGATAGTGTATTAATTGATTAGCATTATAACCATATTTAAAAAATTACAAGGTTTAATTCTAGGTAAAGTAGATAAAAGAAACTACAGAACTAACATTATTTATTTATTTATTTATTTATTTATTTATTTATTTATTTATTTATTCGACTTGTATGCCGCCCCCTCTCCAACAGGACTCGGGGCGGCTCACAGATAAAAACAACACAATAAATTAAGTTAGCTAAAATGGAATTAAATTACACAAGCCAAATTAAACTAAAAAACCCGTAATAAATAAAACACCCATTCCCCAAGGAGTCAGCACAGCCCAGCCTGTTCAAACAACCAGGTTTTTAGGTCGCGACGGAAGGTGCGGAGGTCAGGGGCCAGGTGGAGCCCCAGAGGTAGTTGGTTCCAGAGAGCGGGAGCCGCTACAGAATAGGCCCTTCCTCGGGATACCGCCAACCGACACTGAGTCGCAGACGGCACCCTGAGAAGTCCCTTCCTGTGAGTTCGTACAGGGCAGTTGGTATTCGATGCCGGCAGTAGACGCTCCCATAAATAACCCAAACCCATGTCTCGTAGGGCTTTGAATGTTAATGCTAGATGATGTAACGCGTTCAGTTGAGTCCAATTCTTGTGATTCTATGGGCCGGGTCTGTCCACATCTTCTGATCTTGCAGTGCATTGTTTGTGGCTGGTGGCAGCTTTGATGGTGTCCAACCATTGTGTTCTTTGGTGGCTTGATTTCCTTTTATCACTAATTCTTAATAATGGCTTTCTCCAGTAAATTCCCTCGCATGATGTGGCCAAAATGTGTGAGACATAGTTTTGTGATTTTATAATACATATAAAATATTTTATAATACTAAAATCAGGGGTGAAATTCAATTTTTTTCCCTACTGGCTCTGTGGGCGTGGCTTGGTGGGCGTGGCTTGGTGGGACTCAGTCTCTAAAAGGAAGAAGGTGAGCGGGTATGGCCAACCAATTCAAATCATCCCTATCACCTCTCCGAATAGATTCAAGTCGTCCCTACCACCTCTCCCGCGGTGGTGCGAGGTGGTTGAATTTCACCCCTGACTAAAACATATATGTGGCAAATAAAAAAAAAAAAAGCATTCAGATCAATATACCACCTTTATGGCAGTGGTTCCCAACCTTTCTAGCTTGGTGGTCTGATGCAGAGGGTGGGAGGGAAGAGGGGATGATTCCATACGAATGGAGCTTCATGCATGAGTGCAAGTGCCCGCTGCTCCTGTGAGTGGAGCTGTGCTTCCATGCTCGCCCGCTGCTTGCACAACCTAATTGCAAATGGGCCACAGCCTGGTAATGTGCCATGGCATGGGGGGGGGGTTGGGGATCCCTATTTTACAGGTGTGATATATTGGGTTCTTGGCTCAACTGTCTTCGATGAGTTAGTTCTACCTACAATGTGTACAGGGGTGAGATTCTACAGGTTCGGGCTAATTTGGGAGAACCAGATGTTAATTGTACATCCAGTTCGGTAAACCGGTAGTTCCGAAGCCCAGCTGACTCTGCCCACCCTGCCCCGCGTCTCCCAGAAGTCACCATGCACCTGGTTCACCATGCACCATGCACCATGCACCTGGTCACCATGCACCAGGTAAGTGTAGGGAGGCTTGCAAAGCCAAAAAGGGGTGGGGGGTAGACATGGGGGAGCACAGGAGTGCCCCCCTTCCCCTTACCCCCCCACTGTTTGGGGTCTTCTAAGGCTCCAGAGAGAGGCAAACTAATCACCTAATTGAGCAGCCCGTTTTTAACATAGCAAGCCTCCCTGAAGCCTCAGGAGACCCAAAATGACACGTGGGGGAAGGGCACGCCGGGGGGCTTGGGGGGGTGTGCCAGGGGGGTCCAGGGGCCCCTGTACCTCCCCCCCACAATCTTCGGTTTGTTTTGCTGGAAGGGTGAGTAAGAATTGCCTCTTCTCCCCACCCTTTCTTAGAAGAAAGAAGGTCTAATCTGGAAGAGAATCACTGTGCTGAATCATTGAAAAGTGCAGGTGGTGGTCATTTACCCTCTTTCTGCCTTCCCTGGTCTTTGATTGGGGGTTTCCTCTGGAGCAAAAGCAGAGAGCCTTTTCCAGTGAAGATTTCTCTGTGTCTTCTAATTTTCTTCCAGAGCAGAACAAAAAAAGCCTCTTCCTGTGAAGGCTTTTCCAGTTCTTTATTCTGATTTTCTCCAGGAGCAAAAGAAAGCCCTTTCTAGTGAAGTCTTCCCTGTGTGTTTATTCTGATTTTCCCCTGGACTGGAGCAAAACCATCTGGTGGCAGGCTTTAAGTAACAATCCTGCACTTATTTTACTCCATGCGTTGCCCACTCACTATTTAATTTACCACTTCTGTTTGTGCTTCTTTCCCAAACTGTACTTTTCTCCTTCCCCTTCCCTCCCCCTTCTCTCTCTCTCTCTCTCTCTCTCTCTCTCTCTCTCTCTCCCTCTCCCTCTCCCTCTCTCTCTCTCTCACACACACACACACACACACACACAGAGTAAAATTGTCTTCCATGAAACCAGTCCCTGGTGCCAGAAAGGTTGTGGACCTCTGAATTAGACGATGCAGAAGAGCCCTTTTAAGGATTATGTATTAATAGAAAAGCAACTAACTTAGCTCTGATCCTAAACCAGGAGTCCCCAAACTTGGCAACTTTAAGACTTGTGGACTTCAACTTCAGCTCTGCAGGCTGAGGAATTCTGGGAATTGAAGTCCACAAATCTTAAAATTGCCAAGTTTGGAGACCTCTGTCCTAAACGCTAAAGCTGCTGCATATAAAAAAACAGAGGAGCCCTGATCAACTATCACAGTCACATTTTGGATCTGAGTGGAGGTCCTGGGAAAGGTGTCAGAATAATACTTAGAAGGGACCTTGCAGGGACCCCTATAGCATTTCAGAGAAATGGCTGTCCAGTCTTTTCTTAAAAAACCCCAGTGTTGGAGCACCCAGAACTTCTGGAGACAAGCAGGTCCACTGGTTAATTGTTCTCACTGTCAGGAAGTTTCTCCTTAGTCTTAGTTTGCTTCTCTCTTTGTTCAGTTTCCATCCATTGCTTCTTGTTTTGCCTTCTGCTTCTTTGGAAAATACATTGCCCCCCTTCTTTCTGGCAGCCTCTTAAAAGCCTGTTGCCTATCACCCTCTTGGGCAAAGCATGTGAGCCATTTCCTCCTTTCAGTGGTCCATGAAAATACATCTATAGTATGTAGATAATAAAGTCAAAAAAAGGTGAACAACATTTTTATAGAACTATAGATAAGTTGAGGCTGGGTGTGACAAGGAATGGCTGGGAGGGGAGGGGCCAGGTGAGGCACCCCTTGACATGAGTGAATTGAGTTGGTCACACCCACCCAGTCATGTGACCACCAAGCCACGTCCAGCCAGTCACATGACCACCAAGCCACACTCACAAATTAAGCCACGCCCACAGAACCGGTTGTTAAGAAATTTGAATCTCACCCCTACTTAGAGCCCAGGAGGAAATAGGACAATCTGCAATTCAGATCCCAGTGGGCTGTTCTTTCAAGTGGGGATGTTAAATATCTAAGCTTAAGAAGGCATGTAGTTGACAGTCAAATAAAACATGAACAATATCTTCAATGGCCAGACACCATATAGACACATCCTCTCTTGATACTGCAGGTAGCAGAATCCAACAATTCAAATCCTGCTCTAGAACAGGCCTTTCTTGACAATTGTGTCAAATTTGACAGGTATTTTGTCAGGATAAAGTCCTTTTTGTGCTACATATTCTGTAATATGCAGGAACAAGTTTACATCAGTAAGCATTGCCAAAAAGAAATATGGTTTTTGTCATACTATAGAATACCAGGCCTGCTAGACTTTCACCTACAGTATTTCTTCAATGTATGTATGCATTTGTAGCTTAAGAACAGAGGACAGATGGAAATAAACAGAAAACTCAAGAGTATGTGAAGATTTTGAAATAAATGTTAGAAAAAACTAATCATTAAACTGATTTTTTAAACTGATTTTAATTATAATTTTACAATAAAAGAAAAAATGAAAAGGATAAGAAAAAATGGTGGTAGGAAAAAATGGTGAATTCGCCATGGCAAATAGGAGGCAATACAAATCTAATAAATAAAATAAAATAAATAAATAAATAAAAAAGGAAAGAAAACATAGAATGTCAACTTCATTCTACTGAGTAATTGCCATCTTACACTTTCTCCTTCCTCTTTATCCCTTTCTAATGTTCAAGTCTTTACTTTTTGCAAAAAGTCCACATACATTTCTAGTATCTTTATTTTCCATTTCTACAACCCTCATCCATTTTACAATCTAACCCTCTACTATAGACATAGTTAACTGTAATTCACATAGAAAAAAATCCACTATTCAGATCCATTCCAAATAAAAACTAGAAAAATATATATTGATGCATGGCATCAGTATGGGAGAAAATAGGAAGTTAAAATGATGATCATCAACCTTAGCATTTGAATTAAAACAGCTAGGTAGCAAAAATAATATATGTCTAGGTAGTATGGGAAGAAAATTAATACATTCTGGATAAATTATTGAATATGAGGTATTTTTGTTTATAGAGAAATCAATAGCTATTTACAGTTAAAATGATGATACTGTATGTGAGCTGCCAACTTAACCATCTTGACTAGCAGGCTAATTTTTACAGAATTGCTCCCTTCATCTTTTAATGGGCAGTCTCTTGGAAAGAGGGTATAAGCCTACTGATATATGAAGGGATCTCATATATCACTTTTTCATCTGATTTTACACTATTTTCCCCTGTTCTTCATGATTCCCTTATATCAGTGTTTTCGAACTTAGCAATTTTAAGATGTGTGGATTTCAACTTGCAGAATTCCTCAGGCAGCATGGAAGTTCATGGTAAAATATGTTAGTATGAGTACGGATCTTCCTTAGAAAGTCCTTTATTATGGCTTTTCCAACAGGCCGGCCTGGACTGGGGTGGGTTTTTATATACATTTTTGTGCCTAGTTTTCTTATGGGTTTTAGATAATTGTTTGGCTTTGTGGTTTAATAATAATGTTAATAATTTTTAAATTTTGTATTGTGTGTTTTTATGATGTGAGCCACCCTGAGTCCTTCAGGAGATAGGGTAGCATATAAGTCCAAACAATTAATTAATTAATTAATTAATTAATTAATTAAAGGTATCTTGAAAACTTTTCTCAGGGCATCGGTCTTTTGGCAACTTCTCCTTTTCAGGCCAGAAAAAAGCCATTAATTGAACTCAGTTACCTGGCCAACTTCTTCCCTACCTCCTCCTTTTTAATCATTTTTTGGTCTCTTCCTGATTCCCTTTTGTTAGCTATGACTAGTTTCTTTGGCCCCCATTTTGTTACATGTGGCTCAGAACAGAACTCTCTTATAGAAGGAACAAGAAAGAAGAAAAGTTTAATGAAAAGAAGGGCTGGGGTGACATGACAGCAATACTCCAAAATCTAAGGGGCTGCCACAAAGAAGAGAGAATCAACTTGTTTACCAAAGCCTGAAGGCAGGACAAGAACCAATGAGTGGAAACTAATCAAAGCAACCTAGAACTAAAGACCAATTTCCTGACAGAACAATTAATCAGTGGAACGACTTGCCTCCAGAATTTATGGCTGCTCCAACAACGCTGGAGGCTTTGAAGAAGGGATTGGACAGTCATTTGTCTGAAATGGTATAGAATTTCCTGCTTGAGCCCTTCCAACTCTATTATTCTGTTTTGTTATTCTGTTAATAGCTCATAGGGGGCCTTTTGTTTCATTCTATCAATAGTTAGTCACTCAAGGGAACTCTGAGCTGCTCCCCCATATAGGAAACCAGAAAGAAACTTATCTTACCTAAATAAATTACCAGAAGACAGACCTTCTTGGCAATGAAATCAATGTTGAATCCTGAAGCAGCCCTAATAAGTGGAACTTCACAGCATGGAAGAACCTGCCCTTTGCACTAGATCACCTGCATTCAGGATAAGACATTATATTATAGTGATACCTACTTCTTGAACTGTTCTAAGTTCCCAGCATCAATCATCTTTTTTTGTTTGTTTGTTTCAAGTAGAGGGGACCCACCTTTGTTTCCCAACATGGACAATCTTGAAATGTGTGCATTTCAATTCCAAGAATCAGTGTAAGCTTACCTTTTGGAGTGATATTTAGAATTTGTATGTTTTTATTATGTTTTTTTTACAATTAACCTACAATTCTGTTAACCATAAATTTAAATTAAAAGTATATTCTTTTAACCCTTAACTGGAATATATCATTAATGTAGGGCCTTGGTGGCTCAGGCTGTTAAATGCCTGCATTTAAGTTCCAGCTGCCTACAATTACTGTAGGCTCGAATCCCACCAGGCTCAAGGTTGACTCAGCCTTCCATCCTCTCGGGGTAGGTAAATTGAGGACCCAAGATTGTTGGGGGCAATAAGCTGACTTTGTAAAAATGCCGCTTAGTAATAAGCAGGCATATACAATGGAATGAAGGCTACTGCTGAGCACACTGGGTCGTATCCCAAAAATTGTAAGCCGCCCTGAGTCTCCGGAGAAGGGCGGCATATAAATGTAATTTAAAAAAATGTGCATATAACATTTTTCATTACTTTTTTTCCGTCAGGCTGGAACCAATTACCATATTTTCCATAGAAATATCACTTCGGATAGTGTGAATTCAAATAATATAACCATTTTGTGGGATTCATGAACTGCACTAATTGAGACCTACCTGTATCGTGTAATTTTTCTCACTTTTTAAAGGGAGAAGAAAGTCTTCAAATTTCTTGCTTTTTTTTCTGCCGTTTTCTTCCAAAGGTGAACACATCATCCCATTTCCCTTGCCTTCTCTGGACTCCTGCTTCAATCAATTGCCTTTTTGAAACTGAATTTTATTAGGTGCTACAGCTGCTGCTTATTTGATCATCTCATAAACAAGCCTCAAATAACCTCTGTGCTAAAGGGCTGAACTGCTTATTATTTGATTGCCCTGTAAAACATTAGTCACAAATGTTGCTTAATAAATTGCATTAGTTATTAATTGTAGTTTAATTTTTAGACTTCCAGAATGTATGAGTTTGGTTTAATAACCTATAATATTAAGGTTCTGACAGAAGTGGTGCTTTGGGAACTATCCCACTATCCTAATGGTCCAGCTCAGTTTTTCATGTCACCATTTATTAGTTTTTTTTGGTAATATTTCCATGTTAATAAATAGGACCTTTTATTTAAAAAATAGAATCGTGAAAAAAATAATTTAAAAAGTAGACTGAATGCAGATAGTCCTCCACTTACAACAGTTCACTTAGTGACTGTTCAAAGTTACAGCAGCACTGAAGTAAGTGACTTATGACCATTTTTCACACTTATGACCATTGGTCATGTGATCAAAATTCAGATGCTTGGCAATTGATTCATATTTATGATAGTTGCTGTGTCCCAGGGTCAAATAATCACTTTTTGCAACCTTCTGACAAGCAAAGTCAATGGGGAATCCAGGTTCACTTAACAACCGTGTTGCTAACTTAACAACTGTAGTGATTCACTTAACAACTGGAGCAAGAAAAGTCATAAAATGGAGCAAAACTCACATAACTATTTCACTTTGCAACCAAAATATTGGGCTTAACTGGGATCGTAAAGCAAGGACTACTTGTACAGACCTATGTAAAGAGACAACTGCTGTGCATATTTCTTTTTGCCTCTATTTCTCCTTTGTATACCTCCCTAGAGAAATCTGGATATATGTACATAGCAAGAAACTTTTCTGATTCACTGCATGCAGTATACCTTGAATACTTTTAATGAGTACTTTTAAAACCATAATTTAGAAAATAGACATTTCAACATGTATTTTAGTATACCTACATTTCTAAACATACTGCACATTATTGTAAATATTTTTTAAATTCACCATTAGTTCCTAAAAAAAAAACCAATTTGGAGAAATTTATCTTATTCTAATCTGCATAAAAGTTTAGAAAATTGGCTTACTTCAAAACTATAGTGAAAAGAAAGACCCCAGTATTCCTACATAAGCATTTGCTATTTGTCTGAGAAGGAAAGAGATAATAATAACAATAATAATAACAACAACAACAACAATGGACCTATCCAATCCTAATATTGGGTTATTTATTACAAGGTATATTACAACTTTCAGAATAATCATAACATAATCACAACTTTCTAAAGATATCGGTATAGGAGGATTGGTTTATTTGTTTTTTGTTCTGCTAAAGTTTAACCTTGAATATATCTAGAAGTTGGACTCTTAATCTTTTTAGCAAAAATTGTAACATCAGGCTGGTATGTAATGAAGAGAGCTACAGTGTTAAGAGAAAAAAAAGGTTTTTTTCATTTTGGTTACCCTGAAAGTAAGACATGTTTGGAGAGATAATTGTTAGCAGGTACAATTATTCAAGTTAGGGCAACCACCTTGACAGAAATATTAATATTAGCAAAGACAATGCCCTGATGCTGAAGCAACCACATGATAAGAATGAATAATATGGAAATATAATTCACAGTGCAATATAAATATGAAGTAATTCCAAGTCCAATCAGTAGATCTTCATATTTTCTCTAAATATTCTGTTTGAAGTACATGACTTCTGTCAAGGATGCTTTTATATAGCTTGAGAAAGAAAATAGAAGTTCATTCTTTTTTTCCCTATTATCTTTGAGTTTACCTCTTTGATGTAAGTATTCTGGGACCTATGACTTGAAATGTTTATTTCAATCTCTGATTGATTTGTTGATCTCAGGTAGCAGTGAAGAACATGTAATTCTCCAGATGTCAAAGTGCAACTAAACAGCACAAGCCAGAAAAGACAAAGGTAAGTGATACAGGAAGTTACTGCAGCAACATCTGGAGGTATACACAGTGGTGGGATTCAATTTTTTTTATTACCGGTTCTGTGGGCATGGCTTGGTGGGCATGGCAGGGGAAGGATACTGTAAAATCTCCATTCCCTCCCACTTCTGGGGGAAGGTTACTACAAAATCCCCATTCCCTCCCCACCCCACTAACCTGCCTTCCAGCTCCGTTCTCCTGTGCAGGACAACAAAAGAAGACCCAGCTGATCAGCTGGGACTTGGGAGGCAGAGAATAGATGGGGTCAGGGCCAGTCAGAGGTAGTATTTCCTGGTTCTCCAAACTAGTTAAAATTTCCACTACCAGTTCTCCAGAACTGGTCAGAACCTGCTGAATACCACCTCTGGGTATACAGATGCCCTTTATTCTCTGCCTAAGGACATGCTTTCAGAGCAAGAAGTCTGAGTTCAGTGTGGATGAGAATAGGGCTATATATTTAGGAGAACAATCATATTTCAGACTAGAACAAATTTTCCATGCAGACAGTCCATGCAGACAGTCCAAAATTAGAACCTGGAACCATGTAACTTAACTTTAGAAATAATGGGAAAATGTATCTGGATCCATAGCTTGTAGGAGTAGATAGTGATACTAATGGATTTATGGACAGTCTGAGATAATATGAATCAACTTTGTCCTTCCTGGGTTATCAGTTAAAAGACTTAAAATTCAGTTTTTTAAAAATCCTTACAATCATTAATGAAAATAGCATGATACTATTCACTAAATAGTAAAATAAATAAAATAAGTATAATTTCAATCTGAGATAAATTTATCCATCAGCTAGTGATTATATTCAAGTAGGTGAAAATCTCATTCATCAAAGAGAAAACATTTCATTTAAAAAGTATGACTGAAAGTCAAGATTAAAAGGATTTTAATAAGATGTTACAAAAGTTAGTAAATCAGGAGCTTTCTCTTCTGTATGGAATCCATTTCTCCAGAGCTTTCATAAAACTATGTAAATATGTTCACAAACTAGACTATGGAGATGCCACTTGATTCTATTTAAGAACATAATTCTGTGGCGGCCCCCGCTCTATGGAATCTTCTTCCGCTGGAGCTCCAGTTGGCTCCTGATCTCCGCACCTTCACGAGTTAAAAACCTGGCTGTTTTTACAATCTGGGCTATGTTGGCTCTTGGGGTTTTCCTTTTAACTTGGGGGTTTTAATTGCTTATTCGGCTTATAACTTGTTTAATATAATTTTTAAGTAATTTATTGTTGTACTGTATTTTAGTTGTGAGCCGCCCTGAGTCCTTTGGGAGAGGGGGCGGCATATAAGTCAAATTAATAAATAAATAAATAATCCAGAATTCTCAAAATAGCCAATTCCAATCTAGTTTACTCTAGATCAGGGGTGTCAAACTCAATTTCATTGAGGGCCATATCAGGGCTGTGGTTGACTTTGGGGGGCTGGGTGAGGGCGTGGCTGACTGGGTGGGTGTGGCCAGTTTGACACTACTCCCCAAACTGCTGGCATGTTTCCTCTTCTCATTGAGTAGACTGGGCTGAAGCCATGGTGACCTAATTGGGTAGACTGGGCTGAAGCTACATTGGCCTGATCTTTGCACCAGGTAGACCAGACCGAAGCTTCGCTGGCCTGATCTTTCCTCTCTGCATTGGGTAGACTGGGCCGAAGTGATGTGGGTAGATCGGGACGGCCCTGCGGACCGGATCCAACCACATTGCAGCTGGATCTGACCTGCAGGCCTTGAGTTTGACACCCCTGCTCTAGATTAATTTTTCATCATATTCAAATTGAAAAAAAACTTCAGAAAAACAAGGTTTGGGGTTTTTTTTTGTACAAACAAAAAATTAAACCTAAACCCAACCAGAAAGTAAATGTAAACTTTTCATGTTTCTCAGCTGAACTTTGAGGTAAGCTAGCTAATTATTAAGAGATAAAGCTTGCCTGATTTCTTAAGGCTACATTTCTTTAACATATTTTCTCTCTCTCTCTCTCTCTCTCTCTCTCTCTCTCTCTCTCTCTCTTTTAAAGTGCTTGTAATTTTTAAGCTTTTTAAAAAATAAAATCAAACAATTGCTAAACAAGGTCACTTGTTCTTCAATCAAATATGATTGTTTGGCCATTGACAATGAGATAAATCTATTCTGAAGATCTCGCTCCGCCTCTACAATCTGTCTTACAACTAAGATGCACTGATTGGAGTAACCAATAATGACTTCATCTCAAGGATCACTCTGATTCAAATAAAGATCTGTCAGTAAATCACTGAAATCTATTTCTACACCTTTTCCTTTTTATCATAGTGCGTTTCATCATTGTGTAGAAGTAGATCCATGTCCAGATGCAGAATTAGAAAAAAATGGTTTCAAGTTACTATTTGTGTTCCGGAGAATTACACTCAACAACCTGGACCCATTTGGTTATTCTTTCACATTTGTAGTCAGTTGGTCTAGTGGTTAATGCATCAGGCTGGGAGACTGAATTTAAGTCAAGCTGAAAGCCATCCGGGTGACCTTGGGCCAGTCACTCTCTCTCAGCGCAGTCTACCTCACAGGGTTGCTGTTGCTGTAATGGGGAAAAAGGGAAGAGGAAGATATGTTAGATATGTTCTCTGCCTTGAGTTATTTGTAAAAATAATAAAAGTGGGATACAAATAAAGAAATAAAATGGGAGTGATTTTGATTTCTTGCCTGTTTCCTCTTTGACTTACTTTTTAAGACAGCATAAGTGAGCATTGGAAATAATGATCATGGACTGCCATGTGGCAATGCTGCAGCACTGAAGTGGCCACAACATTGCCAAATTTCAATCCCACATAAGTAATGGGTCTCAGATATTTTATACATTTTTAAGCTTTGATGTCTGTTGATTCAAGAATCATTGCCCTAACACACCTTTCCTCTCAACTGTAGTTTACAAATAGACAAACAGACAGGAGAGTTTGAGTAGTGTATAGATTTTGAATTACCTCATACTTAATAACTTGGGATCTAGGATGCTACAAAATCAAATTCCCATTCATCATAACAGTGTCCCAAAGGGCTGCCACAAAGAACGCAGAATCAACCTAGTCTCCAAAGCACCGGAAAGCAGAATGAGAAACTATGGATAGAAACTAATCAAGGAGAGAATCAACCTAGAACTAAGGAGAAATCCCTCTGTGTGAATTAAGCATACAATAAATTTTAGAAGATTTCAAATCATGAAAAGGGACGATAGGATAATGGTGGCACCGTGGCAGTAATAAAAGTAGGATACTTTCAGAAATCAGCCATTTGGCAACATTCAATCACAACTGTGTCGTTGCAGTTTAAAGAACAGTTCTGCTTTCAGATCACTGAAATCCAGCTCTCGCAGTCTCCTTTTCTCTAGCCAAAGTGTCTGTTGGTGAGTTATTTCCCTGATGGCAAGTAATGGGAAGAAAAGAACAAATAGAATTAAAAGCTCTCCTATTTGGAAAGAGAAGACATAAAATGATAGATTTAAATTGGATTTGTATAAAGGAAGGCCAATCAAGAAAGAAATTTGTGTTCACTTCTAAATAGGCTCACTTCTAAAGACATCTACTGGACAGATAAGTAATGGTCATTATCTGCAGTATTGAGTAGGTGTTCCATCATGTTACCTGAAGCTAAAGAGGAAAAAGGAAAATGTTTTGTTCACAGCATCATGCAGATGTCCCATAAAAGTTACTCGAATAAGGTATTTGAACATGCTTACAGTGCAAACTGTCCAAATCCTTCTAATGAATAAACATTTTTAAAATACCACTATGATGGTATAAAAGAAACATGGGATAGTAGTCATGTATAGTTTTGGGACAATGCATGAGCCAGATGTGTCTCTCCCAATACTTCATCACTGTCATGAGAGATAAAGAAGCAGAAAAGAAAGCTAAAAAAAGTATGACTATAACTAATCATTTGGGGTACACATTATTTTCTTATATTTCTGATAGTTCCATTATGCTTCTATATTAATGTGGGATTTAAAATATTCTGCTAATATTCTATTAGTACGAAAGTCACGTACATAATCTCTTTACCCTGTCCTTCAATATTCTCTATCACTGCTGCTATATTTGATTTGCTCAGATGATTTCATATTGAAGAATTCATGTCTTAGAGAGAGTAATATTTGCACTATGATTCTTGCTTTTATCATTCTCCACTGATGATCAGAGAATACACACACACACACACACACATACATATGTATGTACATATGTGTATTTGTGTGAATATATACCATTCCTATATCAAATCCAAATAAATATTATTGTGATATTTCTAATTATCTTGGTTTTTTTTTTAAAAAAGTTCCTAACTAATTCTAATTAAGTGTTCGGATTTCTTATTTAAGAGACTGAAGGCTGATTTGAAGATAAATTGTTAGCTGTAACTACATTCCCTTCCTGAATATCTAAGAAAGTTTTTTTGCCTCTTATCTTCTATGAGGTCTTCGAAGCATAGACCTATTTAATATAGTATGAATATTGTGGGTGCAAAAGAATTTTGCTGTGGATATGATGCAAGGGAATAATGCACTATACTCCTAATCTACATCACAACTATATAAATACGTGAATGAAACAAAGCCTGACTTGTGCTTTGCTGATCAAAAATCATCTTGAAGTTGCATACAAACAGTGTAGTTCATCTGTGAAACAGACATGTAATTATCAGGCTTCCTCAAAAGGACATAATGGAGGGATGCTTCACATTCAATCTTATCTGATGACAGTAAAATTACATTAAATTTAGCTTTCATCTGAGTCTCACTCACTTTTGGAAGGGCAGCCTTGAGGTCAAAGTAGACAAAAAGTTGGTGCTCTGCTTCAAGATAAGCAGCACTTCAGCTTTTATTAGAAATGGACTGATCCCAACACAAATGCTATGACCTAAAAGGCATGTTTTTCAATCTTGATCAGGCCCATCATAGAAGAGGATGGGAGGCAACTCCCTTAATTTTTCTTCCCACCTCTCAGTTTTGTTTTCCTTAAAAGATCCGATAAATTTCTCTCGCTCCCTTCAGCTCCTTTCTCATTCTTGTTTTTTAGGTTGGCTACAGGCTGCACATATTTCTGGTCTAAATGTCTTTTTGGGGAATTGTTCATGATCACTTCGTTCAATTAAGTTACTAGTTGTCTCGTGAAATATTATGTCAATATGACATCTATACCATTCCCAGACTGCACATTGATCCTGATTCATTTCTACTGGGCCAAATCCCTAGAAATCCATTTTTACAGTCTCTGGAGAGACAACCCTTTTCTCACTGAGAATATGCGTTCAGTTTTAATTTAATATTTTAATTTAAGGGAAGGTTATATCTCAGAAGGTAAAATGCCTGTTAGCTATTTGATTCTTTCAGAACACTTGTTTGTTCTGACAGCTTGGTGAAATTTCCTTGACAAAAATTATGAGTTCTATTAACATTGTTTTGCCTCCCCTCAAAATTCCTTGAATTATGCCCAAGGAGGAACTTTCCCATTCAGTTCAATTTCATTTTGACAAAGCCCATGACAATGGAGGGGGGTAGATGGAGAATCCCTTGAGAAATTCAGCTACAGTCATGGTATAAAATAGAGAAATGTGCTGAAGTTTGTGTTTCCTCAATTCAAAATTCAAAGCCTAAGCAAATTGCAATGTTTCCCTTCTATTAAACAGTGTACCTGAGTGGAAGGTTTTGAAGTGTATGCATGTATGTGTGTGTGACTAAACTCCCTAGTTTAGTCACATATATATCAGACTAAACTCCCTAGACTGAATAATGTCTTACCCTGCTTCTAAATTATTTTTCAGCCTTTTGTGGAATGTATGGTGACATGTTCCTCTTGCTAGATGCATAACCTTGTTCCTGTACTTATTTTATGCATCTGATGTATACATTAGTTTCCCCACCTTGCAATTTCCAACAGTGTTTAATTTTGCCATTCTATTAAAAAAAACATCTAGAGATGAAAATGCCAACAAAATCCACTTAAATTAACCTGATATCTTATTCAAAGACATTTACTTTGCAGCAGAATGAAGTGACTCTTTGAAGCTTTTGAGCTGACAAAGTTAGCGCAGAAAACTAATCTAATCACATGAAACCAGTATTTATTTGATGATGATCAAACCACTGGCAACTGAAAATAGAGAGATTTTCTGCCTGAAAGTTTCTGTTTTACATATTAATTTTAGAGTCTCATCTCCTAATAAAATGTGTTCCCTCTAGCTTATTTATAAAGTTTTTCAACAGAAGTATCTTCCAAGAATGGAAGGTAAATATTAAAAAGTTAAGATAGTAGCTGCCCCCTTTTTGCATGCACAACATGGTTTATTTTTTCTCTCTTTTGTTAACATATATGTGTGTGCATGTATATGTAATCACACACAGATATATACATACGTGAATATATTAGTTTAGTTTAGTTTACTTTATTGTCATTGCACCTCGTACAACGAAATTAAATAGCATCTTCAGTGTACATTATGACTATGAAAATAAACATACACATCCTTCACATTCTATACATTGAACTGAAAACTCCTGCTATTGCATTAATATTGCACTATACAGTAGGTAACAAAGCAATGGATATTTAATGTTAAATATCAGCTTTATAGAATTCTAAAGAACAGAAAATTAAGTAAAATTTTAATCTATGAAGGTTACAAACAGATTAAGGACCCATGTAATTTTGGAATATAGGTAGACCTCAATTTATAACCATTTGTTCAATGACTGTTCAAACTTATAATGGCACTGAACAAAGTGATTTAAAATTCATGCCCAAAGTCACAGGTGTTGCAGTGCACCGGGAAGGGAGGCAGGGGGGCAAAAAAGGCAGACAAGGGGAGCAGATAGGTGGGCGGGGGCAGTTGGAAGTAACCCCTTACCTTATTGAGACTTGAGGCTGTTAGATTTGCATGAACAGTCAGACGCGGAGTGCTTCAGTGAAGAGTTTATTAGTGACTACAGCTCATAACAGACCCCATTTGGCTGGGCTGCAGCTGCTACTTATAGCCAGCAGCCGCAGTTGCCAGCCAATCAGAGTGCAGTTCAAACTAAACCAATGACATTCAAACCTGCATACATAACACCCCTCCCCACTAGGTTCACTCCATACTCAAACCCCAACCTATCTAATGTATTCTTTTAAATAGGTGGGGCTCTTACGTGTACGTTGAGACCTTCGTGGTTCAGAAGTTTTAACGTTCTCACCCAGTGAGAGGGGAAATGTGTCTGTTGACATTTTCCTAGTTGGACTTCCTGTGAAAGAAGACCCTGTTTGATTATTAGAATCTGGTCTCTCCTCCCAACCCATCTCCAGCCCAATGTCAGCACCCAAGTCAGGTAGTGATGTGCAATCTTCCACTTGTAAGGATGGATTTTGGCATTGTGACAGGTTTTGGGATGGTTCCTGTCGTAATGGCTCATTACACATGGGGTTGATTCTTGTTTGCTGATTATCCTCATGTTCCCCTCCCCCCTAGAAAAGGCATTAGGTATGGGAACTAGAGAGGAACAATTGCAATGTTCCTGAGGTAACCTGGATCTAAGCTGATCAATATGCCTGCTCCAGAGGACTCCATCCTCTGTTTGTACCCTGTAAGAACAAGGGCCTGTGATTTGAGTTATTTCAGCAGGAATCCATGAAGGTTCACCCATAAGGTTCTTAGCATAAACAGAATCACCCACACTGAATCTACTATAATAAGGAAGGTGTGCCCTCTGGTAGGGCCAGCAAAATCAATGTGAATCCTAGACCATGGGACCCAAGGACATTCCCATTCCTGTTTGGGGGCAAGAGGTGGGGCAGGCCTGACTGCCTGACAGTTGGGACAAGATGCAAGTGTCACTGGCCTGGGCCAATTTTCAACCATTTTGTCAATACCTGGCCACCATACATAACTCCTGGCCAATCCCTTCATCCTTACAATCCCAGGATGACCCTCATGTAACATTTCCAAAACCTCTCTTTGCAGTTTTGCAGGAATAACCACCCTGTTACCCCACAAAATGCATCCTCTTAATACAGATAATTCAGTTTGCCGGGACTTAAAAGGTTAGGCAAGGTGAGGTAGATCTTGAAGAGGCCAACCTTTCTTAATCCAGCCTATAATAGGAGCCAATAAAGTGTCTTTGGCAGTCTCTCTGGCAATTTCAGCAGCGTGTACTGGAAGCTTGGCAACAGTTTCTAGGAAAAAGGTGTGTGCCTCAGGTTCAAAGTCCTCCTTGTGACAAGGAAGTGGGCAACGACTCAAGGCATCAGCATGTCCAATGTCCTTGCCAGGCTTGTGGATAAGTTTGTATGAATAAGCAGCATGAAATTCAGTCCACCTCAGCATTCTTGGTGACAGGATAGTGGATATAGGTTTGTCTCCTGCCATAATGCCTAATAAAGGTTTGTGATCTGTGACAATGGTAAATGTTCTCCCATATAAATACTCATGAAAATTCTTGATAGCTGCAACAATTGCCAATGCTTCCTTGTCCAAATGGCTGTAATTCCTCTCTGCTTTGGTCAAGGTGCGGGAGTAAAATGCAATAGGGGCTTCCCTCCCGCTGGGAAGCCTGTGGCTCAAAAAAAAAAACCCACTCCAAAGGGGGATGCATCACAAGTCAGTACAACAGGCAAATTCTCAGAGAACTGTATCAGTACAGCATCAGACATGATTAGTCTTTTAATACTGTTAAATGCTGATTGTTTCTTCCTGCCCCAGACCCAGGCAGACTTTTTGTCAAGTAATCTGTGTAATGGTTCTGCAATGGTTACATTCTGAGGTAGGAACATGTGATAAAAGTTAATAAGTCCAAGGAAGGCTTGCAAATCTGTTTTGCATTTTGGTCTAGGGGCTTCTTTGATTGCTTGAACCTTGGCATCTGTAGGGTGGATGCCATGCTTGTCAATCATATAGCCCAAGAACTCAACCTTGTCAGTTCTAAGAGTGCATTTTTCGTCCTTGACTTTTAATCCCGCTTTCTTGAATCTGGTAAGGACTTCTCTGAGTCTCTCTTGTAATTGAGTGTCATTTTCAGCAGAGATTAACACTTCATCAAAGTAAGGCACTACCCCTGGCAGTCCTTGGAGCATCCTTTCCATAAGTCTTTGGAAAATGCCTGGTGCCACGCTTACTCCAAACTGTAACCTTTTACATTTAAAGGCACCTCTATGAGTCAAAATGGTTTGGGCCTCTGCAGTGGCATCATCAACTGTTAGTTGTTGATATGCCTGGGCCAGATCCAATTTGGCAAAAACTGTACCCCTGCCAAGTGAATGTAATAAATGATGCATCACTGGAACTGGATATGCACTCTGCTGAAGTGCATGGTTCAATGTCCCCTTATAGTCTCCACAGATTCTTACTGACCCACCAGTCTTCACTGGTGTGACTATGGGTGTCTCCCATCTGGAGTGGTCAGTGGGCTCTAAAACTCCTTGAGCTATTAGTTTATCTAATTGTGCATCAATTTTTTCCTTTAAGGCAAATGGGACCCTTCTGGGCTTTAAACGAATTGGGGGCACCTTGGGATCTAGGTTGAAAGTGATAGGGATCCCCATATACTTGCCCAATCCGTCGCTGAAGACCTCTGGAAACTCAGACTTCAAGGCCTCCTCCCATTCAGTGTTGCTCACGTGATTGATGCCAGTCACCTCGATGCCTAGTGGATTGAACCACTCAAGTCCCAGCAAGCTTGGGCGGTCTTTGTCCATGATGGTCAGGGGCAAACATTTGGTGTGGCCTTTGAACTTCACGTTGAATTCTCTTGTTCCAACTACTGGAATCTTGTTCCCTTGGTAGTCTTTAAGAGTCAGTGCTTGCTTCTGGAAATGCTTCTTCTGAATGTTGGGAAGTAGCCTGTGAATAGTGTCCCATGACACCATAGATAAATAGGAGCCTGAGTCC
This sequence comes from Naja naja, assembly GCA_009733165.1. Classification (NCBI taxonomy): domain Eukaryota; kingdom Metazoa; phylum Chordata; class Lepidosauria; order Squamata; family Elapidae; genus Naja; species Naja naja. Next base: position 216,491,707 of record CM019149.1, on the reverse strand, counting down.
ACTTCCATTTGGCAAGGCCTTCCTTCAATTAGTACCTTCACATGTACTTTTCTGCTTCTTAAGGGTGAAGAATGACCAATTATGACTGTTTGATGAGTTTCATTCTTCCCATTTGCTTCTGTGTTGCACCCCATTTTCTCACTGAAGTTGTTATGCTTGAATTCTTTATCAGGAAACTTATTTCTGCTTGGTGGAGTTCTGGATGATTTGCAGACTCTTGCTAGGTGACCTCTTTTTTCACAACGGAGGCAGATGGTATCAAAAAACTTGCATTCAGTGTGTGGGTGCCCCCCCCCACAACCTCTGCAATAAAAGTCTTGCCTCTTTCTTCGAAGGTCTTTCCTTTTCTTCTCCATTCTGAGTCTATAAATTCCTTCCTCCGCCTCACTACAGTCTGATTCAGAATCTATTTGCTCGCAATGGGTTGTTGTGGATTTTTCCACATCAGGATGGCTTGCGGCCTTGTTAATTTTCTTCATGGCTGCTGCTGAGGACTTGGTAGCTTCCGCTGAAGAAGCTTCTTCTATGGCCTCCTTAAGCATGATCTTAGGTTTCATTAATAATTTGCTCTGCAAAACCTTGTCTTTTAGGACTAGAACAAATCGATCGCGCATGGCCTCTTCAAAGTTGATAAACTCACATGCACCCCAATGTCCCTTAAACTTGCCACGAAGTCATTAACGCTTTCGCTTTCGCCTTGATCCCGACAGTAGAATTTGTGTCTCTTAATGAGGCACGATACTTGTGGCGCATAATGAGCTCTTAATAACTTTTCTAAGTCGGGCCAGTCCATTACCTTCACGTCTGCAGCTCCCACCAATGCCTTCACCATCTTGAAAATGGCCAGACCGCAGTGGGTGAGAAAGACCGCCCTCTTCTGCTTGTCGGAAATGGCGGCGAGATCATTTCCCTCCAAATACATTTGGAAACGATCTGCATATGAGTCCCAGTCTTCTGCCGTCGGATCGAACGGGGCTGGGGGGGTGTTCAGCACAGCCATCTCTCTCAGCTTGTTCTCCACGTTGTCTTTTCTTCGGGAAGGATCCCACCTTCGTCGCCAGTGTTAGATTTGCATGAAGAGTGAGACGCGGAGTGCTTCAGTGAAGAGTTTATTAGTGACTACAGCTCATAGCAGACCCGATTTGGCTGGGCTGCGGCTGCTACTTATAGCCAGCAGCCACAGTTGCCAGCCAATCAGAGTGCAGGGTTTTTCCCGCACTTTTTAAACCAATCATATTTGACATTTTACAAGAACAGTTCAAACTAAACCAATGACATTCAAACCTGCATACATAACAGAGGCTGTGAAGGACCAAGCCTGGGATGGCTTGGATCAGGAAGGGTTCTCACTTAACAACCTGGGCAATAATGACAATAATAATGACTGTTGGGATTAAGGTCACTAAGTGAGGTGTTCACATAACATCTTGCTTTATGATTTGCATTGCTTAGTGAGGGAAATTCTGGTCCCAGTTGCAGCTGTAAGTTGAGAACTACCTGTAAATTGACTTTTATTATAAGGTTTTGGAATTTATTATAAAAAGTTAAAAAAAACTTCATGCGGGAAATACAGTAGACTTATTTTAACTATCATAACCAAGTTGTTCTTTTATTAACATTATGCTCAACTTTATGCTCCAAAAGCCAAATAATTTTATGCTTGTAAGACTGACACCCTAAACTGTAATTAATATTGATAGAACACTTTTTAAAATCTTTTCTATTTTCAATACTCTAAGCTACCTAAGTAATAGAATATCAATAATCTTTAATTACATTGTATAAACATCAGTATACTGAAACATTACCATATATCAAGACAACATAATAACAAGGGGGGGAGAATAATATCCATTATGCATATGGTACATGAAAAATGGGCAAAGTTTCTGTTGCAAGTCACTATTCTGATTTTATTATAATCATTGCAAGTCACTATTCTGATTTTATTGATACTCTTACATATTCCTGTTCAGATTTCTGGCACATTCCTGCAGATACATGATTTGCATGGTGGCTAACTCATGTATAAACCAGATTTTTCTCCTATTAAGCTATCATGCTGAATGTGTGATAGTCTGAAGCAACCTTATATTATCCAAATGACATTGATGGGGTAGAACTTTAATGGAGTGACCCAAAGGGCACTTCTAATTCTGACTCAGTCTCATGCTACTTCTCTCACGGCAAACAATTATTCCTCCAATATTTCTTCTGGATGTTCTTTCTGCACATCAGTACAGAGAAGAAGGAAAACGACCTTGATGGAAATATGCAGGAAACCTTACCTAGGCAACAGGAACTGGGACATTTTTTAGGCTTTGAATCAGACATTTCCCTGATTCAGTGGAGTATAAAGAGGAGGAGGTAAAACACAATCCCACTTACAAGATTCTGTGTTTATTTTCAATTTAAATAAATGTAGCATTAGCCTTCCTATGGAGTTGATTTCCTGCTCTAGTCTACCTAGTAGGGTTATCATCAGTCTTACAAGTGTTATGTGCTTATCATGTCCCCCTTCTTATACTCCAGTGAATCAGGGGTATGTGCCTGAATTGCTTCCAAATATCTCATTTCTCAGAGCTTTTGTCCAGATAACAAATCTTGCATATAATATAATCTTCTTTCCTCCCTACATTCATAATATAATAGACTAAAGATGGCCGTACATTTTGAAGTAAAACTCTTCCAAAATGGTTGCTGGGAGAGTTACTCATTCACAAAATGGTTTCCTGGAATAGGTAGCCAATTAACAGAGGGCAAGATGACATGCTCTATACTCATCCCCTCTCACAATACACTGATTTCTTTTGAACGAAGTTTGAGCTTTACCCACTCCCTCTCCACTATTACCTCCTGAGAAACTTGTGATAAATAAAAACTGTAAATAAATATACCCTGCTGCTGAGTCAAATTGAGTGCAGCAGTATACAAATGCAATTCATCGATCAGTTAAATCGTTAAATAAATAATACTGGTACAACAAACCTACTTTCCATTTTAATTTTTTTTTTTAAATTGAACCCATTCTGATAGAGCAGACATTGTAGCGGATTCCAAAAGTCGTGTCCTCAGTTAGCCCCCAAGCATACCATCTTGAAAATCTCAATTATCATCAGTTCCAATGCAAAACAATGCAATAATCAACAAAACAATGCAATACTTCAGCCAGCCATAGAGATTAAAAATGCTCCTTTTAATATGGGAGGAACACTAAAAAACTACTTTTAGTGAAATAGCTGTGGTAAGCCCTATGGAGACGGAATGCGTTTATTTCACTGCCTTCTTTTTCAATGGGGAAAATTGTGGTACTATAAATCCCTGGTATTTTTGTGCTGATCTTAGGAGGTTCAGGGAGTAACAAAAACAAGCAGGGGAACATTCCCAGTAGAATGTGGGAGCCATTGGTCCAAATCTAGCAATGACAGGCAGCACTGAGTAGAAAAGAAAGGAAAGAGAGAAAATATATGGCTTTGATTTTACTTCCTGTCTGGGGCAGTAAAAGCAGGAAGATGGTCTAGTAAGCACCTGGCAGACAACAATATAGATCTGGAGGAAAATGGACTCCATTCTGGTGGGTAGGTAGCAATTTTCTGCAAGCAGGCTTGGTCAGTGAGAAGGTGAGAAGGCCCAGCTTTTATGAACCAGCCAGCAAATGCAGGAGGCAAGACATTGCTGCAGTACAAAATATGAAAACAAAAAGAAGGCAGCAACAACAAAGTATTTTTCCTACTAGTGATTGATTTGTAATTAGTTATGATAACCAGGCTCTGCATGTAGTCTTGAAAAGAGTTTCTTTTAATATGCAAGAGGGCAGGCCCAAGAGGTTGATAAGTCTGGGATTTGTGCAAAACATTTCATTTCAGAAAATAGCTAATTAATTGCTAAAATCAGAACTCCATGAACCAGTAAACAGTTTTCATCATGTGTATTAAAGAGGAAATGTATTTAATAGTCTGATAATGTATTATTAAAAATAGACAAAACCAAAGTCAGTTCAGAGCACTGAAATCCACCAATAAACCTTTGCTGAAAGCTTAGAACATGTTTGTTTTTCAAGACTCTTTTTGTACTCCTCAAAATTACTGATTTTTAGTTTTAATGGGATTTTGGATGAAGCTTTACTGGCTCATTTCTAGGCTAACTTTATATTCCTTTCTCCTTTTAAGAAGTGACAAAGGGGAAAACAAAGCACAGATTAACCCATTTTTATCACATACCCAGGCAGATTCTCTCTCTCTCTCTCTCTCTCTCACACACACACACACACACACACAACACAGAGAGAGAGAGATATATTTTCCTTTCTTTTTTGTCATCTAGTTCCTATTATTGATGCAAGAATTTTCTTCTGAAAGAGAAATCTTAAATTAAAAACTAGCATTTTATTTGATATATAAAGAAGGGACAGAATACTTTAGTCACCAACCTACTTCTTTCTGCCTTGCCAAAATTCTGTAGGTGGCATAATGGTTATGACAGGATCCAAAATAGTAGATTGACATTACTAGATCCAACTTTTCTCAAGTTTGTGTCTTTGTAGAAATGTTACAGAGTGAACTCGAATCAGCTATTTTGCTGCTCTGAATCCCTGAAATTTGGGGGGATCTCCAGATAATATAGACGTCCTTTTCTGTAGGAGCTCATAGTGAATCCTCTTTCTCAAAGCAATAGTAACTTTCATGCAATGAGTTTCCATGTATCTCCCCAGTCCTAGCCCAACGCTTTAAAAGCTATTGCTTACAGTGATGAAAAATAAGACAAAAATAGTGAGTAACAAAGCATTCTTGTAACTAAATATTGCAGAATCTCTCCTAAAGCTATTTATTCTCTCCTATTCCCTACACTGAAACCAAAACAAAACAAAAATATACACCGGCAGTTCTAGAGGAACTCTTGTCATTTCATTTCTTCATCTCTGGAAAAGAGAAAGCATTTAAAGCTGGCATTTTACCAGTACTTACCAATAAAATGATCTAATTGTAAGTTGTGGATAAATATCTTAGTGCTACTACTGGATGAAATAACATAAGATAGCTTGACAACTTCATCTTAGAATTGATGAAATGTCACTGACAGTCTGCCAATTGATGGGAACTCAGGGACGGTGGTTTACAATTGTATGTCCCTTTCATTTTAGCACTCTGTAAAATCTACTTTTGTTCACTCAGGCCAGGGACCAGACAAGCTGGCGCCAATCCTTCATGCTATACATACTGGAAGTGTGAAGCACACTTATTTGACAGCCTGTATTAACCTGAATTCTTTAGACCTAAAAGAAATGAAGCTAGTGAGTCTTGAAAGGTATTGTTTTGGATGAGCACCTCCAAAAATTAAGTAGACTTAATGGATGGATAGCTAGTGTTACAGTAGGGCAATTCTGTACAAATTTTCTCAAAAATAATACCCACTGAGTTCAGCTGAACTTATTCCAAATAACAGGAGACAGTAGTTGCAACTTTCATGGGTATCAAATGTTCTCTATATGATATGATGCCCTGAACAATAATATAATTATATTTGGTATAATTGTATGTGCGTTCACTCTGGAGTTTAAATGTTTTCACAAACTTTATTAGTTTATCAAGACAACAGTTGGCTTTAGCTGAATCAGCAAGCTTTGTGAACGTTCCTTACATGTCCTCTGCAATATATGCTAGGAAAAAATGGTTATTGCCATGATAAAAAGAGAAGAAACAAGCTGGATAGGACATTGTAATAGAATGAATAAGTTGCTCCTTAATTGGGCCAACTCCAGACTTTACTTCACAACTAGATTGCATTGATATGGTAGAGAAACACAATTTATTGTGTGTTTTTAAAGATCTTCCTCCTACTTCTGTCTCCTTGCATAATCATATGCACTACAGTGAGAGAGAGAGAGAGAGAGAGAGAGAGAGAGATTTCCAGCAACTGCCATTGAGCAAGGACAATTTTTTGGGAGCATGCCAGAAACCTTTTGACCATTATTAAAGGGTGAGGCACTGGAGAACTTTCTAGAGGTCTTTCATAAGAACTCTTCCTAAGTTCTTATGAAAGGCCTCTATGGGAGATCTTGTTGATTTTTAAAGTCATTACAAGATCAACAAAAAGTCTAATTCATTATATCTGGTGTGGTATGAAGGTTAAGATGTTGGACAAGGTGTGGAAAGATGCTGGTTCAACTTTACTTTCTGTTATGAAAGCTCATTGGGTAACTGGACAATCACAATTAGCTATAGATATACCACCCAGAGTTCTTGTAGCACCACTGTGTGTGTCAGCTTGAGTTCCAAAATAAAAATGAAATACAAACTAAATCAATCGCAATCTTGCATAATGGCATAATATGCAACCTGAAAGGCAAATAACAAAAGCAGAAGACCACCGGGAGCAGCCCAGTTGAAAAAAAAAACCTTCAATCCCAACTAAAGATACTTTACATAGTTTCAAAGAGCACTGAAATGGAAGAACTACTAGGTTCCTTCCCCACCCCCTGGTTTCCGCTGAAAAATGGAATATGTAAAAAAGAAAACAAGATTATAAAGTGTACCAAATGCAATTGACTAAGATTATTCAAATGAAATAACGATATAGCACAAAAAATGCAGATGTAGTGGTAGAATTTCTAGTAATAAAACACAGTGGGGGATTTGGTTTCTGCTGTTAAGGAATGGCCATAGGTGAAAAAAAAAGTCCAACTCTTGTAATATATTTTGGTGTACCACATCCTAATCATTGTTAATAAGCATAATAAGAATACAGAAACCAGAGATCAGCAGATTACCTTTTGCTGGAATTGATGGGGTGAGTAGAGAAGCTGATGGCTTCAGAACCTTTGAACCAGTGGTGGTATTCAACTGGTTCGCACCACTTTGGCCAAACCGGTTGTTAAATTGCTGGCTGGCTCCACCCCTTCCTCATGAGGAGTCCCCATTCATCCCATTTTGGCTCTAGGTAAGTGCAGGGAGGCCTACTAGGCCCAAAATGAGGTGCAAAAGAGTGCAGCACGGCCCCTCCCCATGGCCCGTTTTTGCTCCCAGGGGGGTACAGGAGGTCGAGTGCTGCCTGTCACATCCCTGGCCATGCCCACCATGGCCACGCCCACCCATCTGCTCCTTTGGGCAGAGAACCAGTTGTTAAATTATTTGAATCCCACCACTGAATATTAGCATGTAGTGATACTTCTGAACAACAGCAAAAAATGTTCCTGCCTCACACAGTTATACTGTGCCAGATGAAAAACTCTAAGAAAGAAATCTTCATGCTTTTGGCTTAGTTTGACGTTCTTCTTCCATCAGTGTTTTTTTTTATAAAAAAGTTTTTTATTTTTGATACAAACATACAAACAGGACATACAAAACATAAAAACCATCTTCCATATATACATACAGTGTGTCAGTTGGTTACAAATCCTTTGTGTCATCCTTTCATATTCATCACTCACAATTTATCAAAAAGAAAATTTCTCATATTATCAATAAAACATTATGTATTTATCAATTATTACTTGTGTACAATTAAACTATTTATTTCATCATATATATGAGATATATTTTTAATCTAAAATTTATGTTATACTTTCATCCAATGGTTATATATATCAACATTATATTTTATATCAGCCTATTATATTTCTATTACAAAATTATATAGTCTATTGCATTACCAAGTCTTTTTATCCAACCATTGATAAAACAAATCCCATATCTTGTAAAATTGTTTATCTTCTTGTTCTCTAATTTCAAATGTCAATTTACTCATTTCAGCACAGTCCATAATTTTCCTAATCACTTCCTCCTGCATAGGTATTTTATCATTCTTCCAATTTTTGGCAAATACAATTCTAGCTGCTGTTAAAATACAATTCTAGCTGCTAAACAGAATTATTTTGAGGACGCAAACAAACCAGGAAGATGGTTAGCCTATAAATTAAGAAAGGAAAGAGAATCAAGGAAAATTAGCCATTTAATAGATGAAGAAGGACATCCTTGTCACGGAAATGAAGGAAAAAAAGAATTATACAAGACTATTATGGAAAATTGTACTATCAAGAGAGTATTCAAGAAGAAAAAATTAAACAATATATACAAAAGGCAAAGTTACCACAGATACCTAAAGATATCGAAATAGTGTTAGAAGAGAATATAACAATGATGGAGTTAACAGAAGCCTTAAAGAAACAAAATACAGGGAAAGCACCAGGCCCGGAGGGTTTACCAGTGGAATTTTATAAGACTTTTCAGGAGGTGTTAAACCTCCAATTTTTAGAAGTTATGAATGAAGTCATGCAAGAGAAGAGAATACCAAAGACTTGGTCAGAAGCTTATATCACACTTATACGAAGGAAGACACAGACTTACAACAAGTTAAAAATTATAGGCCTATTTCCCTATTAAATTCAGACTATAAAATTTTTGCTTCAATTTTGGCAGAAAGACTGAAAAGATACTTAAACAACTTTATACATGTTGACCAAAATGGGTTTCTGCCAAAAGACAAATCAAACATAATATGAGAATAATCCTGGACACTCTGGAGTACTATGAGGCACATCCTGAAAAGCAAATGGCCTTGATGTTTCTGGATGCTCAAAAGCCTTTGATAATGTGAGTTGGCGCTTCATGTTACTACAATTGACACAAATGGGCTTTGGCAAAAATTTTATACGTGCTATTGAGACTATATATTCTGAACAAACCGCAAGGGTTTTGATAAATGGAGAATTGACAGAGCCTATAAATATAAGAAAAGGGACTAGACAAGGCTGCCCACTGTTGCCCCTGCTGTTTGTGTTAACCTTAGAAGTGTTAAACAGGTGTATTAGAGAAGATAAACAAATAAAAGGAATGAAAATTAAAAGAGAAGAATATAAGTTACAAGCCTTTGCAGATGACCTGGTGTTTATATTAGAGGACCCACTGGAATCAGCACTTAAGCTAATTGAAAGAATAGAAGAGTATGGAGAACTAGCAGGATTGAAAATTAATAAAGACAAAACAAAGATTAACAAAGAATATGTTAGCGAGACGGAAGAAAGAATTGGAAGAAGCTTTAGAAATACAGGTCACAAATAAGGTTAAGTATCTAGGGATATATATTACAGCAAGATGTAGTACACTGAAGGAGGATAATTACATTAAACTTAAACAGCAGATAGCGACAGACTTGGAAAAATGGAAAACTTACAACTATCGTTGATTGGGAGAATATCAACAATCAAGATGAATGTATTGCCTAGAATTCTATACTTATTCCAGACAATTCCAATCAGATTAGGGAAAGAGTTTTTCAAGACCTAAATCGAATGATGTTGAAATACATATGGCAAGGCAAAAAAGCAAGAATAAAACTTAAGTTATTGCAGGATGCAAGATTAAGAGGGGGGTTTGCTTTGCCCAATTGGGAACTATACTACCAGGCAGCAAATTTGATGTGGGTAAAAAATTGAATAACACTAAGGAATACTAGATTATTGACTCTAGAAGGACATGACTTGCTATTGGGGTGGCATGTATTCCTTTGGTATAAGGGAACTAAAACACAAGGGTATTTTAGAAGACATTATATTCGAGAAGCTTTGTTTTTAAACTGGGAGAAGATTAAAAAACAACATTACTTGAAAATTCCAATATGGATATCTACTATTGAAGCCTTTCCATATCCAGTAATATATAAAAAGGAACAAACAGTTAGATATGGTGAGATATTGAATGAAAGGGGTGAACTTAAATCTATGCAAGCGTTGAAAGAACAAGGTATAAAATGAATTGGTTTTCATATTTGCAATCTAGATTTGATAAGGATATTAAAGTAGAAGGTATTTATAACAAGCAGATTGGGCTAGACAAAATATTGATGGGTACTGATGAAAAGGTGATTAAAAAACTTTATGGATATTTTTTAGAAATTAAAATGGAAGAGGAACAAGTTAAAGAAACAATGATTGCCTGGGGGGAAAATTTTGGATATGGGATTGATCTAGAGAAATGGGAAAAATTATGGTCCCAGAATTATAAAATGACAATGTCAACTGCTTATAAAGAAAATTTGTGTCAGATGTTTTACAGGTGGCACTTACCCCAGATGAGAATTGCAAGAATGTTTAAGAATAAATCGGATAAATGTTGGAAATGTCATCAGATACCTGGATCATATTACCATATGTGGTGGACTTGTTCGGATGCAAAAAGATATTGGACTAAAATCCACATATGGTTGGCAAAAATGATACAACAACACATAGACTTGAAACCAGAAATATTTTTATTGGGAATTATACCAGATATCTACAATAAAGAGTTGAAATATTTAAATGTTTTCCATCAGTGTTCAACTGCAACATATGCTTACTGTTTTTTTAATCCCAGGACAATTTAGGATGGTGGATAAAAGTCTTGAAGCCCCCGCCACCCTGATTTCTCGTTTTGCCTTCCACAGTAGTTGATCAGATTATTTGGAAAGGAATTGCCAAATATGCCTCACATTTCACTGCAGAAGAAATCAATTCAACAGCCTTCATTTGTAGGCTTCCCTCTCTAAGGAATACCATTGCTTTGTGGAAATAGCGGCAGATGTTCCTCAATACGAGTGTGACAGTCAAATTAAACTATGCTTCCTCCAGCTGCTCAGAGAAAGGATTCTATCTCACACTTTCAGGGAGGGTGCCAGGTACAGGTACACTTCAGTGATTACAACTTTCCAAGAACAGAGGCAATTATCTTTTTTTTAAACAAAAATTAAAGCTTTAATTCTTAAGCTTTTATACCATCTTTTCCGGAAAAAGTGTGATTTCACATCTAAATATTAATTCTATACCTTTCTCTTTTAATCACAACATTGCTTTCTATTTGTTCATTGTTCCAGGAATAATAATTCATTATTCAATTTATGAAAGGGGAGAGGGAGAGAAAGGAGAGAGAGGGAGAGAGAGAAAAAACCATCCTTGCACTATTTCTATTTAACAGTGGAAAAGCTGTACGTGTGATGATGGAAAAAGAACGGCCTCCACAATATCCCAGTTTTTTCCAATATTATTTTTACATAATGTTTGGTGTGTCATTATGCACTTAGCCAGCATTGCATGTTGCAGGCTGCCCCAAATGGATCCCTTCCACAAGTGTTGGTGGGGTCTCCCTATTTCTAAAGCAGTAGAAAGGTACATAAGAATGACTTCAGGAACTTCAAGAGTCACAGCCAAGGCAATGGTCAGATAAATAGCAGTTTAATCCACCAAAGCAATGTAAGCATGGTAAATGTGTTAGAAAAATCATATGCACCCCTGTTTCTTGGCCTGAAAAGATAATGGAGGAGAAATATATTTTTTGATATTTGCATATAGGAATTTTAAATATTTGCAAAAATTCTGGTAAGGTAACTTTATTATTATTATTATTAATTATTATTATTTAGCCTTGGTGGTGCAAGCTATTAAATGCCTAGCACTTAGTTCCAGCTGCCTGCATTTAATGCAGGCTCGAATCCCACCAGGCTCAAGGTTGACTCAGCTTTCCATCCCCCTGGGGTAGGTAAATTGAGGACCCAAGATTGTTGAGGGCAATAAGCTGACTTTGTAAAAATGCCGCTTAGGCATATACAATGGAATGAAGGCTATTGCTGAGCACATTGGGTTGTGCTCCAAAAATTGTAAGCGCTGAGTCTCCGGAGAAGGGCGGCATATAAATATGAATTTTAAAAAAATATGGCATACAAGGCCCAGGAGTCTACAGTATTTACCCACGGTAAAAGTTCTGGCAGCCGACAATTGTGCTACTCCCGTTCTTGCATTCGTGCTGCACCGGTGTGTGTGTGTGTGTATGTGTGTGTGTGAGAACTAGCTCCGCACCAGCTTGCCAATAATGCTCCTGAGGGAGTTGGGTTATCCGCAACTTTCTTCTGCTAGTCTGCTGCTGATCATGTCCAGGCAGATCCAGCACTGGCTCCTACTCCTCATGCAGAACACAATTAGTGTTTCCCCAGTGGTGGTACCTATTTATCTACTCACAGATGGTATCCTTTCAAACTGCTAGGTTGTCAGGAGCTAGGGATGAGTGACAGGAGTTCACTCCATCCCACGGTGCTGGGCTCGAACTGCTTGAATGCTGATAATTTCTGGTTGACAGTTCCAGCATCATTAAAGCACTGTGCCACCGCATTTCCTCTACTTTACAATAAAGTAGAGCTAGTAATTTTGGATGTGCTTCTTGTAAGAGTAGCAACAAGGTGCTGGTTAAAGTTCAGTATGTCTATTGGGGAAAGCCTATAGCAGTCAATACTTATGACAATACAAAGGTCCCAGAGAATGCCAAATGGGTTTGTGATAGAGTTTCTAAAACTGAAAAAGAGGAGAAACAAAAGGACCAATGCTTTGATGCTTTCAAATAATAAACTGTGATCCAAGTTGAGAAGAATGAGCACAATAATTATTATATTTGTAGATTTGCTCCAAAACAGTCTGAGTGCCATGGGTGGCTAATAGCAATAGTACTTAGATTTTATATATTGCTTCATAGGTGCCTTACAGCACCCTCTAAGCAGTTTACAGAGTCAGCATGTTGACCCAAACAATCTGGGTCCTCATCTTACCAACCTCAGAAGGATAGAAGGCTGAGTCAACCTTGAGCCGGTCAGGATCGAACTCCTGGCACTGGGCAGAATCAGCCTGCAATACTGCATTCTAATCACTGCACCACCATGACTCCTAATACTATGCGCTTGTAGGCAATGTCCTACAAACTCACGCAAGCTTTCAAATAATTGGGCTTCAAATCTGCTAGCCTAAACAGGCAGTTCAGTGAGATTTACTCCCTTAAAAAATGAATACCCCTCCCCCAATTTTATGGTTATGTTATGACTTGAATGAACGATGAATTAATTTTCTCTCCTATGGAGCTTCTTGTTAGGTCAGCAAAGTAAGGCTGTTACAACAACCTAGTTAGGCAGAATAAAATCATAATAATCTTCCAATATGTGGCTCCTATTAATCTGCTCCTCTTTCTAAATTGGAAAAGCAACATCTTAATCAATCATTATCCTGCAAGTCCAACAGACTGTGACATGTATCAACAGCCATAGTCAGTAGTAATTCATAGGGCTAGAATGGTACCCTTTAGTGAATCATGAAAAGATTGATGAGATCTGAAAAGATTTGATATCTTGCCTATACTGAGGCTTTCTTTTATGAGATGTTATTCACATTTCTCTTGGCTTGAGATAAGTGAATAAAAATGCTCTTTTGTGGCCAACATCTTTATGTGAGAAGAACGGGACTGTGTAAAGTGTGGTTACAGATAACCTGAGGTGGCACCAGAACTTTGCCACTGCATTAAACAAAATACTGTATAGAATAAAAATAGGAAGAGATGGTGGTAGATTATTCATGGAAAAGCTCTGATTTCAAATCCCTAGTATATGACCAGATATCCTAATAGGCTGGTTCAGAATAAGGTAGATTCCTATGTTCTTACTACAGTTTGAGGAAAATATAGGAAGTCCCTGACTTAAATCCATTTCAGCATCTCCAAAGTCACATAATCAACTGTCATGCCCCGGTTGGAGACTGACGCCAAGGAAGAGGAGGAGCAGCCAGCGGGGTGTGGGAGTGTGGCTCCAGAGGGCGTGGAGGAGGCTGGGGAAGAGCAGAGGCCAGCTGAGCCCTCTGAGGAGGATCCAGGCCCATCTTCTATCCACCCTAGAGCAGGGAGGAGAGGATCAGATCAAAGCGTGCTCTACTCGGGAGGAGAGGGCCATGATCCTCCTCAGGGCTTGCAGCTGGGAGCTCTGTATTTAAGTCCAAACATGCGTAGTCTGGCTGCTGGAATCAAGGTTAATGTTTGCTGCTTGAAGAAGATTTATCTTGTTTGGCGTTCTTCCAGTAGTTTGTTCCAGTTTATTTTCCTGAAGCAGGCACTTATTTACCCTGGTCTGTCGAGGGACTATATTGAGGTGGTTTGGTTTTGGTTTCTTCTTTGTTATCAGCGTTTTAAAATACAAACTGTGTTTTTTGCTTTTTGAAATATTCTTTTGACTCCCCCCCCCGAAACTAATTATACAGTGAAGGCATTAAAGGACTGAGTTATATTTTGTAGTTTATGCCATTGCTGAGCTACTCTGGGTCATCACATTAACATTCAGATAATTGGCAACCATCATATATTTATGAAAGCTGTGCCATCCTATGGTCATGTGCTCTTCATTTGTAAATTCCCACTGGCTTCCAACAGGCAAAGTCATGGGGGAAGCCAGATTTGCTTAACAACCTTGTTGATTCACTTAGCAATCAGGTTGATTCACTTAACAACCTTGGCAAAAAAGGTTGAAAAATCTGGTTCAACTCATTTAACAACCACCTCGCTTAGCAATGGAAGTTCCCATGCCAATTGTAGATGTAATGACTACCTCTAATCCTCTGCAAAGAGGTTTGAAAGCATGAAAACCAACATTTTTGTAACACAATGCAAGACTTTATTTTGCATAAGATTATCTGATACCTGATAATATACAGATAACAGGGAACTGTATTTTTTTTAACAAAGTCATTATATTTATCTATGTCCTTTGTAATAACTGGGCTTGATTCCACAAATCTCACAAAGGACTGACTATTTTCCGTGCATGGGTTATAATCTTGTGTTAGGCATGAAGCCAGCTGGGTGACTTTGGGCCAGTTATTTTCTCCCAGCTCTAAAAACAAAGCAAGGGCAAGCCACTTCTGAAAATGCTGCCAAAGAAAACTGCAGGGACTGTGTAGACATTCACCAAGAGTAATGGTGAATGATGAAGCGTTGTGGTTCCCTTATGTTTCTGCCAGGTACATCATATGGTACTTAGATAGTACCACCATCCTTGTTAAGGGATGGCCACATTTAATCAGATTCCTTGCATTTAAAAGCACTGGAATAATAGAAATAGGAGTTATATTTTGATCTATGCAATCATGTATCAGGAGATGCATCACACCATAATTTAGATATTCAATTTATGATATATGCAATCATGTATCAGGAGATGCATCCCATGTAATTTAGATATTCAATTTAGGACCATAATTAGGACTGGCAACTCTGTCACCAAGTGATACTGTCTTTAAATGAGTTATCATATGAACACACCTGATTTTAGAAATATTTTGACACAATTGTTAAGAGAATCCTGAAGTCTTAAGCAAATTCAGCTTTGTCTGTGTGTCTTGCTTGTCAGAAATCAACTGGGAAACCATCATAAATGCAAGCCAGTTGAAAAATGGTGCTGAATCACTTTTGAAAAAAATTACTTTTTTCAGCACCATTGTAACTTTTAACTGTTACTAAATAAATGGTTGTAAGTTGAGAACCACCTGTACTAAATGACGTCTCAGTAATGAGCATCAGGCTTTTAATTTTTCAAGTCTGTTTCGATTCTGAGAGACATTTGTTTCCATTTGCCATTCTAAACCTTTTAAAAATCATACTTGCCGTGCTCCCTGCCGCAGGCAGAATTTTCCTTCCTACAGTATGTAATCATTTCAACAAATAACCCATTATGACTTTTTAGGTAATTAAAGCAGTTTATAAAGACCATTACAGATGGACAACAGATTGCATATTGAATAATACAAGCCATCTTAAAAGAAAGGGAAGCATTTCATCACAATTCTGCTGTGCTGTATACAAAGTTTGCCAAAAATTAGTACAGGAGGGATGACCAGAGAAAGGTATTTGTTGTTTGGGGAAATAGATAATCGAAGGAATATTTCTTGTGTCTTGAATGGTTTATAACCTAATGAGATTCTAGAAATTATATTGATTAAGGCAGAAAAAAAGAGTCTGCTGTCTACTAAGACTTAAATATTCCTTATTTGAGTCATTAATATCTATTTTCCGATTAAACATATTTTCTACTGAGAATTCTTGGAGTTGAAATCTTAAATTTTATGACACTTGTGATCCCTAAAAACAGATCAAACTGGGTTTGTCCTTTAAAGCAATGTTTCTGGTGACTGAGGAATTCTGGGAGTTGAAGTCCACACATCTTAAATTTACCAAGGTTGAAAAACAGTGCTCTAAAAATAAAAGACCCATGGTGGCGCAGTGGTTAGAATGCAGTATTGTAGCCTAATTCAGCTCACTATCAGCCATTCCATTCTCACTGGTTCAAGGTTGACTCCATCCTTCCAAGGTTGGTAAAATGAGGAGCCAGATTGTTGGGGGCTCTGTAAATCACTTAGAACCTATAAAGCACTATGAAGCAGTACATAAGTCTAAGTGCTATTGGCAAGTGCTATTGTTTATTCAGATGCAGATTTCTTAATTGCTCAAATTGCAAATGGTAAGCTGTGGCTGCAGTTCTTTCTACAACCAACTATCTATAATAGTCAGTTCCACTAAACCTAGCCAGGCATATAGCAAAATAGAGATTTATACTATTACCATACTTCTTTGTGTTATAGTTTTAATAAAAATTCAGATTAATTAGGGAAGATTAATTTCTCTCAGAAATTAATTTTAGACAGCATAAATCTTTAGGCTGGTTTCTATTGATAAGCAACTGAGCTCTAGTCTTAAGCTTGTATTTGAAGTACATCGAGGGACATGAAACATTGCTGCTAAGAAGGCAGATTTAAATACCTCCATCTGTTTACATACTTACATCTAGAGACAAATTTGTGGAATAATCATTGTGTATATTAACTGCAGCTGGTTAGTCTTGAGGACCTGATGATTGTAACAGAAGACTGTGTATTCTGAGAGTGAAATCTATTGAAATCAGTAGAATTCATTTTTGAGTAAGGATTGGTAACATAGTGTGATTATGCTTAAAAGTGGAACAAAGTTTTTATAGCTGGCTTGAATTAAAATGAAGCATTCATTTTGTTCAGCTGAGTATAGGCAAACCATTTAAACAGGGATTTATTCTAGCATGGGATGTTAGCAAGCTTAAATTTCTCTGCATGGCACCTATTAGACTACATTAGCAACAATGCATTAAGATTTCAGACTACTTTGCATATGCATGTTTATCACCTGCTGATTGATAAGTGTGAAATGAACCAACGCTGATATAGTTGTCTATCATAAATAACATTTTCATTTCAAGCAAACTGGTTTTCTACAGCTGCTTGCGGCTCAATGGAAATATATAGAATTCGCATGCAAAAAGTTCCAGATCCAATTCTTGACATCTCTCAATATTAAAATTCTGGAGAGCTGTTTTCAATCCAGAAATCACATTAGTGGGCCAGATGGAACAATGGTCTGTCTGAATCATTATGGACTTCCTTCTAGTCCCAACTGAAATTGTTCATTAGAAAGGCTGCAATTCTCAAATGATGTACCTATGAAGAAGTCTATAAAATCAAGAATAGTTTCAATATTCAGTTATGTTACTAATTATTATGTAAACAATATTCAGAAGGTTGGATCCAATGTTGCAAAAAAACAAAACATTGTTCCATGGAGGAACAAAAGATCTGGACTGAGCTACAAAACAAGTGGAGATACCTTATACTCCTGTTCTCGAGAGCGGAATTTTTTGGGTAGGAGACACATCAGAAGAGGAAGTAGAAATGTGTGAAAGGCTTTCTCCTGAAGTGTCTTAGATTCAACATAAGCTATGTTTGGTAAAGATACATATTTAACATCTTGGGGATCAGAAGCCTTAGCAATATTTCAGAACAATAAGTGGAATTTGACTAACTTCTATTTGTCAGAACATTGTAATTTCCAGAGCTTGAAATCTTGATGTGCCTATCAAAATGCAAATTGCCTTCATCCCATAGAACATACTTCTGAAGGGGGAAAATGTTTAAGATAATGCTGACCATTGAGACCTTGTTCATACATGAGGTGATGGGGAGCATCTGGCCCTTTAAAGAGCAAGCCAGCTGTCCATGCCAAAGGGTGTCACCTGTTTACTTTTGAGAAAGTATACTGAATGATGAGATGGCTTCACCCAAATTGAGTCATTTGGTTATAGTTAGAATGTGTGTATATTTCATTTCTTTTTTAAGTGTTGAGGCTGTGGAACCTTATCTTCTTTGGGCATTTTTAGTCGAGTTGACTTTTATTGAAATCGTGGATTTGACACTCAGCTTGGCTGGAGTACTGAATCTCAAAGTTTGGTTTGGTTCCCTTTCTGTATTTAGCCAGACCTGGGATGGGTGAGGATTTCAACTTCAATCCTCTGCTGTTCCAGCAGGCCAGAAGGGAGAAACTGATTCATAACAGCAGCAAAGGCACCTACTTTTCCAGTGACTGGTCACCTCCAGGCTCAGGTGACCTGAAAACCTAAATATTACCTCAGTACTTAAATACTGCCTCAAAATCACCTTAGCTGTTCCAGTTTCCTCCCTGAATCAGGAAGCAAGATGCAAGTTTTTGCCAGAGGCACAATCTGATATAGTTCACTGATCCTTGGTTGATGTTGCAGTCAGATCACCATTATAGGGGTTATGATACTCCTGCTACCTATTGGGCATTGAAACTGGTCCAGGCCCTCACCCTTCCCTCCAATAACTGGTCACTTCCAAGCTAAACCCTGGCTTGAATTTGTTTGACAAACAGCTAAATAGTACTGGTTCGTTCTATCTATCTATCTATCTATCTATCTATCTATCTATCTATCTATCTATCTATCATTTATCTTATTTTCTCAGCCTCCCAGGTAGAGCATTACTATTACTATTAATCTTCTCATCATTCCTATCACCCACTTATGACTGTATGACTAACTTTGTTGCTTACATCTTTATGATTTATATTGTTTCCTAGTATGATTTGATTGCTTACTTGTACTCTATGACTATCATTAAGTGTTGTACCTTATGATTCTTGATAAATGTATCTTTTCTTTTTACTGAGAGCATGTGCACCAAAGACAAATTCCTTGTGTGTCTAATCATACTTGGCCAATAAAGAATTCTATAGAATAAGAGAGGAAGTTAAGTCTACCTTATAGTAAGATTAGATTAACAGAATTTTGCAAGTCTGATAGTACAGATCTCCCCACCTTATATCTAAGAAGACCCTAAGTACATGACAACTAGATTCCCTGCACTGCAGAAAATTTTCACAGCATTGAAGACAGTAGCCTAACCATCTGTAAAAACTCACCTCCGCCTCCTCCTCCCGATCCCATATAAAGAAGATGGGTGGATATTTTCCCACTGGTGTCCTTTCATAAAATTCAAATACAATAACTCTAACATCAACAACAAAAGTCATGGTGGGCATGTCTTAGTATGCTCAAGTGACACATCTGTATCGTACTGTTACCAATATGCTTCCAGATGCAATGTACTCTATAAAGCCCTACATAGCATAGAGCATGGTTACTTGAAGGATGCCTATCTCCTAACTTGGTGGGTTTCATCCAATAGTGTAGGTATGCTCCAGATCCCTTCAATTAAAGAATGTCATCATCTACTGGCCCCAGAAAATGTACCTTCTTGATTGTGGCACCTGCCCTCAGGAAGGAGTTTCCTCTGATATTTGTCTTCCATTCTACTGGCATTTTTTTTAAAGCCTTGAAGACCTTGCTGTCGTGGGTTAGAATGGTTGGCGCTCCTGTTGAATTTATGTGAGGGTACAGTATATCCAGACAGTTCTGGTTCTTTATTTCCTTCTTATTTCTTTTCTTATAATTATTGCATGTTTTAATTTTTAATGTTTTTAATTTCTCACCTTGACACTGAAGCTCTTGACAGCTTTTCAGATGGTCTGGATGCTGCTCATGATGCCCCTCATTTGTGGTGAGTGACACAAACTCTGAAAAAGCTGATTTAACTTATGATGGAAAAATCAGCCTAGCATCCGTAGCTGTGGCAGCAAATTGGTCTAAAGCAGGGGTGGGCAAACTTTTTGACTCGAGGGCCACAATGGGTTCTTCAACTGGACTGGAGGGCCGGAACAAAAGCATGGATGGAGTGTTTGTGTGACCTAATATAAATTCAAAGTTAGATTACTTCATGTAGCCTTCTGGGAGAGCAAGAGAACCCTCCGCTCTTTTGGCTCTGCGGGCCGGATAGAACAGCCGAACGGGCCGGATCTGGCCCCCGGGCCGTAGTTTGCCCACGGCTGGTCTAAAGTGATGTGTCATTCCTTCATTAGAAGTCTGGGATCAGAGTAGTTCATCAAATTTGTAATTTATAGATGTATTCAGAATCAGACCTCAATATATTGCTATAATTGGGCAAATGCTCAATAAATCAGAAGCTTGTGAAAATGTCTATTATAGGACACTGGACTTTTACAGACAAATAAATTAGTAGTTTTCAATCAATCTGTAAAACTCATATAATGTTGTAATATGGAATAGCTTTGAGATATAACCTGCCAAATTCTTCAAATTCCTGTGCCAGTCTTTTTAAGACTTCTTAAACAGTTTTTATTGTAAGTAGGTCAATGTCAACAAAATGCTGTCTATACTTTTTATGGCATGTCCTTTATGCACATTATGGCAATGTAAAAAACAAGTTTTGCAGTTGCAAAACACTGCTGTTTCTGGGATGCTCCAGAATTAGATTTGGAGGGAAATTCAAATATCAGTAGACCTGATCTGAACTTTCTGAACAAGTATATTAGTTATTTGTATATTCTATTCATTTATTTCAATCCCACCTTTATTATTTTTACAAATAATTCAAGGTGGCGAACATATCCAATACACTTTCCTCACCTACTTTCCCCACAAAAACAATTCTGTAAGGTAGGTTAGGTTGAGAGGGAGTGACTGGCTCAAAGTCACTCAAGTGGTTTTCGTGACTAAGGTGGGACTTGAACTCACAATCTCCCGCTTAGCCTGATGCCTCAACCACTAGACCAAACTGGGCCTCTATTACCAATTTTCAAGATATTCTGATATGTTTTTCAGCTCCAAAAAGAATAAAATATATATTTACACCATCAGCTTTTGCTTCCTATGGGTTTCCCATGTATCTGCATGGGATCAACAA
The DNA here is from genome assembly GCA_009733165.1 of Naja naja. Taxonomy (NCBI): domain Eukaryota; kingdom Metazoa; phylum Chordata; class Lepidosauria; order Squamata; family Elapidae; genus Naja; species Naja naja. Next base: position 216,470,799 of record CM019149.1, on the reverse strand, counting down.
CTCTCAATGATCAACATATACTCAGAGGTTTACAAAAGCACTTAAGCAAATGTTTGTGGCAATGAGGCAATTGAATACAAAGGCCTTCAGCCTTGTGCTTCCCTAAAGAAATGAAGCATGTAGTAATGGCACCACAAAACATGGCCTGTCGTCCTGTATTGCTTAATGAACTCAAATTGTGAATCTTAAAAAGAGAATACATGAAGGAAATAGAATACGGAAACTCACCCCCTACAATGTGCAGTTCAGGTCTTGTACATCCCTCCATGAAAATCCAGGTACATGTTCTCTTTCTGACCTCTTTCTTATGCAAACCCATCCTGGGCTCATTGAAATTCATTCAGACACAAGAGCCACATTTTTATTCATTGGATGGCTTTCAGAGAGTACAGTTTTCTTCCCTAGCTCCTAAACTTAAAAATTAAATGTTAAGGGGAAAAGTTCAGGTGTCACTGAATTGCATTATACACTTTTAAAACACTTCCATCTATAGATTCCTAAACCAAAATCTTTAGCAGAAAATGCATTTTTTAAAAAAATGTCATCATCCTATGGGTTTCCCATGTATCTGCATGGGATCAACAACTCTCAATGATCAACATATACTCAGAGGTTTACAAAAGCACTTAAGCAAATGTTTGTGGCAATGAGGCAATTGAATACAAAGGCCTTCAGCCTTGTGCTTCCCTAAAGAAATGAAGCATGTATTAATGGCACCACAAAACATGGCCTGTAGTCCTGTATTGCTTAATGAACTCAAATTGTGAATCTTAAAAGAGAATACATGAAGGAAATAGAATACGGAAAACTCACCCCCTACAATGTGCAGTTCAGGTCTTGTACATCCCTCCATGAAAATCCAGGTACATGTTCTCTTCTGACCTCTTTCTTATGCAAACCCATCCTGGGCTCATTGAAATTCATTCAGACACAAGAGCCACATTTTTATTCATTGGATGGCTTTCAGAGAGTACAGTTTTCTTCCCTAGCTCCTAAACTTAAAAATTAAATGTTAAGGGGAAAAGTTCAGGTGTCACTGAATTGCATTATACACTTTTAAAACACTTCCATCTATAGATTCCTAAACCAAAATCTTTAGCAGAAAATGCATTTTTTAAAAAAATGTCATCATCTTCCCGAAGTTGCTAATAGCTTCTGTTGTTCAAGTATTCACGGGTGGAGAAGGCAGCCCACAAATGATTACATGTGAGTAATGATATCATTAAAAGAATGCCGTTTTCATCACACCTGACAACATTAGAGGTGCTATTGGTGCATCACACGCATCACTGTTTTGATGTCATTATGTGTTGTTATGGATACTATTGCTAATACAGTCTTCAATGTACGGCCACAATGGAGTCCAGAATTTCCATTGCTAAGCGAGGCAGGTGTTACATGCGTTTTGCCCCATTTTGTGACTTTTCTTGCCACAGTTATTAAGTGAGTCGCTGCAGTTAATTAAGTGAATCTGGCTTTCCCAACAAAGCTTTCACATTTCTAACACCACTTGTAGTTTTTCCTAGGATGGCTGAAACATCCATCAGAATTTAGAGGGAGTTAATTTGTTCATTGATTAGGGTAGTCAGCATACATATCCAGAATAGTTAAATTGTGTGCTTTAAAGCTTTTTAGCAGTAGCAATAGCCCTTAGATTTATGTACTATTCCACAGTGCTTTACAGCCCTCTCTAAGCGGTTTACAAAGTCAGCATATTGCCCCCAACAATATGGGTTCTTATTTTAACCAACCTTGGGATGATCGAAGGCTGAGTCAACCTTGAGCCAGTAAGGATTGAATTCCTGGCATTTGGCAGAATTAGCCTGCAATACTGCATTCTAACCACTGCACTACCATGGCTCCATTTTTACATTTAAAACTGGGAGACAAACTCTTCTGAAAGCTATTTTTGTGGCATTAGTGATCCAGGCATATCACTGAATGGGCCAAAGCCAAAATTATCGATCCTTTCCAGTGATGCAATTCAATTTTTTTTACTACCAGTTCTGTGGGTTTTGGGCGTGGCAGGGGAAGGATACTGTAAAATCTCCAGTCAGAGTGGTATTTGCGGTTCTCGAGCGACTCAAAATTTCCACTACTGGTTCTCCAGAACTGGTCAGAACCTGCTGAATACCACCTCTGATCCTTTCCCTTTTAAATAGCGTAGTATGTTAAGCCACATACTAAGCCTTTAACATGAATCTATTTTGCAGAGATTCCTAGTAACTGCTTGTACCGATCATGAGATTTCTGTGTCATGTGCTTTCCCTACATTTTTATCTCTCCAGAGATAAATATGTGCACACACATTCATAAATTTGCAGAATTCCTAGCTGAAAGATAAAGTTGCTGGGAGGAAAAGTTGCTTTATAGCAGTCAAAGCAGCTTATTAAAAGATGTTACTGTCCCACAAACCTCTGCATATTTCACCTTTGCAGAACTACCAAAAATAATGCAGGAATATTTCCTATCAGTAACTGCAAAGTATTTGGGGTTTTATAAATGAAACCAGAGAGGGAAAGTTTATTGCAGAATGTGCAGTTAAACTTAAAAATGTATATTAATATTGCTGATTTAGTGAAGTGCTAAATAATGCATTGAGAGACCATTTAGTCCATGGAATTTTGAAAGCATAGGAAAAAAGACTCTTGAAAGAGGTAGATTTAGCATTTAAGAGACAAAATTAAATTGTTAATTAAAATTAAATTATATTACTATATCCATGGAAATTACTACTACAGAGTTGCAATCAGGAGTAAAGGTAAATGTGAATAAGTTAGCAATAACATATAAATAGAAAAATGACAGTTCAAAATGAACTGTGCTATCATTTAAGTAGAGATTCCCATAAGCCAACTTAATGCAGATTTAAAGGAGACATCTGCAAAAAATACAATAATGTGAAATTTGTTTAGGTAAAAACAGTTTTCTAAAATGAAAGCCGTAACTTTGAAAGGAATGCATGGAATAGATCTGGTGTGTCCAACACATGGCCTGCAGGCTACATGCAGCCCTGGAGACCTAGTAATGCACTGCAGGCTACATGCAGCCCTGGAGAGCTAGTAATGCAGCCCCAACGAGATTGTAAACATTTAACATTATTATGTCATAAATGATACATTAACTACATTATATGTTTATATGCAGCCCAAGATAATTCACTCTTCACTCAATGTGGCCAAAACAAGCCAAGTTTGGACACCCATGATATAGATGAAGAAATTAACACTAAATTATAGCAAGGATAGCTGAGATGGACATCTCCAAAATAAAAGATGAAATGAAACAAGAAATATTGTTCAACCCAGAAGTGAAGGAAAAAATTATCAAGACAATTGGACAGTAATTTTGAACCAGTTATTTCACAGTGTAAATCTGAGCAATTGCTCTGCTAACATTTAGAGATGACACCTTGAGCAGCTGAAGAGAATGATGGCATAGAAAGAAATTATATTTGATATGACTGTAGATGAGTCATTTTGAGTTGCCATAATAGCACCTACTCTGTACAACCGGTGATTGCTCCTTAGTCACCAGTACTGTTGGATAAACCAGTTATTTCTATATGTGATGAATCAGATTGTACAATTAATTGTCCTTAAAAGTCGCCATAGTGTCTTTGTAAATAAAATAGATTTGTAAATAAAGTAGAGCCTATAGCTTGAAGAGGAGGGTGTTGGATATTGGATTATTATTATTGTTATGTTTGCATGAAGAGACAGACGTGGAGTGCTTCCAGCTCTTTGTTTATTAGTGACTACAGCTCAGAACGGACCCACTTTGGCTGGGCTGCGGCTGCTACTTATAGCCAGCAGCCACAGTTGCCAGCCAATCAGAATGCAGGGTTTTCCCGCACTTTTTAAACCAATCATTTCTTACATTTTACAAGAACAGTTCAAACTAAACCAATGACTTAAACCTGCATACATAACACCCCTCCCCACTAGGTTCAGTCCATACTCAAACCCCAGCCTATCTAATGAATTCTGTTAAATAGGTGGGGCTCATTGAGACCTACGTGGTTCAGATGTTTTAAGGTTCTCACCTTGTGAGAGGAAATGTGTCTGCTGACATTTCCTTACCAAGACTATTTGTAATGGTAGAACCTGTTTGGTTACTACAACCTGGTCTCTTCTCCCAATCCATCTCCAACCCAATGTCAGCACCCAAATCAGGTAGTGATGTGCAATCTTCCATTTGTGAAAATGGTTGTTGGTACTGTGACAGGTTTTGGGATGGTTCCTGTCGTGCTTCGTTACACATGGGGTTGATTCTTGCTTGCTGATTACACTCATGATCCTCCCCTTCCCCTAGAAGAGCAGTAGATATAGAACGGAGGAGCAAAAGATGCTCCTGAGGTAATCTGGATCTTAACTGATCAATGTGCCTGCTCAGAGGACACCATCCTCTGTTTGTACCCTGTAAGACCTGGGGCCTGTGATTTGGGTTATCTCAGCAGGAATCCATAATGGTTCACCCATAAGGTTCTTAGCATAAACAGAATCACCCACAGTGAATGTGCGAATTTTGCTAGTGGAATCTAGTGGTGCGTTGGGTGCGTAAGTGGGATGAAGTCAAAGGAGACCTGAGTTTCCTACCCATCAACAACTCTGCTGGGGATAAGCTAGTTGATGGGTTGGGAGTGATATGCTGGACACTGAGTAGTTTTTCAACTTTCAGTGATATCCCAGGACCAACTGCTGAAGTTTTTCCTTGGTAAATTACCATCGTTCAGCCCGACCCGTTAGCCGAAGGGTGCCCAGGGCTGTCAGGGCATGTCTGATACCCTGCTGTGCTAAATATGATTCAAAAAGGTTGGATGTAAATTGAGGGCCATTGTCAGAAACAAACAGGTAACCCATGAGTTACAAAAGCTTTTGAGCTGTTTGATGACATAAGTTAGTTGATGGGTTGGGAGTGATATGCTGGACACTGGTAGTAGTTTTCAACTTTCTCAGTGATATCCCAGGACCCAATTGCTGAAGTTTTTTTCCTTGAAAGCGTACATCGTTCAGCCCGGCGAAAACGCGCCGTTAGCCGAAGGGTGCCCAGAGGGCTGTCAGGGCATCTGATACCCTGCTGTGCTAAATATGATTCAAAAGGTTGGACGTAAATTGAGGGCCATTGTCAGAAACAAGCAGGTAACCCGCCATTTACAAAAGCTTTTGAGCTGTTTGATGACAGCTTCAGCTTACAAAAGTGGTGATGCCATAGGATAGCCTCTAGCCATTTGGAATATGCATCAACTATAATAAGGAAGGTGTGCCCTCTGGTAGGGCCAGCAAAGTCAATGTGAATCCTAGACTAGGGGCCCTAGGACATTCCCATTCCTGTGTGGTGGGCGAGAGGTGGGGCAGGCCTGACTACCTGACAGTTGGGACAAGATGCAACCCAGTTTTCAACCATTTTGTCAATACCTGGCCACCATACATAACTCCTGGCCAATCCCTTCATTCTGACAATACCCAGATGACCCTCATGTAACATTTCCAAAACCTCTTTTTGTAGTTTTGCAGGAATAACCACTCTGTTACCCCACAAAATACATCCTCTTAATACAAATAATTCAGTTTGCCTGGATTTAAAAGGTTGGGCAAGTTGAGGTAGATCTTGAAGTGGCCAACCTTTCTTAATCCAGCCTATAACAGGAGCCAATAAAGTGTCTTTGGCAATCTCTCTGGCAATTTCAGCAGCGTGTACTGGAAGCTTGGCAACAGTTTCTAGAAAAAAGGTGTAAGTCTCAGGAGTAGGATCCTCAGTGTGAAGGAAGTGGGCAGCAACTCAAAGCATCTGCATGCCCAATGTCTTTTCCAGGCCTGTGGATGAGTTTGTATGAATAAGTAGCAAGAAATTCAGTCCATCTCAGCATTCTTGGTGACAGGATAGTGGGTGTGATTTTGTCCCCTGCCACAATGCCTAACAGAGGTTTGTGATCTGTGACAATAGTAAATGTTCTCCCATATAAATACTCATGGAATTTCTTGACAGCTGCAACAATTGCCAAGGCTTCCTTGTCCAGTTGGCTGTAATTTCTCTCTGCTTTAGTCAAAGTGCAAGAGTAAAATGTAGTAGGGGCTTCCCTCCCTCTGGGAAGCATGTGGCTCAAACCCACCCCCACCCCAGGGGATACATCACAAGTCAGTACAACTGGCAAATTTTCAGAGAACTGTATCAGTACAGAATCAGAAGTGATTTGTCTCTTAATAGTGTTAAAGGCAGCTTGTTCTTTTCTGCCCCAGACCCATGCAGACTTTTTGTCTAGTAATCTGTGCAGTGGTTCTGCAATGGTTGCCTTCTGAGGTAGAAACATGTGATATAAGTTAATGAGTCCCAGGAAAGCTTGCAAGTCTGTTTTGCATTTTGGCCTGGGGGCTTCTTTGATTGGCTGAACTTTTGCCTCTGTGGGGTGGATGCCATGTTTATCAATCATGTAACCCAAGAATTTCACTTTATCTGTTCTAAGTGTGCATTTTTCTTCTTTGACTTTTAACCCCGTTTTCTTGAATCTGGTTAAGACTTCCCTTAGTCTCTCATGTAACTGAATGTCATTTTCAGCAGAAATTAAAACGTCATCAAAATAGGGCACCACCCCTGGCAACCCTTGTAACATTCTTTCCATAAGGCTTTTGAAGATGCCTGGTGCCACGCTTACTCCAAACTGTAACCTTTTACATTTGAAAGCACCTCTATGGGTTACAATGGTTTGGGCTACAGCAGTGACATCATCAACTGTTAATTGTTGATATGCCTGTGCCAGGTCCAACTTGGCAAAAACTGTGCCCCCTCCAAGGGAATGTAATAAATGGATATGCGCTCTGTTGTAGCGCATGGTTCAATGTCCCCTTGTAGTCTCCACAGATTCTCACTGACCCATCAGCCTTGACTGGTGTGACTATGGGTGTCTCCCACCTGGAGTGATCAGTGGGCTCTAAAACCCCTTGGGCTATTAGTTTATCTAATTGTGCATCAGCTTTTTCCTTTAAGGCAAATGGGACCCTTCTGGGTTTTAAACCTTGATGCCCAGCAGGTTGAACCACTCAAGGCCCAGCAGACTTGGGCAGTCCTTGTCCACAATGGTCAGTGGTAGGTGTTTGGTGTGGCCTTTGAACTTCACATTGAATTCTCTTGTTCCAATTACTGGAATCTTGTTCCCTTGGTAGTCTTTAAGAGTCAATGCTTGCTTCTTGAAGTGCTTCTTTTGGACGTTGGGAAGAAGTCTGTGAATAGTGTCCCATGACACCATAGATAGGTATGAGCCTGAGTCCACTTCCATTTGGCAAGGCCTTCCTTCAATAAGTACCTTGATATGCACTTTTCTGCTTCTTAGCGGTGATGAATGACCAATGGTGACTGTTTGATGAGTCTCATTCTTCCCATTTGCTTCTGTGCTGCACCCCATCTTCTCACTGAGATTGTTGGGCCCGAATTCTTTGTCTTTGCTTGTAGAAAACTTTCTTCTGTTGGGTGGAGTTCTGGATGCTTTGCAGACTCTTGCTAGATGTCCTCTTTTATTACAATGGAGGCAAATGGTGTCTAAAAACTTGCATTCAGTGCGGGGTGGCTTCCCACACCCTCTGCAGTAGAAATCTTGCCTCTTTCTTCCCAGGTCTTTCTTTTTCCACTCCATTCTGAGTCTGAAAATTACTTCCTCCACCTCACTACAGTCTGAATCAGAATCTATTTGCTCACAATGAGTTGTTGTGGACTTTTCCACATCAGGATGGCTTGTGGCCTTGTTAATTTTCTTCATGGCCGCTGCTGAGGACTTGGTAGCTTCTGCTGAAGAGGCCTCTTCTATTGCTTCCTTCAGTGTGATCTTAGGTTTTAGTAATAACTTGCTCTGAAGCACCTTGTCTTTAAGGCCCAGAACAAATCGATTGCGCATGGCCTCTTCTAAATTGTTAAATTCATGCACCCCAATGTCTTAAACTTGCCACAAAGTCGTTTATGTTTTCGCTTCCTTGATCCCGACGGTAAAACTCGTGTTCTTAATGAGGCACGATACTGTGGGGCATAATGGGCTCTTAACAACTTTTCTAAGTCAGGCCATTCCATTACCTTCACGTCTGCAGCTCCGCCAATGCCTTCGCCATCTTGAAAACTGCCGGACTGCAGTGTGAGAAAGACCGCCTCTTCCGCTTCGAAATGTCGGCAGATCGTTTCCTTCCAGATACATTTGGAAACGATCTGCATACGACCCCCAGTCTTCTGCTGTCAGATTGAACGGGGCTGGGGGAGTGTTCAGCGCAGCCATCTCGCTCTCCTTCTGTTCCACGTTGCCTTCTTCTTCAGGGAGATCCCACCTTTGTCGCCAGTGTTATGTTTGCATGAAGTGACAGACGCGGAGTGCTTCAAGCTCTTTGTTTATTAGTGACTACAGCTCAGAACGGACCCGCTTTGGCTGGGCTGTGGCTGCTACTTATAGCCAGCAGCTGTAGTTGCCAGCCAATCAGAGTGCAGGGTTTTCCTGCACTTTTTAAACCAATCATTTCTTACATTTTACAAGAACAGTTCAAACTAAACCAATGACTTTAAACCTGCATACATAACAATTATCATCGATGGAATGAACATGCCTGGATCTTGCATTATTTTTCTATTATTTTGGATTGATTTTATATGTTGTCATTTTTGAATGCACCTTGACTTTGGTATTTTGTGTGATCAGCAAAAAAGTCATAACAATCCTTCACTTTATCAATGTGCTTATTTCCCTCACAGAAAGTAATTGATGTTTTCCATCATAGAAAAATAAAATGTGTTTTAGGTGACTTAATCCCAATAATTTTTAGAAAGATCTGACAGGCTCAGGAACAGAATTGGCTAAGACTTTGATTGCCTGAGGCCTAACAGCAAATAGTGACTCCTCATCATGTCTTACTATGTTACAGCAATAGTTTTATACCTAAGGTAGAAAAAGAATCACATAAGCACATACAGTGACTAATAAGAATGATAATTTAAAATTAATTAATAAGTGCTCTTCACAAGAGAGAAATTAGTCGGTAGATCTAATCCCGCTCTATTTTCCAATATCAGAGGGATTATATCTCCCAATATTATTATTGACAAAACAAGAGGAGCAGTGTCATATAAATAAATAAGCTGGGGCTTTCCTGAGATGATGCATTAGATAAACCTTTGATTTTACATAGCAAATATATCTTTATTCTCAGTATATGTGATGGTATTTGGGAAAGGCCTTAAAGCAGACTAGAGCTGGAAGGGACCTTGGAGGTCTTCTAGTCTAACCCCCTTCTGAAGCAGGAGTCCCTATACCATTTCAGACAGTAGGCTGCCCAGTCTTTTCTTACAAACCTCCAGTGATGGAGCACCTACAACTTCTGAAGGCAAACTGTTCCATTGGTTAATTGTTCTCACTGTTAGGAAGTTTCTCCTTAGTTTCAGGTTGCTTCTCTCCTTGATTAGTTTCCATCCATGGTTTCTTGTCCTGCCCTCTGGTGCTTTCGAAAATAAGTTGATCCTCTCTTCTTTGTGGGAGCCTCTCAAAAACTGGAATACTGCTGGCCATACCCAATTCATGCAACTGTTCTTCATCTGTTTTGTCTCCAGGCCCTTAGTCATCTTAGTTGCTTTTCTTTGCACTTTTTCCAAAGTCTCAACATATTTTTTGTAATGTGGTGACCAAAACTGGATGCAGTGTTCCCGGTGTGGTCTTACTAAGGATTTATAAAAGTGGCACTTCACGTGATTTTGATTCTGTGCCTGTGTTTATAAAACCAAGGATTGTATTAGCTTTTTTGACTGCTGCCGCACATTGCTGGCTCATGTTTAAGTGATTGTCCACTAAGACTTCAAGATCCCTCTCACAATTACTGTTTTTTGGTCCCGGTTTCACCTAATCTGTACTTATACCTTTGATTTTTCCTGCCTGGGTATAAAAGCTTGCTTTTTTCCACATTAAATGACATGCTGTTAGTTAGGGCCCATTGTTTAAGTCTGTCAAGATCTTTTTGGATCCTGAGCTTGTCTTCTAGGGTGTTGTCTATTCCTGCCAGCTTAGTGTCATCTGCAAATTTGATGAGTTCCCCTTCATCATCTAAGTCATTTATGAAAATATTGAACAATACTGGGCCTAAGATGGAACCTTGTGGCATTCTACTGCTTACTTCCCTCTATATAGATGCAGTACCATTAAAGATTACTCATTGAGTATGGTTGGTCATTGAGTATGGTTGGCCTTGGGTGGCTCAGGCTGTTAATTGCCTGCACTTAAGTTCCAGCTGCCTACAATTACTGTAGGCTTGAATCCCACCAGGCTCAAGGTTGACTCAGCCTTCCATCCTCTTGGGGTAGGTAAATTGAGGACCCAAGATTGTTGGGGGCAATTAGCTGACCTTGTAAAAATGCCGCTTAGTAATAAGCAGGCATATACAATGGAATGAAGGCTATTGCTGAGCACACTGGGTTGTATCCCAAAAATTGTAAGCTGCCCTGAGTCTTCGGAGAAGGGTGGCATATAAATGTAATTTAAAAAAAAATTACAAATCCACGTGGTAATGATATTGTCTATCCCACATTTTTCTAGTTTCCCAAGAAGTAAGTTGTGATCTACTTTCTTGAATGCCTTGCTGAAGTCTATACTATATCCACAGCATTTCGCTAGTATACTAATTTAGTCACTTTGTCAAAGAATGAAATAAGATTGGTTTGGCATGATCTATTTTTAATAAACCTGTGCTGGCTACTAGGTATAACTTTATTTGTTTCTAGATGTTCCCAGATCTGCTTTTTTATTATTTTTCCAGTATTGTCCCAGATATCTCCCAGTAACTTCTACACTGAAGTTGCCTGAAGATGGGCTCCAGCACAAGTCTGAAAGCTCAGAAGATAAACCTCTGATCCCAGTGCTGACTCAGATTGGATCCTGAAACATATCTGGGGACAATATCCAGGTATTGGTGTTAGGCTGATTGGTCTGTAGTTTCCTGGATCTGTTTTTTTCCCCTCTTCCTTTTTTGAAGATGGGAACTACATCCGCTCTTTCCCAATCCTCTTGTAGTTCCCTAGTGCTCCAGGATTTTTAAAAGATATGATACAATGGTTCTGAGATAACATCTGCCAACTCCTTCAGAACTCTGAGATATAATCCATCAGGCCCCAGTGGTTTATGTTTATCAAAATCAGACAGATCTTCTCTTACCATTTTTTTGCTAATTTTAATTTTAATTTCTAATTTGTCTTTTACAGTTATGTTTTTGGTAGGTTGGGCTATATTTTCTTTGTGTGTGAAGACTGATGCAAAGAATGAATGCTTTCTCTCTACTGCCTGTTACTTCCTTGCCATCTTCTCTTTAGTGGGCCAACTGTTTCCTTGACTTTTTTCTTGTTATTTATTATTTAAAAAAAACATCTTTGACTTTCATTGCAAGCCTTTGTTCATTCTGAGACTTTGCTTTCCTGGCTATCTGCTGATTCAGGCTATCTGTTGATATTCTGCCTTAGTTATATGGCCTTTTTCCATTTTTTTGTACTTATCCTTTATGTCTTCCAGTTTATCAGAGAGATCTTTGTGCAACCATGCTGGTTTCTTTTTGGATTTCTTTTTCAGTGGTGTTGTGATGGACTGGGCTTTTATGATCATATTTTTCAGAGTTTCCCACACTTTTCCCCTTTAGGATTTTTATCCATGGAATTTTTCTTAAGCTCTCTTTGACTTTGTTAAAATCAGCTCTTTTAAAGTTTAAGACACTGGTTGGATTATATACTATTGCTTGTGTTCACATTATATTGAATTCCAATATGATGTGGACACTCTTGCCCAAGGTTCCAGGAATTTAAACTCCCTCTATCACTTCTTCTCTATTAGTAAGAATTAGGTCCAGTATAGCTTTTCCTCTAGTTCCCTCAGTTCCTTCTAGTTCCCTTGGCAGCCTGGACAAAGAGACACTGCCCAGGGAAGGTCAAACAAGAGAAACCATAGTTGCAACTGGATAGTGGGTGGGGCAAGAGGCTCAGACAAGATCCTGCCTAGTATCTCACATTATTAAAAAGACGGGATGAAAGGATTGTACTTCCAGACTTGCATGATTCTGTCAATGTATCTTTTCAATAAAGTAAAAATAACTCATCAGTTTGTGATGGCTGTCTGTTTATTCCACGAGGCTGATAATATAAGATAGGAGGAAGCTAAGATTTCCATATTTTATTTTGCCCAACCAGATTTCAACTTTAAATAAGGTGGCTGTTACGTATGCTTCTATAATTATTGTATTACTAATTGGCCAAATCCTTAGCTAATATAAATCAGTGAAGGTCCATTTACTTCCATGATGCTACTCTAATTTTAATTAGCTAAGGTAGGGTCCTTTATCTTTATTTAGCATGCAGCTTCTCCCTATTTATTTATTTAAATTATCTCATATAACAGGTCTTCCTTTTCTTTCTTTTTTTCTTTTCTTTCTTTTGAGAAAATTTGTGCTTCTTGATTAGAAAAGGGTTAACTGCAAATAGAATAACTGGAATGAGGAGTGAGGTGCTTTGTTCCAGAGCTTAAACAGTATATAAGAATGGAAATCATAACTATGAAACAGATTTCTACGAACATCTCAGGAATTCAAAACATGCTAACGAGAGCATTAAATTAGATGTAGAGATACAGAGGCATAAATATTAAAACTATCATTTATTAGACAGCGTTGTAAAATGCGCACCTTCTGGAAGATTATCAATAATGCAAAGAGAATTAATAGGCTGTGTTATATCACCTGCTTATTCAATAGCCATATTGAATATGCTTTTAATCTTAAGTAGTTGTGCATAGTATGTGTGTATGTGTTTCAAAGTTGCAAAATAACTAATCCTAGAATTGGTTCAGATATTGAGATTTGGTTGCACATCCATATGTTCATTTCGTGGTCTTATCTGTACCCAAAAATGCAGTTATAAGCCAATATCTATCTCTTCCTCAAAATGCATCATGTTGTTTTCAGCTAAAATTAAAAGTTGTAGGTTCCAATCTGGGTCGTACCCTGGAACCATAGGTTCAGTCTTCTGAGTTATGGGACTCATGCTGAAGCCCATCCTCAGAGAACTTCTTTTTCTCTAGAATGTATGCTTTGGGTTATTCTATGTGTAGTATTTATGTAGTGCCTGATTATGTGTGGCTTTTTAGTTGTTGATTAGGGTTTTGATGGTCAGCTATTAAGTCATTGGCTATTATTTCCTGAGTATCTAATAAGCTGGTGGTAAATAGCATTCCTGTAGATTTACAAGGGGCCCAGGCTTCAATCATTTCCCTGGCTATTTATGTACCTACTTGGTCAACAATCTTAGTAGCTGCAAAACTGAATGTATGCCCTTGTTCATTGCAATGTGAGACTACCAATGAGTCTGGGTGTCCTCATCTGGCTGCTTTACATTAAAAGTATATATTCTTAAAAGGTAGGAATTAAAAGCTGGCATTGATAGCTAACACCCAAGAAGATAGGCTCAAGATCCAGATGGATCTTGACAGACAAGAACACTGGGTCATATCTAACAAAATGAAATTCAATGTAGAGAAAAGTAAGTCCTACACTTACGCAAGAAAACCAAAAGTATACATATAGACTGGGTGAAACCAGGCTTAATAGAAGTAACTGTGAGAGAGATCTTAGAGTCTTAGTGGACAACCAGCTAAATATGAGCCAGCAGTGTGCAGCAGCAGCCAAAAAAGCCAATGAAATCCTATATTGCATTAACAGAGGGATACAATTAAGATCAAGTGAGGTTCTAATACCACTCTATAAAGCCTTAGTAAGTACACCCAGAATACTGCATCCAGTTTTGGTCACCACACTATAAAAAAGATGTTGAAAATCTAGAAAAGTACAGAGAAGAGCAACCAGGATGATTAGGGGACTGGAGACTAAAACATATGAAGAACAGTTACAGGAACTGGGCTTGGCTAGTCTAATAAAGAGAAGGACCAGGGGAGACATTTATTTATTTGTTTGTTTGTTTGTTTGTTTGTTTGTTTGTTTGTTTGACTTGTATGCCGCCCCCTCTCCGAAAGGACTCGGGGCGGCATACAAGTCGAATTATGGCATACATGATAGCAGTCTTCCAATATTTGAGGAGCTGCCACAGAGAGGACGGGGTCAAGCTATTTTCTAAAGCACCTGTAGGCCAGACAAGGAATAATGGATGGAAACTGAACAAAAAGAGATTTAACCTGGAAATAAGAAGAAACTTTCTGACAATGAGAACAATCAACCAATGGAACAGCTTGCCCTCAGAAGTTATGGGAGTGTCATCATTGAGACTTTCAAGAAGAGATTGGACTGCTATTTGTCAAAAATGGTTTAGGGTCCCCTGCTTGGGCAGGGGGTTGGACTAGATGACTTACAAGGTCCCTTCCAACTCTGATTATCTGTTATTTGTATGCATCAGATGCATATATAGTATATTCAAAGAAACGTGCATGCAGGATGAGTTTGTTAAGAAAAACCATAATGTACTAATCAGATGGAATGAGCTTAAAAATGTGAAAAATGAGAAACTGAGCAAAGTTTTGTTGGATTCACTCTTCTGTACCACTTTTTAGAAGGGCATGGGAAAAATGATAAAATACATGTCAAGACATTGCCATGAAAAATTCTATGAGTTAAAAACTTGGCTCTGGTTTCAGATCACAAAACAAAAATTCTATCAAATAATTTTTTTTTTAAAGTTGGCTGTTGTCCTGTTTAAGCTGGAATGACCTAAATATAAATTTGAAGGTACATTAATGCCCATTTTTGAACATACCCACTTGTAACATCTTTGATATTATTATTAGTGAATCACTAATTAATAACTCATGTTCCTTGAAAGGAAGTTAAGGATGAACTGTATCAATGTTTTGTTATAGCATATCTCAACATTCTGGTTGCACTCCCTGTATGAAGTATTTTGGACATATCAAACTCTCTTGTAAAAAGTGATTATGTATTTTTATGAAAACATTTGTGTAGATGTTTCCTTTGAACTGGCTTTACATGAAAGGTGGTGCAAGCTTGGATGGTATGAATCTGTATGGCCAAGGATCGATTTCTTGTTTAAGATTTGGTAAACAATGAGTTTTAGAAATGTAGTATAATTTTGAAATTTGATTCAACTAGTCTTTTTTATTAAAAATGTTTTTCTCTATTTTGTTCTCATTTTGTTTTGCTTTGCTTTGCATAGAAAGCAATACAACTCTGATAAAGTACTGGAGACCTAACAAAGCTGTCAAAAAATAAAATGGAGGTTGTCTCGTAATGAATGTGTGAATCAGTTTTACTATCGGTTCTGTGGGCATGGTTTGGTGGGCATGGGGAAGGATACTGTAAAACCTCCATTCTCTCCCCACCCCACTAACCTGCTTTCCAGCTCCATTCTCCTGTGCAGGGCAGCAAAAGAAGACCTAGCTGAGGCAGAGAATAGATGGGGGCGGGGCCAGTCAGAGGTGGTATTTGTGGGTTCTCTGAACTACTCAAAATTTCCACTACTGGTTCTGTAAAACTGGTCAGAACCTGCTGAATACCACCTCTGGTGTGAATATACCTGTGCAGTTTTCTTGAAAAGCTATGGAAGTGACTTTTCATGGTCTTCTTCTAGGATGTTTTATCAGCTTCCCAGAATAGTCTTCATCTTTATCTTCATGAATGTCAGTTATTTTTGTAAGTTATTACCCAAATAAATCTGTCACGATCTTCCAGTTATAAATTCAGTTCAAGAACATCAAAGTATGCTCACTGAAAAAATCACATTTGAAGACGTAAATGAATAGGGATGTCCAGGAATGAGATGAATAAAGATTTCTTGAGGGCTTCTGGTTTAGATCAAACATCAGTTGAATCCAGGTCAGGAAAAGTGAGATCTGTTGCAAACTTGGAATGGTTACAGGTAGTCCTTGACTTACAAGAGTTCATTTAATGACCATTTGAAATTACAACAGCGCTGGAAAAAGTGACTTAGGACAATTTTTCACACTTACGACTTTTGCAGCATTCCTATGATCATGTCATCAAAATTCAGATGCTTAGAAACGGACTCATATTTATGATGGTTACAGTATCCTGGTGTCATGTAATCACCTTTTGAGACCTTCTGACAAGCAAAGTCAATGGGGAAGTCAGTTTTACTTAACAACTAAGTTACTAACTTAACAATTGCAGTGATTCACTTAACAACTGTGACAAGAAAGGCTGTAAAATGGGCAAAATTCACTTAACAACTGTCTTACTTAGCAACATAAATTTTTGATCTCAATTGTGGTCATAACTGAGAACTACCTATATTATGTACAGAAGATATATTTGTCTGGCTCTTGGGACCAGTCTTCCTGATCCTTCTCCTTATCTAAGGATGACTTCTCAGCAGGGGTGGAATTCAAAATTTTTAACAACCGGTTCTGTGGGCGTGGCTTAGTTGGTGGGTGTGGCTTGGTGGTCATGTGACTGGGTGGACATGGCTTGGTCATGTTATTGGTTGGGCGTGGCCAGCTCAATATCACTCATATCGAGGCACGCATCTCCTCACCTGGCCTCTCATGATGGTGGGGATGCTGCAACAGTTGTAAGTGTGAAAAATGGTCATGTCACTTTTTTCAGTGCCACTGTAACTTTGAATGGTCACTCCACACAAGCAAAGTACCAGCAAAGGAGGGGGAAAAAACTCCAGAGACGTTCCTGAGACAGGAAGTCCAGGCCTGCCAAGAATGTAGTAAAGGTTAACAGAGAGGCAGTTTCTGTAAGCAACACCAGAATGTTTCCTTCCTGCCTTCCTTACAGGATTAGGCCAGTAATTTCTTCTAACAACCGGTTCTCAGAACTGCTTAGAATGTTAACAACCAGTTCTAGAGAATAGGTGTGAACTGGTAGAATCCCACCCCTGCTTCTCAGGCAGGACAAGTAGGGAGGAAGTGGACTGGAAGACATTTTCTCTCTCAAAATATAAGGGAATAATGGATCATCCAATGAAGGTATTAGGAGATTTACAGTAAAAGAAAACACCTTTCATAAATCAATAATTAATGTTCATACTTAATATGTAGGCATGGGCACATGGCTTTAAAGAGGAATGGATAAGTTTATGAAGGGAAAATTTGAACTCAAACAAAAGAAAAGAAAAAAAAACCAAATAGGAATTAAATGGTTTTTAAAAAACATTTAAGACACTAAACACTAAAAAAGAATGGCAAAACATGTACAATATATGTTAGAATAAATATATATATAATGGAGCTCACGTCTTAAATGTTGAATTAAAACTTGACCACAGAGAATCCAGACTTTTCATAACATCAGTAGAAAATCCAGCCATATGTTATCATAGCCTGCATGTCTTCAGTCCAGGTTTTTAGACACATACCGGTAGAGCTAAATTTACAGTTGGAATTTTGGAATTCTGGTCAAAAGTCACTATGGCCTTAAGCAATGATCACAAGACCAGACTAATTTTTATTATATTTTTATCACACCAGCCATTGAAAAAAAAAACCAAGATTGGGATTTACAATTTTCTTTGGTCATTACATTAACTGTGTAGTTGTTAAGGGTACTTTGCAGTACTGGGATGGGGAATGTGATAGTTATATATTTTCTCGCAAAACATGACTAAGAAAATGCTTCTATGTCTACAGTAGTATTATCTTCAGTTACTTTAATTGATTATTAAAAAGTCTTCATTGGAATCTTTCTTTCAGCGTACTAGACAGGTTTTAAAGATACAATATTGCCCAACATCAATATTAATTTCCTTCCTCTGCTGTACTGTAGTAAACTGTAGCTTATGTTACTGTACTACATCTAAATCAGATTTTTTTATAATGTAGCCTGTTATTTTAAGGAGAATATTAAAATTGTACTGTACAATATAATATTGCAATGAGATAAAGAGGAAAACTCAGAAAGGCATTGGAGATTATAGTACAGTATAGTTTAAAATGTAAGATAACAATTAATTTTAAAATTATCTGCTGTACAAATATGCATTTTGTAAGAAGATGGAACAGTATTTCATTAAATTGCTGACCTGTATATTATTTCATTTCAGTGTGTTTACAATGTACAGAACAGTGTTGTACTTGCAGTAATTATTTTACTGCACAGTATGTACAGTACCATATTTTAGTTTAGATTGGTTGTTCCAGAGGAATTTGCAAAAGTCTGTAAGTCCAAAACCAACAAATAGATATGGCGAAATCAAAAACTCAGTTTGATTCAATACAGCCTGTTATGAATGTTAAATTTATTTACTTTCTGTACATTTAATTTTACGGTTTTGACACAAGCACATCAGCAGCAAGTTGTGGAGGAAGACTGCACATTGTCAAAGGGCCTCAGGCTGTGAATTTTTGCTTTATGGTATAGCCAGACAGGTCCAGGAAAATTATTTGCACTTACAGCACAGGTTCAGATTTCAGTGGTCATGCTGCTGTTGATTCAGCATGAAAACATTTAATTTAAAATAGAGTATGAGTATTGGCTTGCTTTCCATTTGATGTACAGTACCGCACTGAGTAGCTGAAGGTACCAGTCTAGAAAGCAGGAGAATACTGGTATGAATTGAAGTTTGACTTTAAGTATGGTACATAGCTATTTAAGTGACCTTGGATCAGTCCCTTTTTCTCAGCCCAAGGAAACAGCACTGGCAAAACAGCACTTTCAAAAAATGTTATCAAGACAAACATATAAATGAACTTATCCAGGTAAATATAATCATCAGGAGTTAAGAGTGGCTTGACTTTTCTTTTTAAATAAAGTTTGCATTATCATCTAAAGCCACAAAAAGAATTTCTTTTTGTACTTTAATAATGTAGACACAGCTAGGAGAGATATGAGGACTGGCAAACGATACCCTATCTCTAAAACTAGAATTTCTTGTACCATACTGTAACCTGTACACAAGTTAACAGAAGAAATTTTTCTCTTAGTGATTCAGAGGTGTCATTCTTCTTCACAGGGAAAGTATATTTCATCAGCAAAAGATTGTCTAAAAAACTATCTCAGATTCAATACAGTACAGTGCTACAGTATATATAAGGTGAGTGATGAAAATAGCAGCTGTAAGCCACCTTTAGATTAGAGTTGCTTCTGTCAAGGTAGCTGGGGGGGAAAAAACCATCATTGGGCATTTTATTTTTACTGTAGATCTTCCAAACCCAAAAATTGGCTCTAACAATATAGAAGAAGCTCATCCACTACTGCTTTTTTATTGGCAGTTCTGATTACAGTGCTGCTGAACAGAATCCTTTTTACCAAGCTAGGTTGGTATGTCTATCATGGATCTAACTGGATTTGTGATCTGTTAATGTCCAGTTTATACTGAATGCATGTACTGCATTCAAAGCAGAGGTGATATTCAGGAGGTTCTGACCAGTTCTGGAGAACCAGTAGTGGAAATTTTGAGTAGTTCAGAGAACCAGCAAATACCACCTCTGACTGGAGATATTACAGTATCCTTCCCCTGCCATATCCACCAAGCCACGCCACAGAACCGGTAGTAAAAATATTTGAATCCCACCACTGATTCAAAGGTTCCCAATTTTTTTGGGTCCATGATGTGAGTGCATATTAATGAAACTATTGTAACTGTTGATAATTCTTATAGGGTATATATAACTTGGTTTACACCAAGTACTGTATTTTTATAGCATGTATAATAGTTGCATTTTCCTAAACTGTTACTGTGTGTTTTTAACATAAGATTAATAAAACATTCTCTTGTATCCAGAATCCTTCTGAGGAATATTTTCCCTCCCTTTGGTATGAGAAAAATGTTCAGTCCAGAACACTTTGTCCCATAAACTGTCTTTACTTTCCCCTTAAACCAGGGGTGGGATTCTACCAGTTCGCACCTATTCGCTAGAACCAGTTGTTAACATTCTAAGCAGTTTGGGGACCCGGTTGTTAGAAGAAATTAATGGCCTAATCCTGTAAGGAAGGCAGGAAGGAAACATTCTGGTGTTGCTTACAGAAACTGCCTCGCCGTTAACCTTTACTACATTCTTGGCAGGACTAGACTTCCTGTCTCAGAAACTTCTCTGGAATTTTTTTCCCTTCCTTTGCTGGTACTTTGCTTGTGTGGAGTGACCATTCAAAGTTACAGTGGCACTGAAAAAAGTGACTTATGACCATTTTCACACTTACAACTGTTGCGGCATCCCCACAGTCATGAGAGGCCAGGCGAGCAGATGCGTGCTTCAATGTGAGTGATATTGAGTTGGCCACGCCCAGCCAATATCATGACCACCAAGCCATGTCCACCCAGTCACATGACCACCAAGCCATGCCCACCAACTAAGCCACACCCACAGAACTGGTTGTTAAAAAATTTGAATCCCACCCCTGCCTTAAACACTTTCCTTCCTTAAATGCTTTTCCCCCTTAAACCATTTTTATTTCAAGCAATGTCAGTTATCTTTCAATGAACTGAACATTATAAAACATTTTATTAACAAGAAGAACCATAACTCACTGACATAATATACATACACAATAACAGTTCTTCATGTAAGTATTTATTATTGTGTCCTAGGCAATAATACTGCATATAGTGCAAAATAAGATTGTATGGTAAACGTAGTAGTACTGTATAAACACAACTACAGAAAAAGCAAATGAGACCCTAGCAGTTCAAGAGAGAAGGCAAAGGGCTGAAGACTCTCAACATTATTCTGCACATAGTATGCGGAAGTACTACAGTATTTCCAAAGTATTGAAAAAGAAATTAAATTAAAATAAATAAAATAAAAATAAAATGAAGTACAGTAAATAATAACATTAATCTCTTAGATTAACAATAGCACTAAGATTAAGACTCTACAATAAACGAAATACTTACCTTATACAGTAGACTGTATAGCAGTTTGCAGTTAACTTAGGGTTTTTCCGTCTAAATGCTATACATTACAGAAAGGAAGTAAAATTGTAGAATAATTTTTTTTATTAAAAAAAGCAGCATTCAATATTGTTAAATATAATTAAACTTTACACAGGCAGAAGGATGAAAAACATGCTTGTACCCTATGAATCTGTAGAGGAAAACAAATTAATATTGTTCTTTAACTACATAGTACTGTAAAGTAAATCCTATAGATCGTAGCGTGGATTCTAGGCTTGAAGCAATTGATCTTCTGCCAAAGAGTCATGGCAACAGCTTTATCTCAGATGTTCAAGTTTTGGTCAATGAGTTTCATTGGCTGTTTACTGTATAAAGTTGTTAGCATCCAGTTTAACTGCGTTCATTTCATTCAGTTTTATTCTGAGATTGAGAATTGATTTCGTTTTGGGACTCAAAATAGATGGGAATTATAATCCATGTATTTAGGGCTGGGGGGGAGTTTTAAAACAAAATGTGTTTTTATTAGCGTAAATTGTTGATCCAAAAGAATAATGTACTTTAAAGTGGGGTCTACAATTAAAATGTAGCATGTATACTTCCTCTTTATTCAAAGCTTCTGTTGAAAGTTCTAGTTCTTTTTTCTAATTACTGAACAGCATTTCACCAAACCCTTCAAATTTCTTCACTTTTCAAGAGAAATGTTCAGCTCTTGGAACCAACTGCCACACATTCTGCAATAGAAGAAGAAAAGATGTACATAATTTCCACACTGTTGCTCTCATTTGTGTTCTCAATTTTAATTTTATTATGTGTTGAATTTTAGATCATCACCATCTTAGGGCAAAACTTTATTTACATACTTATTTGTTCCTGCAAAAAGGGTTATAATAGTCTAGAATGGAATTTTTCATCAGGTTTCATTCCTCCAGGAGAAGGACGAGTTTTCCAAAACTGTTGCATCTTGCAGATTACAATTTTGGTAAATTGATTTCATTTTTCATGTTTATTCTCCTAAAAATATTTAAAAATGCAACCTTACTGTGCCCAGGATGACAGATTCTTTCTAAGACCAGAAATCCTGCTCTTGTGGATTTATTCAGGAACATGTTATTTGTGTCCTTAGTTATTTAGATCCCACAAAAGATCCTTTCTCATTTATTTTCTTCAAAGGTCAATCTGTTTTGCCTAATCAATCAACAATTGGATTGTTGGATTAGTCTCCCCTGTTAGAATTAAACAGGACTCTTCAAGGATTGTTAGGGATGATGCTCCAGTTAACTAATACCATCGTGTGATTTCGATGTACTGAGGTTGACTCTCTTTGACTTTACAAGGATATCAAGAGAATTGATATAATTCCCTTTTATCATAGAACACAGGTGTCAAACTCACGGCATCACTTTGCCGTCACGTGATGTTTCGCGATGTTTTTACCCTTCGCAGAGCTAAGGTGGGCGTGGCCTATGCATGACTCATCTGGCAGCGAGCCGCCAGTTTGACACCCCCTGTGAACATGTCTAACATTCACTTGAAGCAACACTATTTTTAACCATTACCCAAAAGGGGGATCCATAATAGAGATCATGATTGGCATTGGCTAAAACTATATTTTAGGGGCTCACACGGTTCTCATATTTATTTATTTTTATTTATTTTGTCAAAAGCTTACAATACAATAGAAATAAGAACAAACAT
Source organism: Naja naja (assembly GCA_009733165.1). Classification (NCBI taxonomy): domain Eukaryota; kingdom Metazoa; phylum Chordata; class Lepidosauria; order Squamata; family Elapidae; genus Naja; species Naja naja. The sequence goes on along the minus strand of CM019149.1, from coordinate 216,448,293 downwards.
AAGTTTAAATATAAGAAATAGGAACTAATAATTGGGGACAATAGGACAGGGACATTAGGCACGATTGTGTGCTTATGCACGCTTATATTCTTTGCGAGTATCAAATAATTTAGTTCAAGCAACGTTAAATCTTTTAACATTGCAGCGCTTAATGTTCTTCTTACCTGGGACAGGCAAATGTTCTCAACAATGCTTTCCATACTGTTAACATGCTTGTGATATTTCTAATCTAAAATACCAAGTAGTTTGCCAGTTCTAGACACAGATATATCAAGGAATTCAGGAGGAAAAAATCTAGGCAAATCTGTATTGGAAAAAAAATCCAGAGCTATCTGTCCTTATTTTATACACCAAGGGTCTTCAAACTTGACAAGTTTAAGACTTGTGGACTTCAACTCCCAGTATTCCTGAGCTAACATGACTGGAGGAGGAATTCTTGGAGTTGAAGTCCACAAGTCTTAAAGCTGTCAAGTTTGAAGACCCCTGTTATACACAGAAAAATAAATTGCTGATGCTTGAGGCAATAGTGAAGCTTCTCCCCCATAATCATGTTAATTATGTCAGTCTTTGTAAAGACTATTGCCATAAAAACTCCCAGAGCATATTCCAAATACTTCTAAGCCTGAGATCCACAATGATCAAATTGGAACAGAAAAAAATCCTGGATACATTGTTTTATAATCCATTCACGCCTTTCGTCCACTCCCCAGAATTGAAGGAATTAATTTCTAACAATTGAGATTGTTCAATGAAGCATATATAATTGCTAACTTGCCCTCCTTTTCCTTTAGTAGTTGTATTTCATCTCACACTTAGCCCCCCGTCAGGTGTCCAAAATGGGTAGGTGGCATGTTTTGAACAGTTCCCATCTCATTGATTTTCTAGCACAGAATCGGCAAAACCTTTGCTATAATCTGTGCATGCCTTACTCACATGTTCAGCGAAAATTGTCATTATCTGCAGAACTGACTTTCTTCCAAGGTTATTTTGGGATATGATATGAAATTAAGGATGTGTCCAGACTAACTGCTTAGGTATTTCCAATTTATATGAATAAATGAACCTTCAACAAGGAGGGATTTACTATGCTTAGAACTGGAATACAAATGCTAAGTGATCAGCTATAGCAGAATACTAACATGCTGGTTTTCACCCTGCATGCTACTGGATAATAGGATGATTAACAGTCAGTTGAAGAGTTTCAGGAAATTTGGCTTTGATTGTCTAATATATCAATGAAGACTTTCCCTCTCAACTGTGTGGATCAAGAGATAGCTTTTGTGTTCATTAGTGACACAAACAGTATAAACAACTTATAATAAATCATCTTGAGTAAACTGAAACACAGAGAAGGAAATTATGCTCTCTTTAAACTGGAACAATGCCCGAGGAATAATACATTAGAACTAAACAGAATATTCAAACTTTTGTGTGTTACATTTGGTTGATTGAACAAACAAACAGAATAGGTTATTTGAACAATCAGTGAACCATCCATCTGAACTTTATCAGGGAAAAAACCCTCAAAGTGGCTAAATTACTATAAAATCTACATTCACAGTTATTATGGTGCAGCATTTCATTAGCTCATTTCACTCATATAAGGGAATCAGCAAATTCATACAACCTAAGATGAGGATAAGAATGCATTTATTGTTCAGAGGATGAACTTTTAAAAGCTACAGTGCATTAGTCAACCAAGAAAGAACAAACAAAATTATGTATATTAAACTGATTAAAGTGTACAGTTGAATGTATTTTAGAAACATTCCATTGGCCAATATCTGCCAGTAATGATAACCTAAGACTTAGATTTCTCTATTGCTTTCAAGTTGTGAAAAATAAGCAGAAAGAAGCTAAACTAATACAGATTATAAAAAGTTCAATCTACTACTCATCAATTCTATATAAAAAATTAAGTTTTGTATAAAAAGCAGCACACCCTTCTTCTCAATGCCAAGCATAAGAATTGGGCTCAGTTCTGGACATCTTTGTACCTGGCTATCTAGTTTTTCTGGCACACTTCAGGTGTGAATGTCTGCCTTCCATTTTGCCTATCTCCTTACTTATCTACTTGGTTTATGCAGTATTGACATGCTTTAGATTCATTTTCTCAAAGTTCCCCACAATAATACTTACAGACATTGCCCTATTTCTTTCCAAGTTCTCTGCTGCTGTTTACTTTGATCAATTTTTATATATTTTTTAACTATTCAAATGTTTTTTTAAAAAAACCTGGCACTTTGTAAAAAGAAATTTGGGCAATCAGAACCATCTTTATTTCAAATAATGTTTTAGCCCTTTAAACAAAGAAGGGCTAGCATGCAGTAAGTTTTTTGGTCAGCTTGGTTGACTGAGCTTCATTCTGCATTTTATTAAATAGATCTTGGCCAAGAGAGAATAGATTTGTGTTTTGACATTCTACCCCTGTCTTACGCTGAATATATTGGTCAAGTTCCATTTGTAGCTATATCCAATTTGTTGGAATAGGTGGGGAGACATATCTGAAGAGGACAATAGCTGTGACCTCTGGCACTCCAGCTGGAACTATGGGTAGTCCTCGACTTACGACCACAATTGAACCTAACATTTTTGTTGAGACATTTGTTAAATGAGTTTTGCCCCATTTTAAGACCTTTCTTGCCACAGTTGTTAAGTGAAACATTGCAGTTGATAAGTTAGTAACCCAGTTGTTAAATGAATCTGGCTTCCCCCTTGACTTTGCTTGTCAGAAGGTCTCAAATAATAATCACTGCAAGTGGGGATGTTGCAGAGGTCAACTCCTAACTGTGAAAAGTGGTCATAAGTCATTTTTTTCATTGCCACTGAAACTTTGAATGGTTGCTAAATGAATTGTTGTAACCCTAACCCACCCTATAATACAATAATACACGGGCAAACAACCGATACAAACTCAAGGTAAACCGATACAAACTCGATTGCAGAAAATACAACTTCAGCAACAGAGTGGTCAACACCTGGAATGCCCTACCTGACTCTGTTGTTACAGCCTCAACCCCTCACAGCTTCAACCTCAAACTGTGTACCGTGGACCTCACCCCATTCCTAAGAGGTCCTTAAAGGGGGCGTGCATAAACACACCAGCATGCCTACCATCCCTGTCTTACTGTCCCCATTTATCTGTATTTACTCCTATTGTTCTTGTTTATGTTCATACTTATACTTATTATCTTGAACATGTTTGACAAAAAAATAAAATATATAAATAAAGTTCCAGTGGGGCCTGTGCTACTTCTAGTATGTGAAATACATAAGCATAATAAAATTAAAATATGATAGTATTTTAATTTTATTATTATTTATGATAGTATATGGTGAAAATAAAGCAAGCCTTTTTGCATAACATTTGTATATTTGTATTCTCATTTGTATATTTGAATTAAAAATGAGCAAACGTTCAAATGGAAGGGCCCCATCTAATACTAGGCCATATCATCTTTTGCCCTTCTGGTGTGGGTTGGTTCTGATATCAACAAAGATCATGGCAGAACCATCATAGTTGCCCTGCACTGAGAAAAGCAACAGCCAGTTTGGTCTCAACTGTGACGAGATTAAATTGTGACATATTTAGTAAAAGTATAGGCCACCTATTTTGTATGTATAACTTTGGGTGGCTTATAGATAAAACAGAAAAAACAACAAAAAGCAACCAGAATTAAAGAAAGTTAGGAGACTCCAAACACTCAAACAAGCCATTACATGGGCTGAGCATGTCACTGCAGTTTTTTTGGTTTGTCTGTTTAAGCTCCTAAGCTCATATTATAGCAAGCAGGTGTCTGCTAGCCAGCACTGTGTTATCTTGTCTCCATAGAAATGAGATAAGAAACTTGTGATATTTTGATTCACTGCGCATGTGTACAAAGTTTATACTTCACTTCCTTTGCAACTTCTGTTAATTTTTCCGTTGCTCTTTTTCTATATGCCTTGGTGGTGATTAGGTTGCAAACCTGTAGCTCCGTGTAGGTTTTCTTATTTTATAAATAAAAATGTTTTTAGATTACTTTTTGGCTCTACTTTTTATCAGCATTGACAGCAAAGAAAAACACAGTCTATCACCTCTAATTAACAGGGATGTTTTGGAAGAATTTTTACTCCCTGGCAAAAGTTTTTTCAAAGCCTTGACAATGGTCGCAGAGGAAGGCTTGACATAGCAATCCTATCAAGGCTCAATTTAGGCTTGGTGGAGAAGCTAGGTTTTCAGTGCCTTGGAAAAAGGCACCAGGGCAAGTTTAATTTCTGGTGGAAAAACACCCACAGGTTAAGCACCATAGCAGAAAATGTTCTCCTCCTGGGTCCTGCACTGTCTCACAGATATAGAACACCTATAGCACTTTAGAGGAAAGTGGAATGAGGAAGAGGAGGGAGAGGAAGAGGAGGAAATGGAGAAGGAAATGGAGGAGAAAAGAGGGAGGAGGTTCTGGTTGCTTTTTTGAAAAAAAAAAGATATAATTAGGATGAAACAAAAGTAGGAACAATTACATGAATCATACAAGTAAAAGAAAGCTATGCTTCTTGAATTCCATTCTCCCTTTCCTTTAGACAGGAAAAACGTATTTAGGAAGATACATAATAGGAACAGTGACATCTAAAATGCTTAGTTCCTGCTTTTAATCTCATCTCCATCCGCTAAACTCTAATTAGGATTATAATGCTAATATAGAGTTCTAGCAAATACTAGTTTGGGTACTACAATTGGTGGTCTGGATAAATTGGGTAATCTTATATATTTAAATAAACAGGAAGGAAGGAAGGAAGGAAGGAAGGAAGGAAGGAAGGAAGGAAGGAAGGAAGGAAGGAAGGAAGGAAGGAAGGAAGGGAAGGAAGGAAGGAAAGGAAGGAAGGAAGGAAGGAAGGAAGACAAAGTGAGACAGTAGTAAATATGGTCCCAACGTTCCAGTCTGATAGAGCATTTTAGGATAGACAAGTCTGTCATCTCTATTGATCACCATTGTGTGACTTTTGCCCCTGACCAATTTTTGAAACACTTTAGTTGAGCATGCCAATTTTATAAAAGCCTAACTCAAGAATTCTTACCCATCTGAGTCCTCCCCTCTTGCCCCTCTTGCAACAAGTATGCTGTTATATTTATGACAGATTTCTCCTGAAAAACCACTCCACAAGAATTGTAGAGGCTGTTGTCATTTGGATGACTTCGATGGCCTGGTAGTAAGGGGGGTCTTACTTTTCTGAACATGTGACACCTGAAATGTGGAGCCCATTTGCCCTCAAATAGGAATGTTAACAGATATTCTGAACATCTTGAAACTCAGATACTTGGACTAACGTATTTCATACTGGCAGTCACCAAAAGAGATTGTCACAATTCAGTGGAGTATATCTGAAAAGAAAAAGGGCGGGGGAGAAAGGAAAAAAAGTGTGAGACGTCTCTTCCTCTTGAAATGTCAGTTAAATTCTACAAGTTGGATCTCTGTTCTTTCAATGCTTTAAGAACTGAACTGCTTGCTTTAAATGTTCATCCAACTGTTGCTCAATCCATTTTCCTAAATTGGGCTTCACTTTGTTTCCCATAATCCCACAGTATTTATTCTACCATTTTGTAGAGCCATTTTCATCAATTTGGGCTTATCAAGCCTTGGATGTTTTAATTTTAATATTTCGAACTGGATTTCTTCTGAACTCTGTCCAAACGTGGCCTTGGAGCCAGCTTCAGTATTTCCAATTGGCTTTGAAATGCCGAGTGTGTGTGTGTCTACACAGAAGACTATATAATGGATTAAGGTAAGAGAGAGACAGAGATGAGAAAGGTCTATGATTTGTGAAAGCTCTATTTAAAGTGGGGGGGAAAGGCCAGCCAATAGAAGAGTTCCACTGATGACTTTAGAAAAGCAATTTCACAGTGTAACACCTCAGTATTCCCAGGACTGATTTAGATTTTATCATTCATTTCCCAGGGCCTTCAAATCTCAGTCAAGCCAGCTTTCCCTATTGCAGTAGCCAGGGTTTTGCCTGACAGGTTTAGCAGTTCATCATAAATATGAGCCTTGTTGCTACAGATCTGACCTTACTTTGATCCTCAGAGCCACTACTCTGTGGATTATACTGTATATTTTCCTTTCTCTTCTAGCTGCTCATTATTCAACTGACTGCTGCTATCTCTTTGATTGCACAGGTGGTCCTTGACTTAAACAATTTTTTTAGTGACTCTATGAAGTTACAACGGCACTGAAAAAAACAATAATTTAGGAACATTTGTCACACTTGTAGCATCCTGAGGGTCACTGGATTAAAATTCAGAGCCTTGGCAACTGCTTCATATTTATGACCATTTCAGTGCCCTATGATCACCTTTTGCAACCTTCTGACAGGCAAAGTCAATGGGAAAGCCAGATTCACTTCACAACTGTGACACTGACTTAACAACTGTGTGATTCATTGAACAACTGGGGCAAGGAAGGTGTTCTGACCCATGCCCTTTTCCAACAAATCAAACACAATCCAAAAGGAACAGAAATCTTGTAATGCTTTTACAAAACAATTAGCTGTCATAAGCACAAGTCTTGCCAAACTGTGCAAGGCTTGCCAAAAGATAACAGACAAGAAATAATTTGCAAAATAAGAATCTTCAAACACAAACTCAGGATACTGGAAAGTCCATGAGGCTGGGGTTTCAAAACGTCTTTGCCTTCTGCAAAGTACGTTAGTTTCACAGCTGGCTTTTATCTTCTTGAAGGAGGGGCCATTACCTTGCAGCCTTTCTCCCGAGTCACCTGTGCTGTTGTAACTGCTTTTTCTCTGAGCAATCCTGCGTGCACGCGCACTTAGCACAGGCTTCTCGGGAACCTCATCACTGCTGCCAGCCCCCACAATCTCTGAAGGCAGCAGTCCACTCCCTAATGGTCCTGGCCCCTCATCTGAGTCCTCGCTTTCCTCAGCCGTCCTCACCTGCTGCCAGCTAACCACAACAGAAGGTCATAAATGAGGTAAAAACACATTGAACAACTGTCTCACTTAACTACAAAATTGCTGGACTCAATTGTGGTCATAAGTTGAGGACTACCTGTACAGTCCTTTTTCTGACAAATGAATACCCTCACTATGATGATGCTATTCATTCTGAAGATGGCATTCTATCTAATCAACTTGTCAGAAGCAACTAATCTATTACCTACTGATATCCCTAGGATCATCTTTAAATTTCTTTCTAGATTCCCTAATTATAAATACAACAGCAATAGTAGTACAGTAGTAGTAGAGTAGTGGGAAGCTATCATACTTCAATGCCAAGTCTACCTGGTTTTACAGGCATGAAACCACTGAATGGCTGCATTTCAGTAGTTGGTCCCCAGGTACATCCACTTTTCCAGAAAAGCAAAGAAAAACTGAGAGAATAGAGCAAGATTTCTTTTCTACTTTGATTTTTGAGAAAATATATTTGTGACTGGCTAGACTTTATTAATAGGGAGCCATTTTCTGAAAGCACCCACAAATATGCTCTGAATATATCTAATAAAAACAGCTTATTAACAAATATGGTAATTCTAAAATATGTAAATAAGAGTTGGGCAGCCTCATACATTTATAAAATGAATCAATGAATGAATGGATTGTGAGATCATTCATATTTTAAAAGGATTCCACTATAATATCCTAAATAAGAATCCAGAGAGTCAAAGACATGTGTCTGAGATGAAGAAACGCAAGCATTTGCAAACAAAGAGGCCCTTTCCTGTTTAGGTTTAGTTTGTCTTATTTAGTTACCTGTTAGTGGTGTCTATGAGTTATTCCTTGGGTTTACTAGTACCACAAAGAATTCTGGATCTAGGTCTTGAATTTTGGGTGGTTGTACAGTATCACCCAAGTATCAATGCAAGAAGCCTTGTGAATAAAATACCTGAATTTCTCCTCTTATTAAATATGGCTAAATTTGACATCATATTTGTCTGTGAAACATGGCTCAACGCATCTCTCCCTGACTCCATCACCACAGTAAGAGACTATCATGTTTACCAAGCAGATTGTGAAATCTGTAGAGGAGGTGGTGTTGCTATCTTCTATAAAAGTCCTTCTAAAAACATCCAAGTCACCCAGGAGCTTGCTCTTCCTGAGACCATCATCAATGAACTGTCCTTAAATATCACATTTCAATTCTTACTATGTTACAGAGCCCCTAATTATGACATCGAACATGTAAACAAGCTAAATTCACTACTAACATGGGCAACATCCTGCCCACACGCTTTTATCTTTCTTGGTGACTTCAATCTACCTCATATTAACTGGACCCTAAACAAATGTAATACTGAACCATACATGCAACCTTCTACAATGCTGTAACAAATCTAGGACTGGAACAACTAGTAACCAACAATACTAGACTTAACAACTGCCTTGATCTCATCTTCTGCAATAGTTTGAATTCAATTTATGGAATACAAATTAAAGAACCCTTTTCCAACAGTGACCACAACATTTTACTTTTGTCTCAACATACGTCCACACAAAAATCATCACAACAACTTCAAAAAAGGCAACTATGATCTTGTAGACAACGATCTCTCATCACTTGATTGGCAATCTCTATTCACTGGATGCAATACTGTTGAAGACCATTACAACATATTTTTACCTGAAGTCAAAAGAGTCATCAAACTATATGTACCAATAACAACTCCCAAAACCAGAAAAAAACAGATTACCCATAACAATAAGGAAGCTTCAATCCAAAAAAAGATCACTTTGGCGGAAAAACAATCTGGTCACGTTGCCAACTTCAAAAGCCGATACAAAAATTTATGCCAGCAGATAAAGACTGAATGCACCAATTATCACATTAAACAAGAGGAAACCCTTCTATGCACCAATTCCACCCGCACTTTCTACAATTTTGTAAACAACAAACTGAAAGACTCAAGATCCATCCCACCCCTGAAAGGACCTAATGGTAAAGACTGCAACGATGACACCATCAAAGCCAACCTCTTTAACACATTCTTTGGCTCAGTATTTGTAAACAGCAATGGATCATGCCCAGTATTTCCTAGTCAAACCACAGACAACTACAATGATCTAATACATATCGATTTTACAGAAGACAATGTTGAAAAAGCACTATGCAATCTAAAACCATCTCTATCTACTGGATCGGACAGAATATGTGCCTACTTTTTAAAAAGCTATCCACTGCCATAGCCAAACCTTTAAGCATAATCTTTGAAAAACCTTTCAGGACCAGCTCCTTGCCAAACCTATGGTCACAAGCCACGGTCATCCCCATCTTCAAAAAGGGAGACCCCAGTCTATGTGAAAATTACAGACCAATCTCGTTATGCTGCGTCACCTGTAAAGTCATGGAATCAATTATTAACCAATCCATTATCCTCCACTTAGAGACAAACAACCTACTCTCTAATAAACAATTTGGTTTCAGAAAAAAACTATCCTGTAATCTGCAACTCTTACACTGCAAAAACATATGGACTACACAACTTGATCAGGGCAAAGCAATAGATGCAATCTACATAGACTTCTGTAAAGCCTTCGATTCAGTGGTACACGACAAACTACTCCTAAAACTAAAATCTTATGGTATCTCTGGACAACTGCATAACTGGATAGAAGCATTCCTGTCAAACAGACAACAAATGGTCAAAATTGGGAGCATCTTATCAAATTCTGTATCTGTCAACAGTGGTGTCCCCCAAGGCAGTGTTCTAGGACCAACTCTCTTCATACTCTACATAAATGACCTCTGTGATCATATTAAGAACAACTGTGTGCTCTTCGCTGATGATGTAAAGCTATTCAACACCACAGACAATACTGCTACCCTTGAAAAAGACCTCAACTATGTATCAGAATGGTCTAACAAATGACAACTTCAAATCTCAACAAATAAATGCTCTGTCTTACATATTGGCAAAAAATCAGAAAATAAAATACAAGCTGAATAGTCAAGACCTTGTTGATGATCCAAACTCTGTCAAGAACCTTGGAATACTCATCTCTAATGATCTAAGTGCTAGAGCCCACTGTAACTACATAGCCAAAAAGGCATTAAGTGTTGTTAACCTAATCATACATAGCTTTTTCCCTGGTAATATCACACTACTAACTAGGGCATACAAAACATTTGCTAGACCAATATTCGAATACAGCTCATCAGTCTGGAACCCACATCACATATCTGATATTAACACAGTTGAGAAAGTCCAGAAATATTTCACAAGAAGAGTGCTATACTCCTCTACTCGTCGCAGAATACCTTATACCACCAGACTTGAAATTCTAGACCTAGAAAACCTAAAACTATGCTGTCTTCGGTCCGATCTAAGTATAGTATATAAAATCATACATTGCAATGTCCTATCGTTCAATGAATACTTCAGCTTCAACCATAACAATACAAGAGCACACAATAGATACAAACTCAAGGTTAACCGCACCAAACTTGATTGCAGGAAATACGACTTTAGCAACAGAGTGGTCAATGTCTGGAATACTCTACCTGACTGTGGTTTCTTCCCCAAACCCCAGAAACTTTAACCTTAGACTTTCTACTATTGACCTCACCCCTTTCCTAAGAGGTCTGTAGGGGGCGTGCATAAGCGCACCAATGTGCCTACCGTCCCTGTCCTATTGTTTCTTTTATTTTTCTTATATGTATTCATTTCATGTATTCATAACTATGTTTATGCTTATACTTACCATCTTGTAAGCGATTGACAAATCAAATAAATAAATAAAATAAAGTATATCTTGTTTGGATAGCAATAGCAATAACACTTAGACTTATATACCACTTCACGGTGCTTTACAGCCCTCTCTGTAGTTTTACAGAGACAGCATCTGGCCCCCAACAATTTGGGTCCTCATTTTACCCACCTCAGAAGGATGGAAGGCTGAGTCAACCTTGAGCCTGGTGAGATATGAACTGCCAAATTGCAGGCAGACGGCAGTCAGCAGAAGTAGCCTGCAGTACTGCACTCTAACTGCATCACCATGGCTTGATAAAATTCATACTGTAGTGAAAGTTTAGCTAGAGTGCCTGTCTTGATAGTGAAGAGTTTTAGTTTTCATTTATGATCTCCTTACAGGGTTAACAGAACATGGGATGCTAAAATTTGGATGACACTATAAAGATATTTTTCTGAATTTCCTTGCTGCCACATAACTGTAGACTAGATTTGTATGGTCCAGAGGGTACTATCTTCCCATCCATACCTTCATTAGGGACAGATGAGACTCAGAACTATGTTTTTAGAAGTTTTCAAGGAACTTTATTAGATTGAGGTAGAGAAGTTCCTCTCACTTTTTCTGCCTCTTTTGACTAAGCTAAACCTTGTGGCTTACTAATTGCTCTTCATACAGAAATTAGTCCCTCATGGATAAATTTTGTTTCAGATTACCTCTATAGCAGCCTCAGAGAAGTTTGTAAAAAGTCTAATTTTCTCCTCTGCCTTGATCTCAACAAAAAGGACAGAACTGCTTGAAATTACCAATTGTTTGGAAGGGAAGTTATTACTGAGATTATAGCAAATACTTATAGTTTTTCTCTGCATCTTTAAAGTGTTAGAAGACATCTTAACAGAAACCCCAGCCCACTTCTCCTATGGCTCAGATCTTTTAAAGCCTACACTTCTAAAACAAAAAAACGGGATCAGAAAGTTGTGGATTTAATATAAATGTGAATTTGGTTGTAAACCTCTGCAAAATCCCTCCATGGACTTTTCTTTCTTTATGCAGCTTTTCCTTATTCAATTTCTGTCTTGTCTCATAAATGTTCCTGAACTTTGGCTTTAACTGGGATGATTGCTAACTTTAATTCCAGAACTAGCACATTATGGGGCTGGGTTTAATTTAGTTATTTAATTTGTATGATTACCCTACCTGCATCTATTGTTGCTATCGTGGTTATCATCTACGAACGTTTTGCTTGAAAAGTTATTTTATTGAGCTTTTCTTTCACTGAAATAAGATTTCTTTCTAATATTGACTGGTGGAGATATGGCTTGTCTTTTATATATATATCAATCTTTTTACTAATTAAAGTTCTAGTAATGCAAGTTTTTATGACATTTAATACTGTTTTAGCTCTATAACATGATGGTTAAGCTTAGGCTTGCTACAGCATTGGGACAGCTGTGACATACTAGTATTTGCATTTTTGCATTCCATGTCTTGCACCTTTCTAAAGCACTTTATAGTTTGCATGGTTTCTTATACATTTTTATTTTGCACCAGAAGATTTTTCATAATATTGTTTCCCTTGTAAGGACGTTGCTCCACTAATGCATCATCTGTTTCCAGGGACACGGTTCTAATCATTTGAATAGCAACAGGAGTCTTAACAAACCATATCATTCTCCCAGTCTCTTTCATAGCAATTGTATTTTATTCTGTTCGACATTTGCCTGGGCCAAAAGCTTTGGAGCAAGATAATGAAAAACACAGAGAAACTTGTCTGGAAATACTCTGCTTTTCTCCAGAGTATTTGGCAATGCCCTTTAACAACGTTTAGACTACAATAAGGAACATCTTCAACAGCAATTCACAAAATTTGACACTCAGAAGCCAAGATTGGAATCCCAAAAAACAATTGAAAGTAAAGCTGGCACACATTTTTCAACTTGCTTTAAGTCTCTACAATTAGCCAATCCATGTTCATTCGGTCCAAAAAAATCATCTTTTCTGTTCATTTCCACTTTTAGAGTAAAGTTCAAGAAAGTTGCATTTCTGCTGAGAGAATTTTCCCAGTGGTATCTCCCATTTACCTTCTTCAGGCAAATCTGTTGCCTTCCTCCTTTCCTTAACTGAGAAAGAAGTAGAGACAAAGGTAGCTCCTCTAATTTATCATGTTGGCTGAGGAATTCTGGGAGTTGAAGTCCACATATCTTAAAGCTGATTAAGTTGAGAAACACTGCTGTACAGGATAGGTCTTGGAACTCATCAATAGAACCCAGTGACAAAACTTAGCAAAACCAACCTACATTTGGTCCACTTTAGGTGGCTTTATTTATGGATGGATTGCTTCATGGTGTTGCGGGTAGTTGGCAATTTAGTGAGGCAGTCAGGCACTAATCAAACTAAATAATTTTCACCACCACCAGTTCCTACCTTTAAAAGTACAAGAGAAAGAAAGAAAGAAAGAAAGAAGGAAAGAAAAAGAAAGAAAGAAGGAAAGAAAAAGAAAGAAAGAAAGAAAGAAAGAAAGAAAGAAAGAAAGAAAGAAAGCAAGCAAGCAAAGCATTTTCAAGGCATTTGTTGAAGAAATTCAGTGGACGGAAGAAATTCACCAAAACATGCAAACAACAGTTAAAGTTTTCATAAATCTTAATAAGTGTGGCAAGTTAGATTTTATACTCCTACATTGTAGTGTGTGGCTGGTTTACACATTATACAGCAACTATTCCAGATTACAAATACTTATTCAATAGGAAGGTATATTATTTTTAACTATGCATAATACATTAACTTCCACATTTATAATTTATGTTTCTAAGTCCATAATTAATAACAAATAAAGATTATTAATAATTGAGTTAGCAGTATGTAAAAACTAGCTTGTTTGGTCTGGAATAACAATGCACCTTTCCTCTATCAATATGGTTTTAGATATTTTTTTAAAATTCCAACTTTCACAGATTATCAGACAAAATATTAGACTAGCCACTAATACACATCTAATATAGACATTAATACAAATTTAAGCAGTCTAATATCTACATTGTTACTCATGGCTGTTCAGAGGTTTTCAGAAAGATTGTTATAAAATGTATCGTACATTTTTTAAAAAAAGCTTTTTTAAACAAAGAAAAAACATATAGTAACTGTCTCTAGGAATGAACAAAGAATGGTTGTATTAATTAAACAATAGTTGGTTTTAATTATGACTACTCAGAGAAATTAATTTCAAATTACATTTTAGGAAGCTGACTTTTTAAAAATAAAACTGCTTCAGATCAGCCATCCTTTACTTTACAGGTAGTAACACTAAACTGCAGGTACTTGAAAATCAAGGTGTAAGGCAAGCCACAGGAGTTAGTAAAAAATAATGGCTTATTTTTATTTATTCATATATCAGATTTAGAGACCCCCCAATCTCACTCACAGAGGGTTTATTACCTCTTATGGTGAAATCTATTCAGAGTTTTGCAGCGTTAATTCAGCACCAGAAAAATAAACACAGATGGCTGATGCTTCATTTAACATCTTTATAAACATATTAAGTAGATTTTACAAACCAGCTGTAGATTTCTCCAACATGGAGCAAACTCAAACAGAAACATGTTGCAAGTTCAGAGCTTCAGCAGCAACTCAGGAGCTCAAAAACAGACATCAGTTTCACTTTAGTTCAGCAGGCAAGCAGAGGAGAGAAGCAGTTTCATTTCCATAGACAGACTCAAAGCTTAACACAGCTTCAGAGCTGCAAAGCTTAACATAGAGCTATGCCTAGGCTAATTCTAGTTTCAGTTTCCAAAACAGTCCTCATTGGTTGACTTAATTACCAAGCTCTATTCCAGTTCATGAATATACTCTGATAAAATCATTGCTAGTTACTCTGAGGAATGCCAATGAAAGATTAACTAATGGCAAGCTGGCAGCTAAGAAAACTTGGAAATGGGGTTAAAAGAGAAGGGCAATGAAGATTCAAGAAGAAAAGGAAATGAGTAGCAATTATCAGGATCAGGAGTATCAACAAGAATGGTTTTTTTTAAAAAAGTCGCAATTGTGTGACCGAACCTTCCTTCCTTTTTATGTGTGTTGTGTGTAAAAGGGGCAGAGTTTCAATCACATGGTCAAGCTATTTTATTTTTTTAACGCTTACTGCCACAGAGATGACTCTGATAAAAGTAATTTAGTAAGCCTTGTGACAAAAATTTAATTGTTCAAAAATTCATCAGCCCTCCGCATAAATAAGAGGCGGAATAGAGTGCCCCTTTCTGCCAGGGACAGCAGTTTGATAGAGATATAGATAACCTCAATATAGATAAAAGGTCTAAGCTAATAAGTGCATGGGGAGAGGGTGATGGCAAGCCTTTCAAATATATTTATGTATTTCCAAAATGAACTTAGAACAAATTGTGCAACTTCTGATCAAGTAAATCAGATGAAGGTTTTACTATACATGTCAACACCAGCAATATGTGAGATCTTCCTTTGAGGGAAAGATTAAGAATTGCCTGAAAGGTGAATAGCCGTAGGTTCCTTCCCATCTTATGCCACCTCATTCATTTATCAGGCATATATATATATAAACATGTGTTACAATGAAATGCAGGAGGAGAGGAAGAGGACCCACCAACAATCATGATAATATTCTCTTTAAAAGCCAAATAGCAAGAGTATTTGGGGGGGGGGCAGGGAGAGAACAGGCTCAAGATGGCAGGTGCAACCAGAGCAATCAATGTCTCGCTCTTCTCAAAGTGCATCCAATGCATGTTACGCACATTAAAAAGGGATGGAGCTTTGATCCTTTGGTCAGACCCCAACAATTTTCACACTATTAATCCCCTGAGGATGCTCCTGCCAGGTAAAATCAAATCATGTATCTTTGCTACAGATATATCCACATAATTATTCTTACTGGATAAAGATTCCCCTGGATTTGTATATACTCTTCCCCCCCCCATCTCTTGTCATCATCATCACCATGATCATTATTATCATCATTTTCAACTTATCCCTAAAACTAACGTCATTGTGATGACCCAGGGTGGGATACAAAATAAACACAGTCACAAAAAACAGGTGAAGCCCCTTTTATTCCTTCACTTTGCTCCCAAGCTCCAAATATCTTTGACTGGAGACAAAAAAACCTCCCACCCAAGTAGTTACAAGAAGGGGGAAATGCTGTTTAAATTATAAAGAGTAAAAAACAACACAAACCAGGCAAGATGAGGGCTGGAAGATGTCCACAGGTATCAGAACACACACTGGGAAGGACGCCAAACTCAGTGGTGGGATTCAGCCAGTTCACACCACTTCGCGGGAGAACCGATTGTTAAGTTTCTGAGCAGTTTGGTGAACTGATTGTTGGAAAAAATCATTAGGGCAGAGAACCGGTTGTTAAATTATTTGAATCCCACCACTGGCCAAACTCAGAGAGGAACAATAAACTAGAGATATTTCCACGCTCTGTTTCCAGCACTCACCCATACACATGTCTGTCCTCTTATCCAGTTGTCACAGCTGTAGCCCATGAAGAGGATCAAGGCCCCTCTCCTCCCCAGTAGACCACGTATCTCCTTTATCCTCTCCTCCCTGCATGCCCTAGGATGGAGAGGGGATGGGCCTGGATCCTCCTCTGACTGCCCAGTTGGCTTCTGCCCTTCCACAACCTCCTCCACAACCTCTGGAGCCACTCCCTGTCGGCTGTTCCTCCTCTCCCTCAGAGTCAGTCTCCACCACAGGCATGACAGTCATGTTATCATTGTAGATTATAACTTCCGATATAGAAATCCTCCTTTATCTCAATACATATCAGACTTCTGTTTCCCTTTGAGGGACTTCCTATCCCCTGAATGCTTGTGCTGGTTTTTACTTAAATACAATGAGAGAGAGCAAAAGAGAAAGAGAGAGAACACTAGCATCATTCAGATACTGTACATTGATTTTTTTGTGTGTGTTTATTTCTTCAAATGAGCAATGTCTATTACTCCTTGAGAGAGAGCCTATGACCTTTTCATTTATTAAGTTGAGCCTCTGCCTTTATTATATTCAGTCCTTTCGGTGAGTTTCTGACAAAAAGCTCTATCAGACATCAAAGTATGAATTGTTGAACCAATCTTGAACTCATCTACTTTTAAGCCACATCTACTCTTAAGCTATCACAATTATCTGTTTGTTCAGGCAGACAATGAATATGGCTGATAGCAGAGAAACCCCTCCTATTCTAAGCATGTCTGTAAAACTGTGAGAAGTGAGAGGTGTTAGGTTTACTTTTAAAGAAGTTGTGAAGTCATTCGTCACATAATTAACATACCATTCCTTTAAAAAGGAAGGTTGTCCAGTATATTTTGGACTATAGATTCCACAGTACCTTGCCACGAACTATGCCGATGTGCTTGATAAGAGCCCAACTCCAAATATACAGAGATTGCTTGTTGTAAGATAATCTTCAGACCCTCATAAATGCACAGACTGCTAAGTAATCTCTCTGTAGAGCCTCCAAAAGTCAGATTCCTCTCCCACAATGCACCCTTTTCATTGTAATCTTTATTTAAATAATATTCAAATCAATGTAAATGTAATGGGTGACATCCTTGATTAATTGGCTGCAGTAACTGCATCAGGAGAAAAAAAATCCTCATGCAGCAGTTTAATAGTGGAATTCAATTATCGGGGGAATGGTGAGCTGGCCTTCACTGGATGTCTTCAAGCAGAGCCTGGAGAGGCATTTTATGGATGATACCTGCTTTAAGCAGTGGTTGGACTTAATAACCTAGACCGGTGTTTCTCAATCTTGGCAGTTTAAGATGTGAGGACTTCAATTCCCAGAATTCCCCAGAGTTGATCAGATTGAGAAATATTGGCCTAGATAGTCTTTTCCTACTCTATTATTCTCTGATCCAGAATCAATAGTTTCAGGAGTATTTTCTCTCTCTCTCTCTCATTAACTCTCAGGAGATGATACTGAACCAAGAAGTTATTTTTGCTGAAAAGGGGTTTCCTGTGATTTGAAAAGTGCTTTTTAAAAACAACACTTTTTTCACTTACATTGAAAAGGCAAAGCTTTTATTTTTCTTAAAATACTGATACAGGTGGTAATTGAATTCTGAAGGAATATGGACCACATGTTGACACATTGATGTAGGAGCCAACCTGTTGTGGTCCACTGGTGGCCTGCGGAGCTGGCAGCAGAGTCAGACAGTAGGGTGGAACATGGGCCAGTCCTAGAGTCTGGGGAGGGCTGCAGACGAGGGATCTGCGTACAACACAGAGATGGGGCCAGGGCCATCTGCGAGTTATGCACTGACTCCAGAGCCTCCAGAATCTGACAGCAGCGAGGCAGAGGAACAGGGGGAGCCGGTTCACAATGTGTGCTTGCGCAGAGCTGCCAGAAGGCAAGAACTGTTAAAAAAGGGAGGGTGACTCGGGAGTAAGGCTTGGAGATGATTGGCCCCTCCCATAAGACCTAAAGGAGGAGCAAAGGGACATGAGCCTTTGCAGGAAGCAACTTCGTTCGTTCTGGTCGGTTTAAAATCTGAAGCTTAATGTTGACTTTGTGGTCCATTTGGCCTCGTACAGCTAATTGGCAATTTAGTCATTGGCAGCATTTCAAGGGAGATAAAAGTGGGTGCTTATCAGCCTTATCCTGAAAAGACTGTGGCAGACTACTGCTGGAGTATTCATAAACTGTTTGGGACTCGTTACGGGCTGTGAAAGCATATAATTCACAGCCATTGAAATAAAAATTTTTTTTGGAGAACAGCATGTGATTGTTACTGTCTTAAGAAAGCCTTGGTCAGAACACAACCTTAAACATCTTATAATCAAGTGCCTGGGGTGTCAAACTGGTGGCCCACAAGCCAGATGTGTCACATGCAGGCCATGCCTACCTCAACTCTGTGAATGGGGAAAATGTCATGAAATGTCACATGACAACAAGGTGACGCAGTGAGTTTGACACCTTTGTACTAAAGCATGTATTTTAGTTGTTCTTCAGAGTTCCCTGATTATTGAGATCCTTTACCACTCTCATAATTTTATCATAGCAAAAATGCTGCCTTTGAATCTTATACAGTCACAGGATAAGGAACCGGAATTTTCTTGAGGTTCAGTTTGCTGCAGGCTTTGGATGTATATTGGACCAGAAAATTCACATAAATCATGATTTTCAATTATTCATATCAAAACTGAGGCGATGAGAATTTAATGTGCTGCAAGTGCTTTGCAATGATTGATCAGTCTTTCCAGAGTATGAAAGATCATGCAGGGATATGATCCATAGAAGGTCCTAAGCAGAATTAGATATTCTTAATACTTTGATGTGAGACCATCCGAAAAATCTCAAGGTTATGGAATAGACTAAGAAAACATTTAAAAATCCCAAACAAAAGTTCCAAAAAACTACATGTCCATGTAGTCACTCAGAGTCTAATTCAATTTGGAAACATTGCTTTATTAAATAATTTGAGTGCCACGATAAACTACATTCTTAATATACCACGTTCTCTGATGGTACAGCTATTACTGGTAGTTAATAGTTAAATCAGAAGATGATTGCCAGTCAATGATCCTGAAAATGCTTCTCCAAAATGTGATGGTTATTAGATGTTTATAACTTATAGCTCCCTTTTTGTAGCATTCACATCAAGGGGAGAAGGATAAATATGAACTGTTTTGTTAATGTTAGGGAGAATCAGGCCTTTTAAAAAAGTATAAATAAGGGATAAAAATAAATCGATCCTTATATGTCTTTAGACAACTTCTACAATTTCTGCACTCAACAATGCAGAAAGGGAGTGGAGCCAATTAACCATAAGGGAAGTTTCAAACCATGATAGGAAAATTGGCATATTCACTCGTACTACAAGACTGATTAACAGGACAGAATTTCATCAGTATCCTAGTGCTGGGTTAATCTTGGAAGGACTCTTTGTTTATCTTAGAAGGATGCTTTGTTTTTATTGAGGGTTCAACTAAATCACCCCTTTAACAGAATCTGCCTACTTCTCTTCATCCGGGGAAGTGACACATTGATAGCTCCCTGGGAAATGATACACCATGTTAAAATGGACTGTGGGTGGGCTTACAGGATATCATTCAGACTTAACAATGGCTTCTTGAGGAATGTATGGGCTTCCTATTGCTCTCACCAGAACATAGTTCTTCAGCAGAAATGAATAACAGAGTTGAAAGGGATCTTGGAGGTCTTCTAGTCCAACTCAAGGAGAGATTCAACTTAGAAGGGAGGAGAATTTTTCTGCTAGTGAGAACAATCAACCAATGGAACTGCTTGCCTTTGGAAGCTGTGGGAGCTTCATCACTGGAGGCTTTCAAGAAGAGATTGGACTGCCATTTGTCTGAAATGGTGTAGGGTCTCCTGCTTGGGTGTGGGGTTGGACTAGATGACCTACAAGGCTCCTTCCAACTCTGTTAATCTGTTTGTTTAACTTGCTGCTCAGGAAAGCCCACTGCTCAGGAAGCCTGCTGTCCCACTGCTCAACCATTTCAGACAAATGGTTGTCCAATCTCTTCCATTGTTGGAGCAAGTTCTGGAGGCAAGTTGTTCCACTGGTTAATTGTTCTAACTGTCAGGAAATTTCTCCTTAGTTCTAGGTTGCTTCTCTCTCCTTGATTAGTTTCCATCCATTTTTTCTTGTTCTGCCTTCAGGTGCTTGACAAGAAGCAATGGATGGAAACTAATCAAGGAGAGAAGCACCAAATGACTCTTTGTGGTAGGTTGGCTTGAGTGACAATGTCTGGCCCGAAGTCACTCGGTGTCTTCTTTGGCTGAGCTTGGTTTGAATCTAGGTCTTCATGATTCCAGTCTAATCCTGAACCATTGAATATTGTCAGTTCCTATATCAGTGAAGTATTATCAGTGAATGTATTATTCTTTCTTTTTTTGCAACTTTAGCACACATCAGTGTCCAACTGCTCAAATCTTTATGTGGTCTTTGACCAGCTTGAGAACAACTGAATAGAGCAGTAAGGAACAGTAATACTACAATCTAAACTAAACCCTTTGAAAAAAAGTCAATTACATTTATATTGACATCATACATACAATAATGTAGTAGTAATCAACTCTTTGAGTAAGGTTTTTGTTAAAGATTTACATTGCCTAATATATTACAAATAAAGAGGATATTAAAAAGTAATAATATGTCAGTATTAGACCACATTCATTACAGTGACTAAACTAAATGCAGAGGTGGGGAAATTAAATTAATGAAAAAAGAAAAAAAGAGGATCCATGTGGCACTAGTATAAAATTGCTAATTAAATTAATCAAAGAATGAATTCAGGTTATGTGCCCCCCACGGCCCCTATTTTTAAAAGTATTTGTACTCTATAAATGAGGCAATGGGGAAATCTCTTTCTTTAAGGTATAAATCAGGTTTCTTTTTCAAGCAGCATGGTTGAGGAGTTCTGAGAATTAAAGTTGCCAAATTGAAAATATTGATCTAGGTCAGGGGTCAAACTGGTGGTCTGCCAATGATGCATGTCACCCCGGCTCCACAAAGGCAAAAAAAGTTGCAATACATCACATGACATGATTGAGTTTGATGTTGATCGAGTCTAGATTGAATAAGTAGAAATGGAGCATTTTATTATTATTATTAAATGGATCCTTTTCAACTGAGCTTCTTTTGTTTTTCCTTGAGTTTGGTTCATTTTTAATGACAGGATTTAAAAAAACAACCCCAGCGAAATTAAATAATTTAAAAACAAAACAAGAAAACCACTCCCCTCACTTCTTGTTCTGACCCAACCGGGTTTCAAGAGAGCAAACACAAGACAAAAGCAGCAGCCCCCACCTTTTAAAGTTTAATCTACCAATTCTGTTTCTTCACAGATAAAAGGCTGCTTTCGACTAATTAGCTCCAAAAAGAAAGAGCCTTGCCAAGTTGTTTGTCAAGGCTGCCAAAAACCCAGAGATAAGAACTAATTTACAAGAGTTTGCAAATACTAACTATGATTTCCATGAGGCTGAGCTTCAGAGCATCTTTGCCTTTTGCAAAGAATGCTTCTTCAAACCTGGCTTTTATCCTCTTGAGGGAGGGGCCATTACCTTGCAGCCTTACTCCCGAGTTGCCTGTGCTGCTGTAACTGCTCTCTCCTATGATCAATCCTGTGTGCACGCGCACTTGGCACAGGCTCCTCGGGAACCTCCTCATCACTGCTGACAGCCCTCACAATCTCTGAAGACAGCAGTCCACTCCCTAATGGTCTTGGCCCCTCATCTGATTCCTTGCTTTCCTCCACCATCCACACCTGCTGCCAGCTAACCACAATACTTCTTCCTTCAGAGCTCTAGATGGAATTATGATCCCAACTGTCATTCCCTTGGAGTTTTTTCTACTGCTTCTAAGAATGAATCCTTGTTGAAAAAATGTTTTTAATCAATCCTATGATTGACCAAAGTTTAGAGGATCTTGTTAATCTGTCTATATATTTAAACTGTACAAAGATGCTGAGCCCAGTCCTGTTTTCAAACCAAACCTTTATTGTACAAGCAGCTTAAATCAAATAAACATTACAGAAAGACTTTTACCAGTTTCTTCTTGCCTTCTTTGAGTTTCTCTTCCTTTCAGGTCTAACTTGGTTTCTGTCACTACCTATGTTGTTAGGTTTTCTCAGTCCTTTTGATTGAGAACAACTCCTAAAGAAACACAGACCTCTTTAAGAAACTTAAAACCCTTTTAAGGCTTTTCCCTCTCTCTTTCTCTCCTTTCTCTTATGGCAAGAGGTTCCTCCACCTCATGCATCTGAGATACTCAAGCTGAGCAGAAACAATAGCAGCAAGAGCAGGCAAGGAGAGCAATGGACCCCAGTAGAGAATTTCTCTTCAGAACTTCTCCTCAGAACTTCTCCTCAGAACTTCTCAGAGAGAGATGATGCTGCCCCTTATATACCAAGGGGCGTGGCTTGTGATGCCACTCCAGGGTATGCACTGTTACCCTGTCATTAGTGGATTTGGTTTGCCTTCAAATCCCCACAAGTTGTAAACTGCATAGCAACACCAGAAAGTTGCATTTTCTGACAATCCTTAAACTGCTTTCACATTAGGGGAGCACTTCCAGAGGTGGTATTCAGCAGGTTCTGACCAGTTCTGGAGAACCAGTGTGGAAATTTTGAGTAGTTCAGAGAACTGGCAAATATTACCTTTGACTGGCCCTGCCCCCATCTATTCTCTCCCTCCCGAGATCCAGCTGATTGGCTGGGTCTTCTTTTGTTGCCCTGCACAGGAGAATGGACCTGGAAAGCAGGTTAGTGGGGTGGGGAGAGAATGGAGATTTTGCAGTATCCTTCCCCTGCCACTCCCACTAAGCCACTCCCACCAAGCCATGCCACTCCCAGAAAGCCACGCCCACAGAACTGGTAGTAAAAAAATTTGAATCCCACCACTGAGCACTTCCCTCTCCCCCCCTCATGATCACACAGCCTGCTTTGGAGTTTCACCTCAGCTTTAAGACTGTCTTGGTGTTCGCTCAATTTCCAAGACCGTGGGTTGCTTAAGTCACAATATCTGCCCTTTATTCTAGATACAGCACTCACTACTGGAGCCAAACAATAACCTTTTTTCTTGAACTTTTTGTTCACTTGCCTAGAAAAAAAATCTACTTGCCTTGGATAACTAGATAGAAAGCCACATGCCCTGGGGAAATGGGTCTTTTCAGCTCTTTTTGATTCAGCAGGTTTATCAGCTGCTTCAAGCCCGGCAGAAAAGTTACAACTATAAGTGAGTGTCACGGATCCTAGAATATTTGATGGATGGAGGAAGCTAAATCATGCTCTGTTGAGCTATTGGTATATTTTTCTGAAATCTAATTCCCTAATCCCCAGGTAATTCCTTAATCCCCAGGTAATTCCCTAATCCCCAGGTAATTCCTTAATCCCCAGGTAATTCCCTAATTCCCAGGTAATTCCCTAATTCCCAGGTAATTCTCGATGTAGAAGGGTGCAATAGCTCAGTGGTTAAGATGCTGGGTTTGCCGACTGGAAAGTTGATAATCCAGGTTCGAGACCCAAGCACCATGCAATGGGGTAAACTCCCATCACCTGCTGTAGCTCCTGCATGCAAATGTGCAAATGCATGCAAATGTGAGTAGGCTCATAGGTACCACTTTGATGGGAAGTGTTCAGTGCATCTCGGGATATAGCCACACTGGCCACATGACCACGGAAGTGAGTTTGGACAATGCTGACTCCTTCAGCTAAGAAACAGAGATGAGCACCGCCCCCTAGAGTCAAATATGACTGGACAAGGGAAATCTTTACCTTTAGTCCTCAATTTATGATGACAACTGAGCCTATTTCCATTGCTAAGTGAGATAGATGTTAAGTGAATTTTGTCTTGATTTGTGACCTTTCTTGCCACAGTTGTTAAGTTAGTAGCACAGCTATAAAGTGAATCTGGCTTCTCCATTGACATTGCTGGTCAGAAGGTCACAAAGGTGATCCTGCACATCATGAATATGTTGCAACATCCTGCTGTTATGTCAGGTGAATGTCATTGGTCTGATGTCAAAATGTAAAAGCAGCCTCTGCAGCCCAGCCAAAATCGGGTCTGTTATGAGCTGCAGTCACTAATAAACTCTTCACTGAAGCACTCCGTCTGACTCTTCATGCAAATCTAACACTGGTGACGAAAGTGGGATCCTTCCGAAGAGAGACAATGCGGAGAACAAGCTGAGAGAGATGGCTGTGCTGAACACCCCCAGCCCCGTTCGATCCGACGGCAGAAGACTGGGACTCGTATGCAGATCGTTTCCAAATGTATTTGGAGGGAAATGATCTCGCGACATTTCGACAAGCTGAAGAGGCGGTCTTTCTCACCCACTGCGGTCCGGCTGTTTTCAAGATGGCAAAGGCATTGGCGGGAGCTGCAGACGTGAAGGTAATGGACTGGCCCGACTTAGAAAAGTTATTAAGAGCCCATTACGCGCCACAAGTATCATGCCTCATTAAGAACACAATTCTACCGTTGGGATCAAGGGGAAAGCGAAAACATTAATGACTTTGTGGCAAGTTTAAGGGACATTGGGGGTGCATGTGAGTTTATCAACTTTGAAGAGGCCATGCACAATCGATTTGTTCTAGGCCTAAAAGACAAGGTTTTGCAGAGCAAATTATTAATGAAACCTAAGATCATGCTTAAGGAGGCCATAGAAGAAGCTTCTTCAGCAGAAGCTACCAAGTCCTCAGCAGCAGCCATGAAGAAAATTAACAAGGCCGCAAGCCATCCTGATGTGGAAAAATCCACAACAACCCATTGCAAGCAAATAGATTCTGATTCAGACTGTAGTGAGGTGGAGGAAGGAATTTATAGACTCAGAATGGAGAAGAAAAGGAAAGACCTTGGAAGAAAGTGGCAAGACTTTATTGCAGAGGTTGTGGGGGCACCCGCACTGAATGCAAGTTTTGATACCATCTGCCTCTGTTGTGAAAAAAGAGGTCACTTAGCAAGAGTCTGCAAATCATCCAGAACTCCACCAAGCAGAAAGAAGTTTCCTGACAAAGAATTCAAGCATAACAACTTCAGTGAGAAAATGGGGCACAACACAGAAGCAAATAGGAAGAATGAAACTCATCAATCAGTCACTATTGGTCATTCTTCACCCTTAAGAAGCAGAAAAGTACATGTGAAGGTACTCATTGAAGGAAGGCCTTGCCAAATGGAAGTGGACTCAGGCTCCTATTTATCTATGGTGTCATGGGACACTATTCACAGGCTACTTCCCAATATTCAGAAGAAGCATTTCCAGAAGCAAGCACTGACTCTTAAAGTCTAGCAAGGGAACAAGATTCCAGTAGTTGGAACAAGAGAATTCAACGTGAAGTTCAAAGGCCACACCAAATGTTTGCCCCTGACCATCGTGGACAAAGACCGCCCAAGCTTGCTGGGACTTGAGTGGTTCAATCCACTAGGCATCGAGGTGACTGGCATCAATCACGTGAGCAACACTGGATGGGAGGAGGCCTTGAAGTCTGAGTTTCCAGAGGTCTTCAGTGACGGATTGGGCAAGTATATGGGGACCCCTATCACTTTCAACCTAGATCCCAAGGTGCCCCAATTCGTTTAAAGCCCAGAAGGGTCCCATTTGCCTTAAAGGAAAAAATTGATGCACAATTAGATAAACTAATAGCTCAAGGAGTTTTAGAGCCCACTGACCACTCCAGATGGGAGACACCCATAGTCACACCAGTCAAGACTGATGGGTCAGTAAGAATTTGTGGAGACTATAAGGGGACATTGAACCATGCTTCAGCAGAGCATATCCAGTTCCAGTGGTGCATCATTTATTACATTCACTTGGCAGGGGTACAGGTTTTGCCAAATTGGATCTGGCCCAGGCATATCAACAACTAACAGTTGATGATGCCACTGCAGAGGCCCAAACCATTGTGACTCATAGAGGTGCCTTCAAATGTAAAAGGTTACAGTCTGGAGTAAGCATGGCACCAGGCATTTTCCAAAGACTTATGGAAAGAATGCTCCAAGGACTGCCAGGGGTAGTGCCTTACTTTGATGATGTGTTAATCTCTGCTGAAAATGACACTCAATTACAAGAGAGACTCAGAGAAGTCCTTACCAGATTCAAGAAAGTGAGATTAAAAGTCAAGGAAGAGAAATGCACTCTTAGAACTGACAAGGTTGAGTTCTTGGGCTATATAATTGACAAGCATGGCATCCACCCTACAGATGCCAAGGTTCAAGCAATCAAAGAAGCCCCTAGACCAAAATGCAAAACAGATTTGCAAGCCTTCCTTGGACTTATTAACTTTTATCACATGTTCCTACCTCAGAAGGCAACCATTGCAGAACCATTACACAGATTACTTGACAAAAAGTCTGTTTGGGTCTGGGGCAGGAAGGAACAATCAGCATTTAACAATATTAAAAGACTAATCACGTCTGATGCTGTACTCATACAGTTCTCTGAGAATTTACCTGTTGTACTGACTTGTGATGCATCCCCTTTGGAGTGGGGGGTTGAGCCACAGGCTTCCCAGCGGGAGGAAGCCCCTATTGCATTTTACTCTGCACCTTGACCAAAGCAGAGAGAATTACAGCCAATTGGACAAGGAAGCATTGGCAATTGTTGCAGCTATCAAGAAATTTCATGAGTATTTATATGGGAGAACATTTACCATTGTCACAGATCACAAACCTTTGTTAGGCATTGTGGCAGGAGACAAACCTACACCCACTATCCTGTCACCAAGAATGCTGAGGTGGACTGAATTTCTTGCTGCTTATTCATACAACCTTATCCATAAGCCTGGCAAGGACATTGGACATGCTGATGCCTTGAGTCGTTGCCCACTTCCTTGTCACAAGGAGGACTTTGAACCTGAGGCACACACCTTTTTCCTAGAAACTGTTGCCAAGCTTCCAGTACACGCTGCTGAAATTGCCAGAGAGACTGCCAAAGACACTTTATTGGCTCCTATTATAGGCTGGATTAAGAAAGGTTGGCCTCTTCAAGATCTACCTCACCTTGCCCAACCTTTTAAGTCCAGGCAAACTGAGTTATCTGTATTAAGAGGATGTATTTTGTGGGGTAACAGGGTGGTTATTCCTGCAAAACTACAAAGAGAGGTTTTGGAAATGTTACATGAGGGTCATCCTGGTATTGTAAGGATGAAGGGATTGGCCAGGAGTTATGTATGGTGGCCTGGTATAGACAAAATGGTTGAAAACTGGGTTGCATCTTGTCCCAACTGTCAGGTAGTCAGGCCTGCCCCACCTCTCGCCCCCAAACAGGAATGGGAATGTCCTAGGGGCCCATGGTCTAGGATTCACATTGATTTCGCTGGCCCTACCTGAGGGCACACCTTCTTTATTATAGTAGATGCATATTCCAAATGGCTAGAGGTAATCCCTATGGCATCCACCACAACTGATGCTGTCATCAAGCAGCTTAAAAAGCTTTTTGTAACCCATGGGTTACCTGATTTGATTGTTTCTGACAATGGCCCTCAATTTACATCCAACCTTTTTGAATCCTATTTAGCACAACAGGGTATCAGACATGCCCTGACTGCCCCTGGGCACCCTTCAGCTAACGGCCGGGCTGAATGCATGGTACGCTTTACCAAGGAAAAGCTTCAGCAATTGGGTCCTGGGGACATCACTGAGAAAGTTGAAAAACTTCTTAGTGTTCAGCACATCACTCCTAACCCATCAACTAACTTATCCCCAGCAGAGTTGTTGATGAGTAGGAAGCTTAGGTCTCCCCTTGACCGCCTTCATCCCTCTTACGCACCCAATGCACCACTTGATTCCACTAGCAAAGTTTGCATGTTCAGTGTGGGTGATTCTGTTTATGCTAAGAACCTTATGGGTGAACCTTCATGGATTCCTGCTGAAATAACTCAAATAACTGGCCCTCGTTCTTACAGGGTACAAACAGAGGATGGTGTCCTCTGGAGCAGGCACATTGATCAGTTAAGATCCAGATTACCTCAGGAACATGCAATTGTTCCTCTCTAGTTCCCATACCTAATGCCTTTTCTAGGGGAAGGGGGAGCATGAGGATAATCAGCAAGCAAGAATCAACCCCATGTGTAATGAGCCATTACGGACAGGAACCATCCCAAAACCTGTCACAATGCCAAAATCCATCCTTACAAGTGGAAGATTGCACATCACTACCTGACTTGGGTGCTGACATTGGGCTGGAGATGGGTTGGGAGGAGAGACCAGATTCTAACAATCAAACAGGGTCTTCTTTCACAGGAAGTCCAACTAGGGAAATGTCAACAGACACATTTCCTCTCACTGGTGAGAACGTTAAAACTTCTGAACCACGAAGGTCTCAACGCATTACGTAAGAGCCCCACCTATTTAAAAGAATACATTAGATAGGTTGGGGTTTGAGTATGGACTGAACCTAGTGGGGGGTGTTATGTATGCAGGTTTGAATGTCATTGGTTAAGTTTGAACTGTTCTTGTAAAATGTCAGAAATGATTGGTTTAAAAAGTGCGGGAAAACCGTGCACTCTGATTGGCTGGCAACTGCAGCTGCTGGCTATAAGTAGCAGCCACAGCCCAGCCAAATCGGGTCTGTTATGAACTGTAGTCACTAATAAACTCTTCACTGAAGCAATCCGCGTCTGACTCTTCATGCAAATCTAACATGAACAATGGGATGCTACAGCAGTCGTAACTGTGAAAAACAGTTGTGGGGATTCAATAACCAGTCATTTGAGTGTCCAAAGATGTCTGACCACATATGTGGCGTTTATTACTTTTATACCATTTTCACAAACAGAGAAGAACAGCTTAGATAAGCATTGGGATTGGAGAATAGATCCACATGGGTGAAGCCCTTCAATCACATTGGCATAACCCCTCAACCAATCCTTGAAGTTAGTGGTGATGTTAGTAAATGGTATCACCTATACACCTGGAAAATCAGAGAAATCCCATCCCTATCCCAACAGATAAGAGGATGAATAGAAGATGAGCTCATGGGATAGCAAAAGAGGCCTCCTCCACCAGGCTGCAGTGTGCTGCCAGCTTCTAGTGTCATCCAGGGAAACTCAGTGGCTACCACAAACGGTCACAAGTCAATTTTTTCAGTGCCATTGTAATTCCGAAACATCACTAAACAAAAAGTTGTAAGTCAAGGACTATCTGTATATTAACTTTTATAAGACCAGGAACATCTGGCTGCTATTTCAAGAATAGTTGAAATTTAGAAGCTTGATATTGATTCAGGGTAGCCAGGAATAGACTTCTTCTAAGATACATCAGTTTTAAAGATCCCCATTGGGCCAATTAGTTTTAGTTTTAACATACAAAGTCCTGCACGACATGGGTCCTCAATATTTAAGGGAGCGTCTTCTGCTGATATCAAATGCCGGCCACCCTGTGCGAGCACATAGGCAAGGACTCCTCAGGGTCCCGTCGGCGGGCCAATGCCGGCTGGCGGTCCCCCGTCAGCGAGCCTATTCTGTCGCGGCCCCTGACCTCTGGAATCATCTGCCCTTGGAGCTCTGCCTGGCCCCCCGACCTCCGCACTTCACCGTGATTTAAAGACCTGGTTATTTGACCAACCCGGGCTGGACCCTTCCTGGGGGGAGAGATTTTAACGTTAATTGTGTAATTGGTTTTAGTATTTGGGCTTGTAAATTGTTTAATTGTTTTTAAGTATTTATTGTCTTTGTTTTAGCTGTGAGCTGCTGAGTCTTCGGAGATGCATACAAGTTCAAAAATAAATAAATAAATAAATAAATAAATAAATAAATAAATAAATAAATATTTTTTTAGAAAATGCCTCAAGAGATGTTAACAAGGCTGTTAAACTGGGACAATAAGAAAAGGCTGAACTGGGGAAAATAAATTCCCCGAAGGTGGCAATGACGAATCACTTTCATTTTATTTCCAATACAAACAATAGGAACTGACATACCAAGGTTGACTTGGCAGTTTTCCTTTCATTACCTATCTTAGTAGTTCAAGTTAATTGAAGAATTTTTGGTTGTATGTGCTGGCACAAATGATTTATGAGATGTAACCCATTCTCCAGTTTATTTTCCCAAGTGCAGAGTGAAATGCCTTCAGAAATTCTGTCCTACACCTTCAGCACCATTTCTCTGTAACTTAATCTTATTCCTACAAATGGACGAAAGGGTATACTTTCTTAGCATGTTTTGTTTCCTGTGTTTTGTTAAAATGGCTAATATGAGTCCGTTTTTAAACAAAGCAATGCGTTCTTCTGGGAAATAGGGTCTGAGATATCCTTCCAGAGGGTATGTCAGTGGTTAAATTATCAAAAATCTTCCAGAGGTGGTATTCAGCAGGTTCTGACTAGTTCTGGAGAACCATTAGCAGAAATATTAAGTAGTTCGGGGAACACACAAATACCACCTTTGGCTGACCCAGCCCCCCTCTATTCTCTGCCTCCCGAGTACCAGCTGATCGTCTGGGTCTTCTTTTGTTGCCCTGCACAGGATAACAGAGCTGGAAAGCAGGTTAGTGGGGTGGGGAGGGAATGGGATTTTGCAGTATCCTTCCCCTGCCATGCCCATCAAGCCAAGCCATGCCCATAGAACCGGTAGTAAAAAAATTTGAATCCCACCACTGATGTAGGCTATTGAAACCTGCTCTGCATGGGGCTACCCCAAGGGTGGGATTCTACTGGTTCTGTCTGAAGAGCAGCAGACATAGAACTGGTTCTATGTCTGCTGCTGGTTTGGCCCACCCGCCCGCCCGGGCTCTTACCTGACCTTTATTTCTTGCTTTTTCAACCTCAGCTGCTTTGCACAGTACAGCTGCAGTTGAAAAAGCAGGAAAAAAGTGCTATTTCAACCTTTGTGCAAATGGCAGTCCAATCTCTTCTTGAAAGTCTCAAGTGATGGTGCTCCCACAACTTCCGAGGGCAAGCTGTTCCATTGGTTGGTTGTTCTCACTGTCAGAAAGTTTCTCCTTATTTCCAGTTTAAACCTCTCCTTGTTCAGTTTCCATCCATTATTCCTTGTCTGGCCTATAGGCACTTTAGAAAATAGCTTGACCCCTTCCGCCCTGTGGCAGCCCCTCAAATATTGGAAAACTGCTATCATGTCTCCCCTGGTCCTTCTCTTTACTAGACTTGCCAAGCCCAGTTCCTGCAACCATTCATTGTATGTTTTAGCCTCCAGTACCCTAATCATCCTGGTTGCTCTTCTCTGTACTTTTTCTCAACATCTTTTTTGTAATGTGGTGAACAAAACTGGATGCAGTACTCTAGGTGTGGTCTTACTAAGGCTTTATAGAGTGGTATTAGTACCTCACTTGATCTCAGTTGTATCCCTCTGTTAATGCAATTTAGGATTGCATTAGCTTTTTGGGCTGCTGCTGTACACTGCTGGCTCATATTTAGCTAGTTGTCCACTAAGACTCCAAGATCCCTCTCACAGTTACTGCTATTAAGCCTGGTTTCACCCAGTCTATATGTGTACTTTTGGGTTTTCTTGCCTAAGTGTAGGACTTTTCTCTACATTGAATTTCATTTTGTTAGATACGGCCCAGTGTTCTAGTCTGTCAAGATCCCTCTGGATGTTGAGCCTATCTTCTTGGGTGTTAGCTATTCCTGCCAGCTTAGTATCATCTGGAAATTTGGTAAGTCCTCCTTGTATTCCCTCATCTAAGTTGTTAATGAAGATATTGAAGAGTACTGGGCCTAAGACGGAACCTTGTGGGACCCCACTGCTTACTTCCCTCCATGTAGACTTAGGCCCATTAAGGACTACTCGTTGAGTACGATTTGCCAGCCAGTTGCGAATCCATCTAGTGGTGATGCTATCTATTCCACATTTTTCTAGCTTACTAAGAAGTAGGTTGTGGTGTACTTTGTCGAATGCCTTGCTGAAATCAAAATATATTATGTCCACAGTATTTTGCTGGTTTACTAATTTAGTCACTGTGTTGAAGAATGAAAAAAGATTGGTTTGGCATGATCTGTTCTTAACAAACCCATGCTGACTGCTAGTTATTACTTTACTTGTTTCTATATGTTGGCAGATCTGTTTTTTTTATTATCTTTTCCAGTATCTTCCTGGGTATTGATGTTAGGCTGATTGGTCTATAGTTTCCTGGGTCTGTTTTTTCCTTTTTTGAAGGTGGGAACTGTTATGTATGCAGAGTTTAAAATGACTGGTTATTGTTGTAAAGTGTTTGAATTCATTGATTGTAAAAGTGTTTGAATTCATTGATTGTAAAAGTGGGGAAAACCCTGCACTCTGATTGTCTGGCAGCTGCGGCAGCGCTATATAATAGCGCTGCATGGCTGAGCCATTAGGTCCGTTCTGAGCTGAGGTCACAATAAACTTTGAGCTGAAGCACTCCGCGTCCTGCCTCTCTATGCGAACTTAACACTGGCGGCGAGGTGGGATCTCCCTGAAGAAGGCAAATGTGGAACAGAGAAGGCGAGATAAGCTCGCTGAACACCCAGCCCATTCGACCTGAAATGAATGAAGACTGGGAGTCGTATGCAGATCGGTTTCAGATGTATTGGAAGGAAAGGATCTGGCCGCGCCATTTCTGAGCAGCGAAGGGAGGCGGTTTTCTCACGTATTGCAGTCGGCAGTTTTCAAGATGGGCAGAAGGCATTAGCTGGTGCAGCAGCGTGAAGGTAATGGCATGGCCTGATCTGGAGAGGCTTTAGAGGGCACATCGATGCCCCAAGTATCGTGCCTCATTAAGGACACGAGTTTTATCGCCAGCGATCAGGGGAAGAAGATGAAAGCGTAAATGACTTTGTGGCAAGTTTAAGAGACATTGGGGGGTGCATGCGAATTCAGTAAGCTTAGAGGAGGCCATGTCTTGGAATCATTTTGTATTGGACATAAAGAAAAGGTTTTGCAGAAGCAAATTATGATGAAACTAAGATCACGCACTGAAAGAAGCCATAGAGGGAAGCATCTTCAGCAAAGCCACCAAATCCTCAGCAGCAGCCATGAAAGATGAACAAATTCTAGGACCATTCTGATGGGGAAAAAGACCACTACAACTCATTTTGATGAACTTGAATCTGAGTCCAGAATACAGTGGAGAAGAAGAAGAATTAACAGACTCAGATGGAGCAGAAGCGAAACGACCTGAGAAGGAAGAATGAGAATTCCCTTTCACTGCATAGGTTGGAAACCACCCCACTGAATGCAAGTTCCTGGACACCATTTGCCTCCGATGTGAAAAAAGAGGACACATTGCAAAAGTCTGCAAATCATCCAGAACCCCACCAAACAGAAGAAAGTTTGCTACAAACAACAAAGACAGAGAAGTCAAGCCAAACAACACACAGGAGAAAATGGGGCGCATAATACAGAAACAAATGGAAGGAATGAAACTCATCAAACAGTAACTATTGGTCATTCATCCTCTTTAAAATAACAGGAAAGTACATGTCAAGGTATTCATTGAAGGAAGGCCTTGCCAAATGGAAGTGGACTCAGGTTCATACTTATCTATGGTGTCATGGACAGTATTCAAGACTGATACCAGACATTCAGAGAAGACTCACTTCAAGAAGCAGGCATTAACTCTTAAAGACTACCAAGGGAACAAGATTTCCAGTAGTTGGAACAAAGAGAATTCAACGTGAAGTTCAAAGTCACATCAAGCGCCTACCCCTGACCATCATTGATAAAAGATGCCCAAGTCTGCTGGGACTGGAATGGTTCAACCGTTGGGCATTGAAGTGACTGGCATCAACCATTGAGCAACACTGAGTGGGAAGAGTCTTTGAAATCTGAGTTTAGGGGTCTTCAGTGGCCATTAGGCAAGTACTTGGGGGCCCCTATCACATTTAACCTAGATTCCAAGGAATTTTAGCCAATCCATTAAAACCCAGAAGGGTACCCTTTGCATTGAAGGAAAAATTGATGAACAATTAGATAAACTGATAGCCCAGGTATTGAGCCCACAGACCACTCAGGTGGAGACACCCGAAGTGACTGGCATCAACCATGAGCAACACTGAGTGGGAAGAGTCTTTGAAGTCTGAGTTCCAGAGGTCTTCAGCGATGGATTAGGCAAGTACTTGGGGCCCCTATCACATTTAACCTAGATTCCAAGGTACAACCAATCAGATTAAAACCCAGAAGGGTACCTTTGCATTGAAGGAAAAAAATTGATGAACAATTAGATAAACTTATAGCCCAAGGGGTGCTGGAGCCCACAGACCACTCCAGGTGGAGAACACCCATAGTCACGCCAGTCAAGGCTGGCGGTTCGTGAGAATCTGCAGGGATTACAAGGGACATTGAACCATGCGCTACAAGAGCATATCCAGTTCCAGTGGTTCATCATTTACTACACTCTGGGTGGGGGGCACAGTCTTCGCCAAGCTGGACCTGGCCCAACATACCAGCAGTTAACAGTAGATGATTTAACTGCAGCCCAAACCATTGTAACCCATTGGGGTGCTTTCAAATGCAAAAGGTTACAATTTGGAGTAAGTGTGGCGCCAGGCATTTTCCAAAGCCTTATGGAAAGGATGCTGCAAGGGTTACCTGGGGTGGTGCCCTATTTTGATGACGTTTTAATCTCTGCTGAAAATGACACTCAATTGCAAGAGAAACTCAAAGAAGTCCTGACCAGGTTCAGAAAAGCAGGGTTGAAAGTAAAAAAAAGAAAAGTGTACACTAAGAACTGAAAAAGTAGAATTCTTGGGCTATATGATTGATAAACAGGGCATCCACCCCACAGAAGCCAAAGTCCAGGCAATCAAAGAAGCCCCCAGACTAAAATGCAAAACTGACTTGCAAGCATTCCTGGGACTTGTTAAGTTCTACACATGTTTCTACCTCAGAAAGCAACCATTGCAGAACCCTTACATAGACTTCTGGATAAAAAATCTGCATGGGTTTGGGGCAGAAAGGAAGAGTCTGCATTTATCAATATCAAGAGACTAATAACTTCTGATTGTGTATTGATACAGTTTTCTGAGAATTTACCTGTAATATTAACTTGTGATGCATCCCCTTTTGGAGTGTGTGTGGGGGATGTTGAGCCACATGCTTCCCAGTGGAAGGGAAGCCCCTATTGCATTTACTCTTGCACTTTGACCAAAGCAGAGAAACTACATCAACTGGACAAGAGGCGTTGGCTATCATGGCAGCAGTCAAGAAGTTCCATGAGTACGTATATGGGAGAAGATTCACCATTGTTACAGATCACAAACCTCTCTTAGGCATTGTGGCAGGGGACAGACCAACGCCCACCATCCTGTCACCAAGAATGTTGAGATGGACTGAATTTCTTGCTGCTTATTCATATAAACTCATCCACAGACCGGGAAAAGACATTGGGCACGCTGATGCTTTGAGTTGCTGCCCACTTCCTTTGCACACTGAGGATCCTGCTCCTGAAACTTACACCTTCTTTCTAGAAACTGTTGCCAAACTTCCAGTTCATGCTGCTGAAATTGCTAGAGAAACTGCCAAAGACACTTTATTGGCTCCTATTGTAGGCTGGATTAAAAGGGTTGGCCACTACAAGATCTACCTCAAGTTTCCCAACCTTTTAAATCCAGACAAACTGAATTATCTGTCTTGAGGGGATGTATTTTGTGGGGTAACAGGGTGGTTATTCCTGCAAAATTGCAGACAGAGGTTTTGGAAATGTTACATGAGGTCATCCGGGTATTGTCAGAATGAAGAGATTGGCCAGGAGTTATGTATGGTGGCCTGGTATAGACAAAATGGTTGAAAACTGTGTTGCATCCTGCCCAAACTGTCAGCAAGTAAGGCCTGCTCCACCCCTCGCCCCCAACAAGAATGGGAATCCTGGGGTCCATGGTCCAGATTCACATTGATTTTGCTGCCCTACCAGAGGGCACACTTTTCTTATTGTAGTTGATGCATATTCCAGTTGGTTAGAGATGCCCATGGCATGGCCACCACAGCAGACGCTGTTATCAAACAACTTTAAAAAACTTTTTGTAACTCATGGGTTACCTGATTTGATGTTCTGGCACGATGGTCCTCAATTTACTGCTAACCTTTTTGAATCATATTTAGCGCCTTGGTATCAGACATGCCCTTACAGCCCCTGGGCATCCTTTGGCTAACTTGGATATAACCCAGGTTACAGGCCCCAGGTCTTACAGGGTTCAAACTGAGGATGGTGTCTTGTGGAATAGGCACATAGACCAGTTACGGTCCAGACTGCCTCTGGAGCATCGCCCTTGCTCCTCTCTGGATCCCATGCCCTCAGCCTTTTCTAGGGGGGAAGAGGGATATAATGAAGGTAATCAGCAAGTGAGAATCATGCCCTCAGCCTTTTCTAGGGAAGAGGTAATGAAAGGTAATCAGCAAGTGAGAATCAACCCCATGTGTAACGAGCTACCACGACAGGAACCATCCCAAAACCTGTCAGGGTGCCAATAACCATTTTTACAAATAGAGGATTGCACATCACTACCTGAGTTAGGGGGTGACATTGGGTTGGAGATGGATTGGGAGGAGAGACCAGGTTGTAATAACCAAACAGGTTCTACTAATACAAGAAGTCCTAATAAGGGAATGTTGGCAGATACATTTCCTTCCTCAAAGTGAAATTCAATATACCTGAACCACAGGTCTCAAGCATGCCAGTAAGAGCCCCACCTATCTACAAGAATATATTGGATAGATGGGGTTTGAGTATGGACCAAACCTAGTGGGGAGGGTGTTATGTATGCAGAGTTTAAAATGACTGGTTATTGTTGTAAAGTGTTTGAATTCATTGGTTGTAAAAGTGCGGGAAAACCCTGCACTCTGATTGGCTGTCAGCCACGGCAGCCGGCTATAAATAGCTGCTATGGCTGAGCCATTCAGGTCCGTTCTGAGCTGAAGTCACAATAAATAAGAGCTGAAGCACTCCGCGTCTCGTCTCTCTATGCAAACTTAACAGGAACCACATCAGCTCTTTTCCAGTCCTCTGGTAGTTCTCCGGTGCTCCAGGATTTTTGAAAGATGTGGTGCAGTGGTTCTGAGATGACCTCTGCCAGCTCCTTTAAAACTCTGGGATGTAATCCATCAGGCCCTGGTGATTTGTTTTCATCAAGATCAGACAGGTGTTCTCTTACTATTTTTTTTTGCTTATTTTAACTTTTATTTCTGGTCTGTCTTTTACAGTTATGTTTTGGTGAGTTGAGCTATAGTTTCTTTTCCATGAAGACTGATGCAAAGAATGAGTTAAGCAGTTCTGCTTTCTCTCTGTTGCCTGTTACTTCCTTGCCATCTTCTCTCTTTAGTGGACCAACTGTTTCCTTGATTTTTCTTGTTATTTATATGTTGGAAGAAACTTTTTATTATCTTTGACTTTGTTGCAAGTCTTTGTTCGTTCTGAGCCTTTGCTATCCTGACCGTCTTTGCAGATTCTGGCTATCTGCTGATATTCTGCCTTAGTTGTATGTCCTTCTTTCCATTTTGTACTTGTCCTTTTTCTTTCAATTTGCCAGAAAGATCTTTGTGCAGCCATGCTGGTTTCTTCTTGGTTTCTTGTTTTC
This sequence comes from Naja naja, assembly GCA_009733165.1. Classification (NCBI taxonomy): domain Eukaryota; kingdom Metazoa; phylum Chordata; class Lepidosauria; order Squamata; family Elapidae; genus Naja; species Naja naja. Next base: position 216,410,659 of record CM019149.1, on the reverse strand, counting down.
TTTCTCAGTGGTATTGTGCTAGTCTGGGCTTCTATGATCATACTTTTTAGAGTTTCCCAAGATTCTTGAGTTGTTTTCCCCTTTAAGATTTTCATCCATGGAATCTTTCCCAAGTTCTCTCTGAGTTTATTGAAATCAGCTCTTTTAAAATCCAAGACTCTGCTGTCATTATGTTCTGTTGCTTGTGTTTGTGTTATGTTGAATTCTAGTACGACATGGTCACTCTCACCCAAGGTTCCTGCAGTTTCAACTCCCTCTATTGCTTCTCTGTTTGTAAGAATTAAGTCTAGTATGGCTGTTCCTCTAGTTTCACCCTCTACCTTTTGGACAACAAAGTTTGCAGCTAGGTTGGTTAGGAACTTATTTGATTTCAATTGCTTACAAGATAATAGGTATAAGTATAAACATAGTTATAAATACATGGATACATATAAGAAAATAAAAGAAACAATAGGACAGGGAGGGTAGGCACCTTGGTGCGCTTATGCGCCCCCTACAGACCTCTTAGGAAAGGGGTGAGGTCAATAGTAGAAAGTCTAAGGTTAAAGTTTCTGGGGTTTGGGGAAGAAACCACAGAGTCAGGTAGAGTATTCCAGACATTGATCACTCTGTTGCTGAGGTAGTATTTCCTGCAATCAAGTTTGGTGCGGTTAATCATGAGTTTGTATCTATTGTGTTCTGTGTATTGTTATGTTAAGGTTGAAGTATTCATTGACCCGTAGGACATTGCAATGTATGATTTTATATACTAAACTTAGATCGGACCGAAGACGGCATAGTTCTAGGTTTTCTAGGTCAGAACCTCATGTATGTCTGGTGGCATAAGGTATTCTGCAGATCGGACGTAAGACGGCATAGTTCTAGGTTTTCTAGGTCAGAACCTCAAGTCTGGTGGCATAAGGTATTCTGCAATGAGTAGAGGAGTGATCTTCTTGTGAAATATTTCTGGACTTTCTCTACTGTGTTAATATCAGGTACGTAATGTGGGTTCCAGACTGGTGAGCTGTATTCAAGTATTGGTCTAGCAAATGTTTTATATGCTCTAGTTAGTAGTGTGATATTACCAGAGAAAAAGGTATGTAGGATTAACAACTCTTAATGCCTTTTGGCTATGTAGTTAGAGTGGGCTCTAGCACTTAGATCATTTGAGATAGTACTTCAAGGTCCTTGACAGAGTTTGGATAATCAACAAGGTCTTGACTAGCTTGTATTTTATTTTCTGATTTTTTTTGCCAATATGTAAGACAGAGCATTTATTTGTTGAGATTTGAAGTTGCCATTTGTTTGACCATTCTGATATATAGTCAAGGTCTTTTTGAAGGGTAGCAGAATTATCTGTGGTGTTGAATAGCTTTACATCATCAGTGAAGAGAACGCAATTGCTCTTAATATGATCACAGACGTCATTTATGTAGAGTATGAAGAGAGTTGGTCCTAGAACACTGCCTTGGGGGACACCACTGTTGACAGGTATTGATGTATATAATCACCTTCAAAGCCCTTCGTGGCATGGGTTCAGGCTGCTTGAGGGACTGCCTCATCTCACTGGGATTGGCCCATTCCACCCAGAGGCTAAATATTCCATGATCATGCTAAGAAAAAAACAACATACTTTTCCTGTATGTATCCTAGGCTCAATGTTTTTTATTTGTGATGTTCTTTTAGGTTTAATGCAGGTAAGCTGTATTTTTTGTGGAATACAAGTAATCTTCGACTTACAACCATGAGCATTCAAAGTTGCAATGGCCCTGAATAATGTGACTTATGACCGATTTTCCTAGTTATGACCTTTGCAGTAACCCCATGATCATGTGATCAAAATTCAGATGCTTGGCAACTGATTCATATTTAGGGATTCAGAATTTGCTGTGTCTCAGAGTCATGTGATCCCCTTGTGTGACCTTCTGACAAACAAAGTCAATAGAGGAGCCAGATTCACTTAACAAACAACTGTGGCAGAAAAAGTTGTAGCTCAATTGTGATCATAAGTCAAGGACTACCTGTACTGTAGGGCCGATGTTCTCATTGTTGCATGTTTAACTCATTAGATTTCCAGGAGTACGAACTTTATGCACAGCTCTCTAATTTAATTTTTTTTTTAAATTACATTTATATGCCGCCCTTCTCTGAAGACTCAGGGCGGCTTACAATTTTTGGGATACAACCCAGTGTGCTCAGCAATAGCCTTCATTCCATTGTATATGCCTGCTTATTACTAAGCGGCATTTTTACAAAGTCAGCTAATTGCTCCCAACAATCTTGGGTCCTCAATTTACCTACCCTGAGAGGATGGAAGGCTGAGTCAACCTTGAGCCTGGTGGGATTCGAGCCTACAGCAGTTGTAGGCAGCTGGAACTTAAGTGCAGGCAATTAACAGCCTGAGCCACCAAGGCCCTTAATCAATCAGTGATGCCATTTTAATTCCAAATCAGTAGCCATGTTTCTAATTTCTCCCTCTGAGAACAGTCTGGTACTCTGCTTTGGTGCCTACATTTTAGTGGTATCTGCTTCACAATAAAACAAAATGAAACTGAAGTCTTATCATAAAATGGATCTTATTAAAAAACAAAACCACATTTATTTAAAAAGCTAGTCTAGACAGTTGTTATAAGGGCAAATGAACATAACTATCCTGAAGAATATTTAAGAAGAATCTTATCCAGCAGCTTTATGGACTAATTAATTTATTATATTAAACAATATTATCCTATAGATAAAATGACAGAATTCTTCCACTGAAATATGTATTTAATATTACTCCTCCCTCCTTCCCTTCCTTCCTTTTCCATAGTAAGATCTTTTCATATAGGCTTTGTAGTAGTCTCTCAATTGCTTTAACAGAACAATAAAACTATCACTTGTCACTAGAGGCCCAAGTGTCTATCATACCAAACCTCTCATTTTACCACATTCTTTTTTAATTACAAGTAATGTAATCTGGTTCTTAACATAGATTACTATAATATATTCACTATATGTCTGAATGTCAGAAGCCTCCAATTCATTGTTTCTCTCATTACATGGCTTGTTCATGGCTTGTTCATGGCTTGCAATGATTTGTTTGAAATGTATACCTGCTGTTTAAAGACCTGAGAAATTGCAGAAACCTTTTCTCCTTTTCCTGAACTCTGTTGGAATCCTCCTGCATTGCTTTAAAAAATCTTTACTAATTAAACAGAACAACAAAATAAATAGAAAAACAAGAAAAAATAAAACAGCAATACAATAAGAACATTACACATATATGACAGCTTTACACACACACAGAGAGAGAGAGAGAGAGAGAGAGTATATGTATATAAAGATTTTTCACAACTGTTTTGATAAAGGACGCTCATATTTCATTGCAACTGCAGTATATTATCTACATTATAAACAATTCACTTGTAAGTAACAAATATTCATGAGCTTGGGTGATTTGGAATTAATTAACTTGTTTGTTATATCTTTTCTTTAAGGGCTTAAGGCAGTTATAAAGCATTCCATCCCTTTGTTTTCTGCTCACAATAATAACCATAGGAGATCTAAAACTTTTAATATTTACACTACATTGCTTGATGAACGTAGGTAACTTACAAACTTAGCTGTATCTTACTAGGACCACCTCAGAGGGGCAAAAAATGGTTTTGCCAGATCCTTCCTGCAATAATTTGTCTTAGGAAGAAAAGCAAAGCTGGGTTTTGAGCTAAATGTCTGAGGAACAATTGTGAGGGAGATATCATTACAATTCTGAATTGCATTCAGGAAGGTTGAAAGAAAAACAAAATGGCCATCCATTGTCCTTTCTAGTAAATATTGGACAAACGTTAGCCTTGTGCTGAACTGATAATGAACAATGAATAAAAAGAAAAGGTTTTAATTGTTTTTATGCACATATTACAGCACTAAAATCAGCAAAAGCTGTTCATTTGCAGGATGTTTTTGAAAAGTTCACCTTTGCGCATGAAATGATTACTTAGCCCTTCAACATTAAAAAATAACCGTACAAAAACATTGAACAATGATAATATTTCAATTTTCTTTTTCAAAGTGGTTCTCCCAGTCATGTTACTTATCTCTGTTAATTATGAATAGCTCTGATACTCATGACTATCAGACTTTCAGGTTCTTGGTCTAGTAAAGTTTCCAACTAATCATTTCAATGGCAAAATATCTTCTTCTTCCACCAACCCCAATTTTGCCATCTCTTAGACCAGATATCTAGCTCACTGCCATCCATGGTCATATTGCCAGCCAGTATTCTTTTGCATACAGGTAGTCCTTGACTTACAACAGATTGTTTAGCAAGCATTCAAAGTTACAATTTCACTGAAAAAAGTGACTTATGACTGTTTTTCACACTTATGACCATTGCAAAATCTCCCATGATTAAAATTCAGATGCTTGGCAACTGATTCATATTTATGACGGTTATGGTGTCCTGGGGTCATGTGATCAACTTTTGCAACCCTTCTGATGAGCAAAGTCAATGGGGAAGCCAGGTCACTTAACAACTGTGTAGCTAACTTAACAACTGCAGTGATTCATTCACTTAACAACTGTGGCAAGAAAGGTTGTAAAATGGGACAAAATTCACTTTAACAACTATCTTGCTTAGCAGCAGAAATTTTGAGCTCAACTGTGATCATACATTGAAGACTATATTACATAATATTTTGCTTGCCCGGCTGCAAGTGAGAGAAACAAAGAATCCCAGACGGTCATGTCCTCCAGCTTAAACCACTAGTGTCAAGCACAGCAAAATAACTCCTCAAAAGACCTTGAGCTCTAAAGCAGTGGTCCCCAATTTTTCCAGTTCCGTGGACCGGCAGCAGTGGTGAGGAGAGGATGTGGACACCAAATTGGGTATGATTTCACACATGGACCTCACCAAATGTTGACCCCAAATTGCAATCTTCCATGCAGTGGTGGGATTCAAAAATTTTTTACTATCAGTTCTGTGGGCATGGCTTGATGGGTGTGGTGTGGCTTGGTGGGCATGGCTTGGTGGGCATGGCAGGGGAGGGATACTATAAAATCTCCATTCCCTTCCCACCTCACTAACCTGCTTTCCAGTTTTGTTCTCCTGTGCAGACCAACAAAAGAAGACTCAGCCAATCAGCTGGGACTCAAGAGGGGGAGAATAGATGGGGGTGGGGCCAATCAGAGGTGGTATTTGCCGGTTCTCCAAACTACTCAAAATTTCCCCTACCGGTTCTCTAGAACTGATCAGAACCTGCTGAATACCACTTCTGCTTCCATGTAATCCTTGAGGTAAGTTGTTAATAAATAGAACATATTAAAATTATCTACAACTATTTCCTATGTTTTCATTTTAATACCATTAGTTCCATTTCAAGCTAAATTAAATTTCCCTGCAGTTCCAGCTACTTCCTTATCTTAGCTCCACCTTTTTGGGAGAGTAGACTCTGGTATGCTACCTGGACTGCTGAATACAACCATGGGGCCACAATCCTTCCCTCTCCTGCTAAGTACATAAATATATACTCATTGTGTTGTTTCCTTCAAGGGAAAAAATAAAAAGTAAAGAAATTAGAGCATGGAAGAATAAGAAAAGGAAATATACTATCATTTATCACATCTCTCCATACACTTCCATACTTTCTGCATTTGTTTCCATCATGCTGATTGCAGCTTGCTATTCTTAAACTTCTCCATCTTCTTGTTTTTAGAATGTCATCAACTCCAACTCCTAATTCTAGGGAGGCAAATGCCTTTGTACTGTTGAGCTGAAGTGTTCTCCGTTAATCCTCAACTCAGCAGAAAAATATACAAGCATAAAATTTGCAGTCCTCATGGGGGCTGTCCATCCTGTCTGTCCCATTCATCGCCAATCATTTCACTTCACTCCAAGGTAATGGATGACATAGATTAAGGGCTTTTACACTTCTTGGAACTGCACTTGGACAGTGTTAGGATAAGGGATTAATTTATTACTTTTTCACTGATATTTAAAGGTGTCTTATTTATAGGCTGGGGAAAGGGAATACAACGGAGGCAGATGTTTTCCAGGCATGTTAGTCTGTGTCAAGTCAGAAAAAGCTTCATGTAAAATGTAGCACTTTCTGGCTTAGTCCTATATTCTTAAATTCTACGTATTTAAAATGCAGCAAGCTGAAGATAAAAGTGAGATCTTTAGGTCACATTCTGAGTTCAGTATATTTTGTCAAAGTATATTCATGAACTGGAATAGAGCATAGTAACAGGGTCAGCCAATGAGAGCTGAATTGGGGGCTGAAACTTAAAGAGAGAATCTGGGCGTGGTTTAACTCTGTTCTGTGCTCAGCTCTAAAGTGAAAGAGAAACTAACTTGCTAGCTTGCTGAAACTGATATCTGCTCTGAGCTGCTGCTGCTGCTTGTGTTTTTGCTTATGTTATGTTCAAAGAATCTACAAATGGTATTGTAAACTTTACTCATTTATTGTGTTTATAAAGAAGTTAATGATCCTGCTGAATCAGTCATCTGTGTGTTTTCTGGGCTTGAATTTCTGCTGCAAACTCTAACATATTTCTTATAATTATTTGTTAAATTTGTGTGCTGCCAAATCTTAAAGACTTATATCCCCGGACAATAAAAATCATACAATATATTGAAAAGCAGTAATTAATTAACATTAATTAATTGGTTGTTTAATCAACCCGGGCTGTGACCCTGGGGTGGGGTGGTTTTTAGAGTTTTAATTCTGGGATTTTAGTGTTAATTCGGCTTGATTTGTTTAATCTGGTTTTATTTAATTTATTGTTGAGTTGTTTTTACTTTGTAAGCTGCCCCGAGTCCTTGGAGAGGGACATATAAGTCAAATAAATAAATAAATAAATAAATAAATAAATAAATAAATAATAGTAAATAATGTTCAAGTAACAAAAACAATCGATTGCTCCTTGAAAACCCTCTGGAAAATTTAGCTCCTTAAATATTTTCAGAAACGCATTTATTAATATTTTCAAACCACCCAGGAATCAAACCTTCCTGGGTGCTTTACAGTAAAACACAGTACAAAATACAGTTTGAAGAAAAACGTATAGAATAAAATGTGAAATAAAAACCTGAAGTAGGCAGCTCTAATGAGGTCATTTAAAAACCTGAAATAATACAAACTAACATTAAAGTAAATAATATGAATTAAAATGCAGTTCTGCCACTTATTAGTGAGAAATATACATCTTAATTGGATTATGTCAACATTCACAGCTCCAAATTTTCAAGTATTCCAAGTATTCAGAATGGGATCATAAATCTATGATGAGTCTCTAGGAAGCCAAAAAGATCAGTCTGCAAAAGCAGCTTTGTGAGATTATCTGATATATTGTAGTCCAATCCCCCTCCATTTTGTGTGTGTGTGTGTGTGTGTGTGCACTTGGGTTGATTCCCACACCAGTTTCAAAGAAACCAAGTGCAGATGCTTGGAAACTTTCAGCTTGGAGAAGCTTGGAAGTGGAGAGCATATTATGTACATAGAATGTCCTAAATTTAATCTAATCTCTTATTGAAGACTCTGGTGGGCTGCTCCTGGAAAAATGAAGACAATTAAGTATCTTTCAGCATATCCCAACTGAATTGAAGCCAAATGTAAGCAATTCCTGCAAAAAGAAATTACAATATTTTGACAATATACCACCCTAGGTAAAGTGAAGGGTCCCCTTGCAATCAAGGAGAGAAGCAATCTGGAATTAAGAAGAAACTTCCTAACAGTGAGGACAATTAACCAGTGGAACAGTTTGCCTTCAGAAGCTGTGGGTGCTTCAACACTGGAGGTTTGTAAGAAGAGACTGAATAGCCACTTGTCTTAAATGGTATAGGGCAGTGATGGCTAACCTTTTTGGCACCGAGTGCCCAAAGCGCATGCGTGCGCATCCCCAAAATGCAATATGTGTGTGTCCCCCATGCATGCGTCCTGCCCCGTGCATGTGTGTGCATCACCACACATGTGCCTGTGTCCCCCGTGCATGCACAGCAGAGCCCCAAAGACCAGCTGGCTGGCAGGATCCATGCATGCATGCGTGGCGGAGCTGAGTTGGGCCGATGGCTCGCGTGCCACAGAGAGGGCTCTGCGTGCCCCCTCTGGCACGTGTGCCATAGGTTCACCATCATGGGTATAGAGTTTGCTGCTTGAGCACAGGGTGGGACAAGGTCCCTTCCAGCTCTATTCTGATTGATTGATTGATTGATGGACTGAAAATTCATTGGGCTATTTCACTGTGCACTTTCAGATATACATAATATACGTAAGTTTGGTCTACTTCAGAAGTTGGGTTTCTATGTCTGGAGCAGTGCTCTTTGTAGCCATCTTTTCAGGATCCCTGACCTCTCCTTTCCTATTTTCCCTCTTTCTGCATCTATGTATAGAAGTCCTCAACCTTTCCTCCTACCTATTTCTTCGGAATAATAGCAATGCAATTATTTCCAAAGCTCTAGTAACCCAAAGGTCAAGAATGAAACAAGCAAATCCTCACAAAGAGGCTAGTGTTTGCTACATCACAAAAGGGATGGGAGAAGAACTATTGTTCTCCTGAAAGCATTCAATAGTTACTAATGAGAGAACAGTGCATCATATTCGGGACACTATCACTCACAGTCCAGTTCCTATCTTAATCACCTGCACAAATTTATTTCTCCTTGTAAAGAAGTATGGGGTGAAGGAGAGAAAGTTGGGTGCTTCTGTATCTAACAGCATACAGTGCTACAATGACAGCATGTATGGGGCGAGAGGCAGGGAATCTCAAATGAGAATATAATTCATTATGAACCATGAGAGGTTGCTAGAGAAATAGAGCTGAAAAGTGTATCATATTCTATTTATTTCTGCCACATCTAATATTCTATGTTGTGCGCAGTACAGCACGCTTCTCCTCCTACAGAATGCCACGGCTGATGCTCAGGAAACTGATACAACTACACTATCACACATTGGGGCTATTGTAGCTTTCAGCAGGGACTTGGCATGAGGCTTGATAAGAGCAGTATTGCATTTCAACCATACCTGTTTAGGTGTGTTTGTATATGCATATACAATTAAACATATATTTAATTTTAAAAAATATCTTTTGCATTTGCCACACTGTTCATGGATTTTTTGAATGTTACTTCATTTCAAATAGGAAGGAAACTGTGAAGCAGAGTGTTCTAATTGTTACTGATAGCCATAATCTTCTTCCAATAATTGTTTCATTATTCATAGCTCATCCATTCTCTGAATATTTTGTTGCATCTCAAATATCATTGGTTTTACTGCATGATCAGCTACCTAAAGCCAAATCAAAATGACGACATGAAGTTTCAGTGAAATTCAACTTGTCAATGTTGTATTTCACGCCCTGATTCCTCCATCCTTTCCACTGCTTCTCATTTGTTTCTTCATCTGATTAAAAACATAAAACACCCGTGGCTTTCTTTTGTGTTTGCATATGAAGGAAAGGTAGGGATGTGGTGGCTCATTGGCTAAGACGCTGAGCTTGTCGATCAGAAAGGTCAGCAGTTCGGCAGTTTGAATCCCTAGCACTGTGTAACCGAGTAAGCTCCTGTTACTTGTCCCAGCTTCTGCCAACCTAGCAGTTTGAAAGCACATAAAAAATGCAAGTAGAAAAATAAGGACCACTTTGGTGGGAAGGTACCAGCGTTCTGTGCACCTTCGGTGTTTAGTCATGCCGGCCACATGACCACAGAGACATCTTCAGACAGTGCTGGCTCTTCGGCTTTCTAACAGAGTTGAACACTGCCCCCTAGAGCCAGAAACGACTAGCACGTACGTGCGAGGGGAACCTTTACCTTTATGAAGGAAAGATTGAAGAAAGAAGTAAGAAGCTGGTTGGGAATATATGTCTATGCATTGCCACTGCAGAGATACAAATAAAAAAATTTAAAAAAATGTAGAAAAGTGATTTAAATGTGAAATCCCACACCTCACTAAACTCTCTTCCCATTAAAAGAAATCAGAAACATATTTGTTTGCGAGAATGTACATAATCAAATGCCTATGAACTTCACCATGGCCAGAATCCTTGTGCTGAATCTGTCTCTTTAGAATTTCTCTTTTCCCACCAAACAACGCATTCAAGAAAGAATGCGTATTTCCAAAAGTTACATGCCCATAGCAGTAGCTATATTTAAAGGGGAGAGGGAGAGCGAGCTTATACGGTGGAAAATCCACTGAAAATTCTACATCAGGGAAATTTATGTAGCAAAGAAAACATTAGTGAAATTTACTGTAAGAAAATATTCCCTTGAAATACATGTTACTAATTACATAAATCAGGGAAAAGACAGATAGAAGGGAACTGTAAATTAGAGTAAGCTACAAATAGATGTAAAGAATTTACATTAAAAAATAATAAATTTAAAATACTGCCATAGTATAGTGGTTATAGTGGCAGTGGTTAGAATGCAGTATTGCAGGCTAAGTCACTGCTCACTGTCAGCAGTTCGATCCTGACTGGCTCAAGATTGACTCAGTCTTCCATCCTTTCATGGTTGATAAAATGAGGATCCAGATTGTTGGAGGCAATATGCTGACTCTGTAAATCACTTAAGAGAGGGCTGTAAAGCACTATGAGGTGATATATAAAACTAAGTGCTATTGCTAATGCTATAGTGATGACTGGGTAATATCTATATGATCAGGCAGTAGGCATATACAGGTCTATATTGTAAGCCTGTTTTTCCATCCAAATCACTAATCATAATTACATAAGCATAGATTTAAAAAAAAAGCAAATCTGGCTTTCACTTTTTTAATTACAGGGACATATTTTCAGGACAAGCATAAGAATGACATAATTATTGTCATTATGTCTGCTATTGCAGTAATGTTCTTATCTTATTCCCAACCTGTTTTTAATGTGAATACAGACTAGTGACTAGATTTTATTCATGCCAAGATTTAATTAATAGTAGATGGATGTTCAATATTACAAAATGCCCTCTTGGATGCAAGTGTGCACAGATAAATATACTCACACACACACACACACACACACACACACTCTAATTGTAGGTTTTATACAGGCACAAATGAAAACCATGCTCCATTTGGCACTTAAGCATCAGATACAATCATGGAATTGTGTAATAAGCTTATAGAAACAGAATATAAGGATGTCTCTGGGTTTTCAATCCATTATAAAAAAAAAAATCTAATCAGTTTCTGACCTGAGCAGGCAGATGTCAAAATAATGAGAATGTATTTTCCTTACATTAAAGCATTACACACTGAAAAAACAAAATGACCTTCCCCCCCATAACACTTCATTAAAATAAGAATGATGTCTGCTTAACACCTTCAATTAAATGATGATTATTCCGGCTCAGTATTTATATGCTTGATCAATAAACCATAATTATATCAATCTTGGTTTAGAGTTCCATGTCAAATCTCCTTTAAAGGCCTCTGAGCTTTGCTTAAAAAGCTACATTTTAGGAGAAATAGGAAGGCACTCAACATCTAAACCAGTGGTGGGATTCAATATTTTTTACTACCGGTTCTGTGGGCATGGCTTGGTGGGCATGGCAGGGGAAGGATACTGTAAAATCTCTGGTCAGAGATGGTATTTCTCCAAACTACTCAAAATTTCCGCTACCGGTTCCCCAGAACTGGTCAGAACCTGCTGAATACCATCTCTGATCTAAACCTCAGACTCTGATGGGCATTAAAGAAGTATTGGTTCCATTTTTCACAGTGCTCTAAATGTTCAATTCAATTTGGGAGGAAGAATTTTCAGACATAAACCATATGAGATTACTTTGGAGCAGCTGCAAAATTCATGCCAATGTTCCAAAATTGTCCTAGCTTACTCTTCACCAGAAATTGCATTCTTGGATTACAACTCAGCCAAATTATACTTGGTGATCTCTCATCAGTGGCAATAAAGTCAAAAGGCCACACAACATAGTGACACCATGCCAGGTTTGGCCGATCGAAAAAAGCTAAGCAGCATTGGGCCAGGATAGTATTTGGATGGGAGACCACCAGAAACATTCAGGGCTGTAAATTAGACTGGAAGGTTGAAAAAAATCCTAGAAGAAGACAAAATCAAACTGTTTCTCAAATGCAATGGGCAAACTTTAGGTAAACCGCTCCAAACTCGATTGCAGAAAATACAACTTCAGCAACAGAGTTGTCTAGAATGCACTATCTGACTCTGTGGTTTCTTCCCCAACCCCGCAAAACTTTAACCTTAGACTACTGTTGACCTCACCCCATTCCTAAGAGGTCTGTAAGGGGTGTGCATAAGCGCACCAACATGCCTACCATCCCTGTCAGGGATGGGATTCAAATTTTTTAACAACCGGTTCTGTGGGCATGGCTTAGTTGGTGGGCGTGGCTTGGTGGACATGTTATTGGCTGGGTGTGACCAACTCAATATCACTCACATCGAGGCATGCATCTCCTCGCCTGGCCTCTCATGACTGTGGGGATGCTGCAACAGTCGTTAAGTGTGAAAAATGGTCATAAGTCACTTTTTTCAGTGCCATTGTAACTTTGAATGGTCACTCCACACAAGCAAAGTACCAGCAAAGGAGGGGAAAAAAACTCTAGAGACATTCCTGAGACAGGAAGTCTAGTCCTGCCAAGAACGTAATAAGGGTTAACGGAGAGGCAGTTTCTGTAAGCAACACCAGTTTCTTTCCTGCCTTCCTTACAGCATTAGGCCAGTAATTTCTTCTAACAACTGCTTCTTCTCCGAACTGCTTAGAATGTTAACAACCGGTTCTAGAAAATAGGTGCAAACTGGTAGAATCCCACCCCGATCCCTGTCCTAATGTCCCCTTTTATTTGTACCCATTTTATGTAATCATAATCATGTTCTAATTATATCTGTTATCTAATACATGCTTGATGATTAAATAAATAAAAATAAAAAAAACTGCATGGAAATGTTCCATAAAGTCATCAGGAGGAGAAGGTAACTCCAAAATTAATAGAATAGAATAGAATAGAATAGAATAGAATAGAATAGAATAGAATAGAATATTCTTTTTTGGCCAAGTGTGATTGGATATACAAGGAATTTGCCTCTAGTGCATAAGCTTTCAGTGTACATACAAGCAACAAATTAATAAGACATAAATTATAACATGCAATCATAAATCATAACCAACAAAGTAATAGTCATGATACCAATAGGAGTAGATAATAGGAAAGATGAGAAGGATAATAGAGCCCTACTGCATGATTGTATGTTAATAAAAGTTTCTACATTAACAAGATAATACAGATATAACATCAGCTTGACTTCAGTTGTCGGGGAAGCCTGTAGTAGCCCGAGTAATCTCCCAGAGAAAATGGGCTCCTGAGCTCCATTTTTGGCTGCGACGGCCTCCTGCAACCCTGTGCTAGTGAAAACGGAGCCCTCCCGAGCTCCGTTTTCACTGGCAGAGGCACCGCGGGCCAGTCCTTTGCTGTTTCCAGGGCAGCCGCACGGACCAGATCTAAGCACCCTGCAGTCCAGATCTGGCCCCCTGCCTTGAGTTTGACACCCAGGCCTGCACTACTAGACCATGTCATGGTTAGATAACTGGGCAATGTGATATGTTTGGACTGAGCAATGATCTGGGTTCTAAGGGGAAAGGTGATTTGGGGCATGCAAAAGTGTTTACACAGCTCTAGTTGGCAGCAGTTTAAAGGAAATGCATTCCCCCTCAGCTTGCCTAGTAGCAAGAAAAGATTTGATTTAATGGAGAATATTTGATTTAATGGAGTGCAGATGGTGTTACATTTACTCCGAATCCCATTTCCACCTAGAATATGGAAAGTTGCATTTTCGTGATCAGATGTTCTAAATGCAGTTTAAAAACAAGAATTTAAAAATGCCCCCCCTACTCTCCTCCCACTCACTCCAGTTCTTTATAGCATTTAAAAAAAACCCTGAGAATAAGGCAGAGACAAAATCCTGATTTTAAAGAAAAGAGATTTCTGTCATCCTGGGTCTCCGAATTGGCCAGCCATTAATAATAATTTAGGCATTCCAGTGCTCATGTTTTGTGCAGTGGACTTTTAAACATAATGAGTTTAGCATTGAAAAAGTAAGTAAGAGATCCTTTTAGTCCATTAGTAAAGCAACAATTTGGTGAATGCTAGTAATTGCAAATGCTACATGACAGACATGTTTTTTACCATGTCTATCCTTGTATTCATTGATTATGTTCAAATAAATTAACTGAGGGATTTCTTTAATCCCCAACTCCATGCATACTGACTCTAGGATACCGTTCAGAATCTAATTAAAGATGATTCTTTGTGGAATGTTGCAACTAATTGTAGAATATATTTTATTTACTCAATTGGAAAATGAGTCCCCTCCTTTGAAACAAACACCAGCCTAATTACATTTTGCACAAATGGAAGTTTAAGATGAAAGCATTATTATCCTATGGTCCACATTCAGCACTTTCCTAGAATTGCCTTACTTTTTTAATTCTTTTGTTAGCTAAATTTTAAAAATTATTTAAGGGCATCTGATTGTATGGAGAAGACTTGGTCAATTACCAAGAAAGTGTCCTACCCATTTGCTCCAACCATAAAAGGAAAAAAATAATAATCTAAAATCAGCATGAAGTAGAAGACTAGTCATTCAGTGTAAAGATAAAGGTTCCATAAATCAGAATTTCAGCTGAAAATCAATGGAGCAATATTCATTTTTCAGAGCCCCTATAAGCAGCATAAACAGAGGTATCAAAAAAATTAAGATGGAGACTATTGTCAAGCAATTCAAATATGTTTTAAAATATATTGTTGCTTCTGTTGGATATTCTTATGAATACCACCTTGACTGTGTTTGACTTTCCCTTCACAAATCCTACTGGCCAGTGGTGGGATTCAAAAAATTTTACTACCATTTCTGTGGGCATGGCTTGGTGGGCCTGGCAGGAGAAGGATACTGCAATTTGACCCTCTCTTCTTTGTAGCAGCCCCTCAAATACTGGGATACTGCTATCATGTCACCCCTAGTCATTATTTTCTTTAGACTCTAAACCCAATTCCTGCAACTGTTCTTCATATATTTTAGTCTCCAGGCCTTTAATCATTTTAGTTGCTCTTCTTTGCACTTATTCCAAACTCTCAACATCTTTTTTGTAATGTGGTGACCAAAACTGGATGCTCTATTCCAGGTGTGGTGTTACAGTACTAATACTTTATAAATCCTTAGTAAAATAACGTATTTGTGGATATGTTTGTGTAAGCAAGTTTGCAAAGTAAGGATTTCTGCAAATGGTAGCCATATTTCATCGCAATCACCCATAGATAATTTACGATAAATAATTTGTTAGCACCTTGCTAATAGGTCAACTCAGTTACAGATCATCCTGTAACCCAGTGGTGGGATTCAAAAATTTTTACTACTGGTCCTGTCGGTGTGACTTGGTAGGCGTGGCAGGGGAAGGATACTGCAAAATCTCCATTCCCTCCCCACTCCTGGGGGAAGGTTACTGAAAAATCCCAATCCTTACCCACCCCACTAACCTGCTTTCCAGCTCCGTTCTCTTGTGCAGGGCAACAAAAGAAGACCCAGCCGATCAGCTGGGACTCGGGAGGCAGAGAATAGATGGGGGCGGGGCCAGTCAGAGATGGTATTTGCCAGTTCTCCGAACTACTCAAAATTTCTGCTACCAGTTCTCCAGAACTGGTCAAACATACAATACAAAAGTTAAGAGGTAAAACATACAATACAAAAGTTAAGAGAAATAAAAAATAACTAAACCCAGTTCGACCAAACAAATTACCTAAAATACCACCTCTGCCCCTGGCTACAATGTCTCTCTGTATTTTAATCTCTCAAAGTAAAGCATGATTCAGCTGGTGAACTCATGACTAAAACATTTTACAACCATAGGATTTCAGCTTACTATTATGTTAAAGTAGCTATCAATTTGAAGTCAGATTCAAACGATTCCTTTGTTTTCATTCAAAATAAGCTCCTTCCTTCCTCCCTTCCTCCGTTAATATTTATTTTATTTATTTTTATTTATTTGGTCTTGTATGCCACCCTATCTCCCTAGGGACTCAGGGCGGCTCACATCATAAAAACATACAATACAAAAGTTAAGAGAAATAAAAAATAACTAAACCCAGTTCGACCAAACAAATTACCTAAAACCCCAAGACATGCCATTTAAAAACTAAACCCCACCCTCACTCCAGGCCGGCTTGTTCGAATAACCAAGTCTTTAGGCCGCAGCAGAAGGAGTAGAGGTCGGGGGCCAGTCGTAGCTCCAGGGGAAGCTGGTTCCATAGGGTGGGCACTCCCACAGAGAAGGCCCTACCCCTAGGGACCGCTGGCTGACATTGTCTGGCCGACAGTACCCCAAGGAGGCCCTGTCTATGGGCACGTACCGGGCAATGGGCATTCGATGCTGGCAAGAGATGTTCCCACAAGTACCCCAGCCCTAAGCCATATAGGGCTTTATAGGTACGTACCAGCACCTTGAATATATCTAGGCTTCCTGTAGCATCTAATGAGACCAGAGGGAAAGAGTTTCTGTTAGGGAAATTCTAGGAGTTGAAGTTGACATATCTTCAACTGACTAAGGTTTAGAAATCCTAGGCACCACATTCCACTGTTTCTTAAATTTTTATTAAAAAAGTATCTCACTTGGCTTCAAAGTGATCAGATATATCTATCTATCTGAAATCTCATAGGTTTGACACTTTGTGAATGCCCAAACATTGCACAATAATTGGTAGGCAGTTCCCACATAATTTTTATTCTTAGGCCCACTTTTTTAAAAAAGAAATAACTGCAAATTACCATGCAAGGGTTTGAAAAAAAAACAATTTTGGGGGTAAGGGGGGTGGGGGCATACAATTATTTTCCAATTTGCATGTAAGGATGGGACATGATATTAAATTTTCTCCCAATTTCAACTCTTTTTTCCACCAGTGATCAGCTGCACTTCAGAGGCAGTAGTGACCTCTGGAGGAAATATAGTTACGCATCTGAGTGAATTGCTTATTTTCACCTGGCTGTTACTTTTGAAGCCTGGCTGTTACTTTTGAAGCCAAAATAGTTTGGGTCCAGTATAGCTTGAAGCAACATCTCCTCCTTTACCAATTGCAAAAGAGGCAGGCTTGACAATGACAGCAGTTATCTTGGCTCAGAAACCAATCAGCAGCAGACCCAGTATGTACTTGGATGGGGATTATACCATCCCCAGGGGTGGGATTCTACCAGTTCGCACCTATTCACTAGAACCGGTTGTTAACATTCTAAGCAGTTCGGAGAACCGGTTGTTAGAAGAAATTACTGGCCTAATCCTGTAAGGAAGGCAGGAAGGAAACATTCTGGTGTTGCTTACAGAAACTGCCTCTCCGTTAATCCTTATTACGTTCTTGGCAGGACTAGACTTCCTGTCTCAGCAACTTCTCTGGAGTTTTTTTCCCTTCCTTTGCTGGTACTTTGCTTGTGTGCAGTGACCATTCAAAGTTACAGTGGCACTGAAAAAAGTGACTTATGACCATTTTTCACACTTAACGACTGTTTCAGCATCCCCACAGTCGTGAGCAAGGAGGTGCATGCCTCGATGTGAGTGATATTGAGTTGGCCACGCCCAGCCAATAACATGTCCACCAAGCCATGTCCACCCAGTCACATGACTACCAAGCCATACCCACCACTTAAGCCACACCCACAGAACCGGTTGTTAAAAAATTTGAATCCCACCCCTGATTATACCACATCCATAGGCTAGACTGGCAATTCAAAAACTTTCCAGAGAAAAGTAGTGGCAAACCACTTCTGCATTTTGTTCTCTAGAAAATTGCAGGGATGTGTGCTTGAAGTTACCTATCTCATCTCTCAATTCAACCTACTGCACAGAATTGTCAGGTAAAGATAAAATAAGAGGAGATCCTCATATCTACCATGCTCAGCAGTATTATTCTACTTTATGTAAAGGACAAGAAATTTCCTCAGAAAGTCTAGATTAATATTTACACAAGGCAGAGGTTACTGAAGATTACAGAGAATCAGAAACAAACTTTGAATGGGCCTGTACAAATGGTCGCAAGTCAAGGATTACCTTTACTCCTCGCTTGAATGATCCACCAGCTTTCAGAATTCCTGAATATGGGAGTTCTTCCTCAGCCATGGAAGCTTACTAGGTGAGTTTGAGTGAATCAGAATAACAGAGCTGGAAGGAATCTGGGAGGTCTTCTAGTCCAGCCCCCTGCTCAGGCAGGAAATCCTATGCCACTTCAGGCAAATGGTTGTCCAATCTCTTCTTAAAAACTTCCGGTGCTGAAGGATTCACAACTTCTGGATGCAAGTTATTCCACTCATTAATTGTTCTCACTGTAAGGAAATTTCTCCTTAGTTCTAGGTTGTTTCTCTCCTTGATTAGTTTCCATCCATTGCTTCTTGTCCTGCCTTCAGATGCCTTGGAGAATAGATTGACCCTCTCTTCTTTGTGGAAACCCTTTAGATATTGGAACACTGCTGTCATGTCACACCAGCCACTCTTTATCAACTCAACTCATCATTGGGTGGTTGTGGGGAGGCATGAGTATAAATATGCTGGCTGGAGCTCCTACAGAAAGAAGTGATATAAATCCAAGAAATAAAAAATGTATGGCAATACTTACTGCCTCCTAATCAGATAGGCAGATGTAATTATAGCATTTTCCCATTGCTTCAACATATCACGTGAAGAAGCAGAAAAATGAGGAGAAAAGACATCAGAAATTTGCCTGAAAATGTTATTTATTTTTATCGCATCTATTTTTTTTGCTAGCTGACTCAGAATGCATGTATCAGAAACTCTGAAGTTTTTTTTTTTAATCCTTATTCTCAAACTTCCCTTTTTAAAAAAAATGCTGCTATATAAAGGCCTGTCCTTAGTGGTTCATATTCAGTTTATCCGTTGGCAAGGTGGTTTTCTGCATCAGTTCCTTAGCATAGAAAGTGAGTGGCTGATAAAAGCAGACTCCATTTACCCTCTCTTACATACACCATCGGTCAGCATCCTTTCAATCAAGCTGCCCAAAATAAGTCAAAGATAGATACTGTAATCTAGTGGCATAGGTTGTTGAAAAGATCTGCTTTAGCCTGGACTTCAGTTTGCAATTACAGCCATACAGAGAAAAAGAGAAAAGAAAAAACTGGGGGGTGGGATACGATTGACATCTTCTTAAGAACTATACCACAAATATATTTTTAAAATGTATTCATTGTTCCATAGAAATGCTCCGAGGAAAACATAGCACAGAAACAGCTAAAATATAGGATTTAACCATGTTAAAATAAGTTAAATTAGATACTAAAAACTGAAGAGAATAAAACCAAAACAAAATGAATAAAATTTAGTAAAAATTAAAGATCCATCAGCATCAGATTAAAGATGAATCATCAGATTATCCAAAACCCAGATTATCCAAAATCCAGATCATGAAGTAGAGTGGGGTAGTTTAGTATAGAATTCATTTGCTTGGAGCAGAACAGATGAGATTAATGATGCTACATTCCAACTGTGATCCAGTTCCATGAAAATCTGGTGCTGATGGATTAGTCCAGAATTTGGAATACTGTTTACACAAAAATGTTGTCAAGTGCAGGAAATTGGAAGTCCAGGCAGTTCAAATGAATATAGGTTTATTGTTTGCTACAACTCTCTACAAGAATCTGAACTACTAACAGTCAAAGCAAATTGGCAGAAGAGAGGCATCAATGGAATTCAAAGTGGGCTGGGTTTAGATTTTGGCACGAAGGAACTCGAGACTGATGATATGTTTCACCCTTCCCTCAGACTCAGCTTGGTCATCTCCATGATATGAAAAAAGGAAAACTTGATATTGGGATATAGGGAGAGGAGAATATTCAAATCAGAATAATCTGTTGAAGTAATAGGAGGATCTTCTTGAAGACTGAAAGAAATTAATAGTTTAATCACTGATTTTGCTGTTACTGGCCTCTGAGTAGTTACAAGTAGATATTATACAAGATGATCTGTCCTGATTATTGCATTATGTTGTAGAAAAGTCCAAGAAACACTTTCCTTATATTTCTGCCTCTGTCCCTGACTCTACCTCCAAAATATCTGTCATTTAAAATGACTGTTGACTTAACCTGCCTGAATTTAGCATAAGGCTTTCCAGCTGTAGGGGCTACTGTTTCTGAATATTTCAACAAATTTGATGTAAAAACAAATATTATAGGCATATTAAGTTGCACCATGTAACTCACCATATCTCTTTATGTTCTTGCATTAATGCATAAGTATGTATCAATATAACTCATGACTCTGTACGATGTTCCCCAGATACCTTTTCCTGAGTTAACACAGTCTACCTTTGAGTTTAGAAACCAAATGCATAATTTTGTATTTCTTGGGATAGATGGCATTTCCTAGCATCTCTTACTTCCCTAGTCACACTGCATAGTTTTCTCACATTTATTGTAATGATACGCCCCACAGAACAAATGGAAAAGTATACAGGTCATAGTTTTTTCTATGCAGAAAAAAACAGGAAAGATTACATTGGAAAATGTAACAATCTATGACCAAATCCATGATAGCTACCATACCAGCTTTAGACTTGCCCAGGAAAACAAAGATCATATATTCTTTGTAGCTATAAAAAAAAAAAAACCCAGAGGAATTGAACTGTTTTTTAAAAAGTGAGCAAAGCACACTTACGGTTTTATCTTCTTACTTCATTAATCTACTAGTGTCAAAATATCAGTTTTGTGACAGAACTCATACATACCTGCAAGTCTCTTGCCTTCAAAAAGCGTTTCAAACAGACATTTATTAGTGACTAGAAATCTCTTATGGACTTTTTGCATTTTGAAAAAATGAACTTATGATTTATAGTTTTGATGATTACACAAAATAGATTGTAGGAAGAAGATTGCAATCATAGAGCGAGAGGTAAATTTATAATTTATCAATTTTTATAATTTACATCTTCTGTAAAGAAGTTTGGAAGCTATTTCTTTGTATCTTTTTTTTTTCTAATTTTCCCTCTCTCTTCCACTTCTAGCTTTCTCTTTAATGTCTTTTTTCTTTTTTCTTGTTCTATATTAGTTTTTACCTTCCTGTTTAATTTTTTAGAAATATATATTTAATATATTATTAATTTAATAAAATTATATGTATATGTATTTGGGTGTACATAAATGGAGAAAGACAGACAGACCCAGAGAAAGACAGACAGACAGAGACGGAGACAGAGACAGTGACAGAGGCCAAGCTATGGGACTGGTACATGGGCCAGTACATGGAACAGCTCAGAAGGGCATTGGGAACAACACTAGAGGCTTAAAACACCAATTGCTCATATATAGATCAGTCACCCAAGACTCAATGCAATCTGAATACAGCCTGGATTAACTATAGAAAATTTATGACTCAATGGCACATACATGGATCAGTGAATGGTTGGTGCTATACAAAGTCAACAGGACACTAAGGATCTCAATGGAACTGTCAAAGACAACACTGGAAGTCAACTCAAGATAGCTCACAGAAATGCTACATATACCAAGGTGATGCACTGTCCCGACTGCTCATCTGCATAGATCTGAATCTCTTCAGCCAGATAATCAGAAGGACTGGATATGGATACAATTTCAAGAATGGAACTACCATCAGCCAATATGTGCAGGTGGTATGTCTTATATCAGACCTGTCAAAATGGTGGCCTGTGGGCCGGATGTGTCACATGCAGGCCATGCCCACCCTGGCTCCGCAAAGGCAAAAATCATCATGATACATCACGGTACATCATGCGATGCGATCGAGTATGACGCCCGTATCTTATATGAAAAAATGTAAATAGTAATAATAATAATAAAAATGGGAAATATATAATATGTGTTAAACTCATTTTCAGAGGATCCAGGCCACGTGAGAGCATGATCTCCTTTAGGAACCTTTGGAGGGACTGGAGGATGTATGAGAACATGCCCTATTTTTGCACAGCCACTGCAGCCTCTGAAAAACATATAAGAATGGGGTGTGCTTTTGATAATAGTTGTTGTGAGGTGTTGGTGAATGCTGGTGTGTCACTCAAAACATTGTGCCATGTCACTGAGTCATCACTTGTTTAAGCACAGAAACAAAAGCAATTTGTTGGAAGCAACTGCCTCAGTACACTTTCCGTAAGAGTAAGGGAGGTGACTTTGATGGAGATACTGTACGCAGGAACCATTACCCAGGCATAAGGAGTGGAATCATTTTTAAAGTCCAGAACAAGATAATATTCAGAAGCAGTTCAGACAGATACCTCTCCAATTCACTAAACTGGGAGAAGGGGGGGGGAGGGGGGAAGAAGACTTGCAAGATTCTGTAATTATACCTTCTCTCAGTAAAAGTAATTTTAGGCAATCTTAATAAAAGTAATTGTAGTCTACCTGTGGAATTGATTTCCTGCTCTACCTAATGGAGCTAATAAGTTCTTATATGTAAATAGGAAACATAATAATAATGCCACAAAGGAGAGCAACATATTTAAGCACAAAGACAAGAACAAATCAAAGAAGCATCACAGGGGGAGCTGCACTTCTCCAATGACCACCAAATCTCCAAATTACTCCAACAGACAAGCTGTTGCTACACACAGAGGCAACAAATCACCTGGGTTTGTTTTTTAACATTGACATAGTGATGGGGGATGGGAGAAAGAAAGAGGAGGGGGAGGAAGAGGAGTTTCCCATGCTTAGTTTTTGAAAGGAGCTTAGTAGCTAGAAACTGCCGGTTACAAAGCCAAACAGTAATTTCAATTGATGGGCAATTAGTATATTGTAACCACATAGCTCACAATCTGAAAACTCTTGAGGACAAAATAAAATTACAAGAAAATTGCATGAAAATAAGCAAGAGCTGGAAAAATAATCATCTTTTGAGTGATGCCAGCTCTTTATGATAAACCCATCCAGAAATAGACATAGAAGAGATTCCAGGTTTGCCCGTGATTCTGTATTTATTCTATAGAATAATAGAAGTCTGAAAGCCTGTTCAGATTTCTCTCTGTCCCATCTTATACTAAACAAGATCAAGGCGAGGCAATTTTGAGTTTCCTTCTCAGGCATCTCTCTTTCTTAGGATTTTGTATGTTTTTCTGCAAATCTGCCCTTAATACCTTCCCCAAGGTAATCCCTGTGTTCCTTTATCTGGTTATACAGGAGTTTGGGACAGGAAAAGAGCTGGTCAGTTGGGATGACAATTTACTCTGCTCAAAGTCTTCAAAGTTGCAGTGTACTTGAAGGATTTTAAGAACCAGCTTAAGATTCTGGTGCCATCTAGAGGCATCCAGAACAAGCCAGGAGAAAGTACATGGTATTATTTGCTCCCTTATCTATCCTTCAAAATGACTGAAATCTCAAATCTCCAAAAGTATTATTCATTAAATGAAGAACTTTAAGATAATGCAAATCCATCTGCAGTAAGGAAAGGCAAAGTCCTTGGTTTCTAATGGGGAAACAGTTTCCACTGCTCTCTCTCTTCCCTCCCTTCCCACCTCCACTCCAATGCATGGGTTCAGCAATCATTGCTGAAAAGTTTTATTCTGCAAGGAAAAAAAAATCTGCAGACAATTTGTGAATAAGTATCAAACCCAAATGCCTCCAAGCATCTTGTCCCAACATTGATTAAATGGAGGAATTGGAGGTATTTCTTCTGCACAGCTAGTAAGCTTAAACAGAATATAGAACCTTGTAGGTCATCTAGTCCAACCCCTGATTGAGACTCTATATCATTTCAGATAAATGGTTGTCCAGTGTCTTTTGAAAAGCCTCCAATGATGGAGCACCCAGAACTTCTGAAGGCAAGCTATTCCATTAGTTCATTGCTCTCACCATTCAGAAATTTCTCCTTAGTTCTAGCTATTATATTAGAACTAAGGTGATGAGCAATTCTCTCCTTGGTTGGTTTCCATCCATTGTTTCTTGCCTTGCCTTTTGGTGCCTTGGAAAATAGGTTGACCCTCTCATCTTTGTAGATATATTTGCATGAAATTGAGTTGCACTTACAACTTTTGATTTCATCAGAATCTTTAGATGGAAGAAATTTTGATATGCCAACCTTACTGAAATATCTCGCCATATCCATTTTTCATGTTAAAAAGATGTAACGCTGCAAAGTTATTGTTTTTTTAAGTTGCGAAAATCTTCAGTCACCACAATGGTGTCTGAATGCGATTATGGAAGAGGTGAAAACTATTAAAATAATTGCTTTTTAAATAATGTTGGGGTTAAATCTTTCTTACCCAGTGGTGTTTTCATTAATGTAATTTGCATCTTTATTCCCAGATTTCTTCTCGGTGTAATCTATTCCAGAAAAATATGTTATGAGCTATTGCTGAAATGGCGGATGAAGGAATAAAGTCCAGATGCCAGATCAAATGCAGATGCAGGAGCGGCCACTTTCATGGGTTTCAAAATTCTAAGTACACCTGTTTTAGCACAGAGAAAGAAGAGA
Organism: Naja naja; assembly: GCA_009733165.1. Taxonomy (NCBI): domain Eukaryota; kingdom Metazoa; phylum Chordata; class Lepidosauria; order Squamata; family Elapidae; genus Naja; species Naja naja. The sequence goes on along the minus strand of CM019149.1, from coordinate 216,386,250 downwards.
ATGAAAGAAAAAGGATGTGGCATATATTGGGGAGGTAGGCAATTTATCAACATACTGGCTGGATTTATCTTATGTGCAATTTAGGTATAACCTGGTCTCCCACATGCATCTGTATTTAAGCAAAAAGACTAGGCTTCCAATTTTCATTTTGATGCTCTTTAAACACTTTAAGTAGGCACATGGTGGCTCAATGGCTAAGGCGCTGAGCTTGTCGATCAGAAAGGTTGGCAGTTTGACAGTTCGAATCCCTAGCACTGTGTAAAGGAGTGAGCTCCCGTTACTTGTCCCACCTTCTGCCAACCTAGCAGTGTGAAAGCATGTAAAAATGCAAGTAGAAAAATAGGGACCACTTTGGTGGGAAGGTAACAGCATTCCATGCACCTTCAGCATTTAGTCATGCTGGCCACATGACCACGGAGACGTCTTTGGACAGTGCTGGCTCTTCGGCTTGTAATGGAGATGACCACCGCCCCCTAGAGCCAGAAATGACTAGCACGTATGTGCAAGGGGAACCTTTACCTTTTAAAACACTTTTTTAAAAAAAATTCATATTTACATCCCGCCCTTCTCCGGAAACTCAGGGCAGCTTACAATTTTTGGAGCACAACCCAATGCGCTTAGCAATAGCCTTCATTCCATTGTATATGCCTGCTTATTACTAAGCGGCATTTTTACAAAGTCAGCTTATTGCCCTCAACAATCTTGGGTCCTCAATTTACCTACCCTGAGAGGATGGAAGGCTGAGTCAACCTTGAGCCTGGTGGGATTGAGCCTGCACTAATTGCAGGCAGCTGGAACTTAAGTGCTAGGCATTTAACAGCCTGCACCACCAAGGCTCAAGGCTTTAAACCCAGCATGAGACTTGGCTATCCAAGGCACATCCTCTCCCCGATTACATCTAGCTGTCCCATCAGATCTGGCAGAAGAGACATGCTGAAAACGTAAAGGGGTCCCAATGGGTTTTAGTCCGGTAGTCCTAGCTGACTTTAGGGGGAGGTGCTCATCTCCATTTCTTTAAGCCACTGAGTCAGCGCAGTCCAAAGACATTTCTCTGATTGTGTGGCTAGCATGACATCACGCTGTAGCACAAAGTGTATGGGGAAACATGGAATGCTATTACCTTCCTGCATGCTTATATGCAGTGCCTATTCATCTACTTGCATGTACATGCTTTCAAAATGCTAGGTTTGAAGGGTGGTATGGTGGCTCCTTGGTCAAGACCCTAGGGCTTAACAGCTAGAAAGCTGAGCGCCACTTGATGGGGTGAGGTCCCACCCCACCCCAGGGCCTGCCCACCTAGCAGCTCAAAAGCATACAAATGCAAATAGATAAATAGGTACCACTTCAGCAGGAAGGTAACAGGGCTCCGTGACATTCTACTGTGCAGGCTCAATGTCCTTGAAATATTCCCCTTTAGTTGGCAACAAGTAACAGATTAAAATCCACAGGGACTCCTTTATCTTTTTTTAAAAAAAACTGCTAAATTGGCAGCAGCTGAGGCAAGTAATGGGACCTCACTCTGTAGTGGTAGGATTCAAACTGCCAGAGTATAGACTTTCTCTGGTGTCTTTAAAGTTACTGAGTCACTGTGCCTCTGAGGCATGTTATGGGTCTCCTTTATTAGGGAACTGCATTTGCTGGGCCAGGAAGGGAATCTTTTCTGTCACACCCACCTTATGAAACATTCTCCCCCCTAATGAAGTAAAGCTGGCTCCATCAATGCTGATTTTCCAGGAGTCCTTCAAAACCTGGTTATGTCATCAGGCCTGGGCCCCACAGAAGACTAGCAAGATTCACCTACATCCATTATTTGGCCCTAAACTCATTATAAACGAGGTTCTATATAATTCCAACCAGTCAAATTCTCAGCCAAATGCTTGCTTCTTCATATGCTTATAAACCCAGGTCAATCAACCAGAAGAAACCTTATTACCATTTTTTTTGCTATAGGTAGTCCTCCAATTACAACCACAACTGAGCCTGGAATCTTGGTCACTGAGTGAATCAGTTGTTAAGAAGATTCCATGTGTGATCGCTTCACTCAATGATCACAATCCTGACTCTCCCAGTTACAGTTATTAAGTGGGCCACCAAAGAAAGGGCCCAGGTCTCCAGGAATGAACCCCAAACTAGTGTAAATTCTAATGCCAACAATTTGAGCCTTTCAAAAAAACCTGGCATTTGTTAGCATTTTATCTTCCTCTCAAAAACCTTTTCGGAGGGGAAGGGAAAACGCTGGCTTCACCAGGTTTGAAGTCCATTCCTCCAGTTCATGGGATGATTTCCCCTCCTGAATTGACAGGAGGAGAAATCCCTCACCATGATGGGCGGAGGAACAGACCCCCAAATCCAATGTTCCCTTTGCTTGCCATCTTCCTTACCGGCTTCCCTGCTGAGTTTTTGGAAAAACTGGTAGAAAAACATTGCAATCGTTGATCACACGATCACAGGCACTTGGCAACTGGTTGTGAAAAGTGAACAGGTTGCTGCAAATGGTTATTAAATGATCAGTTGCAATTTGAAGATTGCTATATATTATATTAACTTAATGTACTTGAACCATTCCTAAAGGTGTTTTTTCAAGAGCCAATTGGAATAGTTTTTCTCTGAAGACATTTCGCTTCTACAAGAAGTTTCTTCAGCTCCAGGTTGGGACAACCATAACTTGGATGACTGAGTATCTCCATAGACATTGAACTGAACCGTTGTTTGTGGCTAAATGCTGTGTAAAACAGATTGAACCAATCATGGCTTAATAGTATGTGTGAACCGAATAAAAGCCTGATTAAAAAAAAGCTTTAAACTACAATAACTCACCATGGAAAGTTCTTCCATATTCTCTGTGCTTCATTATGATCTGTGACTTTTAAAGCTTAGCTGATGAATCTTATTTAAGTTTAACTCATAGGGCTGTTATAAGAACAAAATGAAAAAGCACTGAACTCCAGGGGAGAAAGATAGACTATTCGTGGATTACATTAATAGTAATCAAGCGAGGCACTGTGCTATTTCTGGATTTTTAAATCTCTCTTTCTTTCACTCTGGCGTATGCATTAATATATATCAATATCCATGACAGGAAATGTGAAGTCGATTCTAATCAAACAAAGCAATATAAAAAGCAATTTTGAAAAAGTCTCTCACAGATACCATAGTTTTGATTATTATGGCCATATTGTTATTCCTGGAATATTCTGAGTGTCAAGTTATCTGTGTGCGACTAGCCTGCATGTACAATACAGCTGCCCAGCAGGAAGTCTCTCGTGTAATATAATTCCTAAACCATGCCAAGAGATACCTTTTAAATAATGCAGAAGTTACAAATGAATGAGAAAGCCATTTGACAAACGCAACAGAATGTGGCACAGAGAGAAAAACAGGAGGGAGAGTTCTGAATTTTGGCTAAACTTGGAGAAGGGACAATAGAAGCGGGGGGAACCAGTTTGTAATCCAACAGCTTTTTGGCATTTAGAAGAAACAGCCGTGGCCTACCTTGAAGCAGAGACAGCCTGTAATACTGCACAGATAATGTTTCACTTTTGCAATATAATTTTATATTTTCTCCTGGTGTGAAATCAGTTGGCAGAGGGCTGTGGAAAGTGGGGGGAGAGGAATTCCAGAGACTAGGGAACAAATGAAGACTATTTGAAACCTCTGCGAGAGCCGGTGCTTTTATGGGAGTTTGTGTACTGTGGTGTGATGGTTCTTGGCAAGCACAAAAACTTTATTTTTTTTTACTGTGAGAAGCTGGAAGAAAACAGGAGGGCAAAGGTAAACGGTATCAACAGTCTATACTATACTAAGGCTGTGTATTCAGAAGTGCTTCAGTTCAGTGGTGGGATTCAATTTTTTTTACTACCAGTTCTGTGGGAGTGGCTTGGTGGGCGTGGCATGGCTTGGTGGGCATGGTTTGGTGGGCCTGGAAGGGGAAGGATACTGTAAAATCTCCATTTCCACCCCACTCCTGAGGGAAAGTTACTGCAAAATCTCTCCATTCCCTCCCTCACTCCACTAACCTGCTTTCCAGCTCCATTCTCCTGTGCAGGGCAAGAAAAGAAGACCCAGCCAATCAGCTGGGACTTGGGAGGCAGAGAATAGATGGGGCAGAGCCAGTCAGAGGTGGTATTTGCCGGTTCTCCAAACTACTCAAATTTTCCACTACCGGTTCTCCAGAACTGGTCAGAACCTGCTGAATATCACCTCTGCTTCAGTTCTCAGGTAAGTCCAGCACATCTCTACTATTTCATGATTAAGTGGGCCAGTTTTGTTCAGACTTCCACACACATTAAAGAGTCAAATTCTTTGGATGCTGAACAAGGTCAGACTGCTTCAAGGAATAGCAGGAAAGTCACACCTTGCCTACCTGTGATATCTAAATCACTTCTGAATTCATTTCAAGAATACAGATATCAGCATACTAGGGTGTCCATCAGAGGAACATCCAAAAAAAAAGTCAATATAGTAGCTGTGGCACAATTAAAGCCCTACCCTCTCCATTTTTTATTTGCGTTGACTGTACAACACAGGTTAAAAAGGGGTGGGGTTTTAATTGTGTGATTGACATCTTGACTTTGTGACCCAACCTCTTTGGATATGTGGATGTTTGGATATTTTGTTCAGGCAGAGCAGGGAGAGCATTTAATTTTGAACTAATTGGAAATTTCAACAAGAATTCCTCAGCAAGTTGAAAGAAACTCACAATTTCAAACAGGGTCATTGTCAGCAGCAAACAGCATGCCTGATTAGCTTAATTAATAGTTTAATTCACACTCTGTGGGGGGAAAATGATCCAGCTGAAATTCTAGATATACATATTTCATCCTGGACTAGGGGAATAAAGCTTGCAGTTAATTTTATATCATGGCCTATTAGTTCTTTACCAGGAATGAGTTTTTTTTAAAATCATTCCTGGTAAAGAGGAGGCTGGGTAGAGATGGAATTTTCATGTCATTTGATTGTACCTCTTGAAGTTATAGAATTTAAAGGCATAACAAAAGCCTGGGGCCCCCAAGCACTCACACTTTGGGCCCAGTATGTAAACATGTTTTATGTATGAGGGGAAACTGCTTGTGAAACATACATGGGATAGGGAAAAAAAGTCACACAAAACCCTGTTCATTAAACGCATGCATTACTTTTTAAAAAATCCTGCTAAATTCAGAAATGAGTGCATATATGAGTTTGTATCCAACCTGCAGATGATAAGGAACTGAGGACTAAACAAGACAAGTGTGTACATGGCACACTCTGCTGGCTTACTTCTACTCTCATTTTCCTTAGCATAAGCCAGAATGGACAATTTGCCACAGCCAACTCACCATGGGACACTTCACTGAGGATAATTCCACATGGGATAACTGTTATCTGCCATTATTTCTTTGATGTTATTCCCATTTTTTTGTCAATGGCGGATAACATTTATTGTGTTGAATTATCCTACATGGAATTGTCCATGGCAAGTTGTCCTGTGGCAAGTTGGCTGTGGCAAGATGGCCGAGGCAGGTTGGCCAAGGCGAAAGGGCTGTGGTGAGTTTGCCAAAGCAAGATGGCCACAGAGAGTTGGCTGTGGCAAGATGGCTGTGGTGAGTTGTCTCATGGTAAGTTGGCTGTGGCAAGATGGCCAAGGCAGGCTGGCCAAGGTGAAAGGGCTGTGGTGAGTTTGCCAAAGCAAGATGGCCACAGAGAGTTGGCTGTGGCAAGATGGCTGTGGTGAGTTGTCCTAGACCTGCATAAGCACTAGTGACCTGGTTCAGATTGGACACACAATATCCAGAAAAGGACGATTCTAATTCTTCTAAAAATGCAAAGCAGGGCAGGACAAGTCAAGGCAATATAGTATTTTCACTTCTCATAGACAAGGTAGAATCTGTATACAAAGACCTCTTAACTTTATCTTTGCCTCTGACCCCAAAATATGTACATAGTTTTATTTCTCAGTGTTTCTCAGCCTCAGCAATTTCAAGATGCGTGGACTTAACTCCCAGAATTCTTCTGCTGGCTGCAAATATTAATCTTTCTGTTTTCTTCTCAATGGATCCAATCTGATTTGGAGCCATTGCCCAGTGTTGTTCGTTTTGCCTTTAATTTATTTCAGGGATTGACCACACAGAAATTTATCTTTCCAATTTGATAACTTTTCAGCTTAGCATGTCACCTTTGAGCCTGTCCCATTTGAAATGTTTTCCTTGAAGACATTTATTGGTTTCTTCTCTGTGCTTGTTTCTGTGTAATCATTTAAACCTCTGATTTCATCCTCCACTGTCTGCTTCACTTGCAACAAACCATGATCACCAATTTTGCTTGGCAAATGTACACAATAAATGTCACTTTTTTTCCAATGTAATGCATGATATGTTACCACATGTTTTGGGCCTTGTAATTACAGAATAACAGAGTCAGAAGGGACTTTGGAGGTCATCTGGTCCTACTCTCTGCTCAAGCAGGAGACCCTATAGCATTTCTGACAGATGGCTGTCCAGTGTCTTCTTGAAAGCTTCCAGTGATGAAGCACCCACAACTTCTGAAGGCAACTTCTGTTCCATTGGTTGTTCTCATTGTCAGAAAATTTATCCTTATTTCTAGGTTGAATCTCTCCTTGATCAGTTTCCATCCATTGTTCCTTGTCTGGCCTTTGGATACTTTGGAAAACAGGTTGACCCCCTCCTCTCTACAACAGCCCCTGAAATATTGGAACACTGCTATCATGTCTCCCCTGGTCCTTCTCTTTACTAGACTAATCCAAAGCTTCTAGTTCAACTTGTGTCCAGTCAACATTAGCTATTATGTAGTGAATTACAGAGAAAGTCCAAGTATTAATGGCTTTGATTGTACTACCATTGTTCAGTTTTAATTTCCAAACTTTTCTAATTTGTTTTTTTTTAATTCAGAGTTCCTTTTCTTTTTCACTTGGGCCCAGGAAAACAATGAGTCCAGACCTATTCCCTCTCTCCTCATTACTAAATCTTTATTTTCATGAAAAGGAAAGCACAAAGAAACTTGTTCAGCGGAGAGAGAATACTTCATCTAGGCTTCAAGATTTGATTATCAGTAGATCAAAGATAAAATCTTTTGAGACTTCGCCTTCAGAATGGCCAGAAGCACCTGACTCGTTTCAAAATCTTCAGATGAGTAATGTTGACTCTGGCAAAAACAAAGGGGAATATTTAGAGACTTGATTGAATTTGCAAAACAGATTACAATATTCAGAGCATTTACTGGGTGGTGTTTACAAATTGTTGGTGAAATACAATTGATAAACTGAACAAGTAAAAGATTGTATGATTAAATGGCTAAAGAAAAGAAACGATGCGCAGCAACAAGAATTCCAATGGAAAAAAGCATTACATCTACACAAAATATTACACTGCCTGAAAAAGTTGCTTAGGGAAGAGGCAGACTTTGGCATTTTATGTTCTGCAGGCCACATCAGTCTCAGTTTCTCATGTGGCCCCTTGGGAAAACTAATTGCCCATCCCTGCATTACAGTAATGGTGTCAACTCATAAAATATTTCTATGGTCATTTTAGAGTTGCCAACAGAAATGGAAGGGGGAAAGGCATTTGAAAGTGCAGTGCAGCAGCTTGGAAATCAAAAGTGCAGATAACAGATAATCAGAGTTGAAAGGGACCTTATAGGCCATCTAGTCCAACCCTCCACCCAAGCAGGAGACCCTACACCATTTCTGACAGATGGCAGTCCAATCTCTTCTTGAAAGTCTCAAGTGATGGCGCTCCCACAACTTCCGAGGGCAACCTGCTCCATTGGTTGATTGTTCTCACTGTCAGAAAGTTTCTCCTTATTTCCAGGTTAAATCTCTCCTTGTTCAGTTTCCATCCATTATTCCTTGTCTGGCCTACAGGTGCTTTAGAAGATAGCTTGACCCCTTCCTCTCTGTGGCAGCCCCTCAAATATTGGAAGACTGCTATCATGTTTCCCCTGGTCCTTCTCTTTACTAGACTAGCCAAGCCCATTCCATACATAGTTTTTCAGAGATAGTAACTAGGTGACTGAAGTTTCTGCCACGCAAAAATCTAACTGGAGAACATGATTGATGACTCTTGGCTATGGATGTGTCTCATTGGACAACATGAATTATGATACACCCAGGGGGTGGGGAAAACCAGGGTCAAGGGTGACTGTGAATTATGTGTCTCAGAGTCTGCTACACCCAGGCAGTGCTGATATGTTAACTCCCAAATAAACCCTGTTTAGTTTTGGAAGTTTGGCTCGAGACTCATGATTTAATTGGGGTAACTCCCGGAATCCTGACAAATGGTTTAGCAGACAACCACAGGTATTAGCTGTCTTGTCATGGAAAGGAGAAGTAAGCAGAACAAGCTTACTATATGGTTCAACATCATAATTGGTTTGGTGGCATGAATCAGTGGTGGGATTCAAACTTTTTTACTATGGGTGCTGTGGGCGTGGCTTGGTGGGCGTGGCAGGGGAAGGATACTGCTGTCGTTGGGGCAGGGGGTGGGAGTTGGTTTTTGATTTTTTGTTTTGTTTTGTTTTTTGTATTCCCAAATTTTGTTCTATTGTACTTTACTAATTTATTGGATTCTTTTTGTTAGTTTTTATTGCTTTTATTTTTATTTTTTGTTTTAAATATGGTTTTACATTGTGTAAGCCGCCATAGGTGGAAATATAAATAAATAAATAAATAAATAAATAAATAAATAAATAAATAAATAAACAAACTGTAAAATCTTCAGTCAGAGGTGGTATTTGCCGGTTCTCCAAACTATTCAAAATTTCTGCTACTGGTTCTCCAGAACTGGTCAGAACCTGTTGAATAGCACCTCTGGTGTGAATGCATCTGGTCTCCTGAAAGCCTCCAGATATGGATAAACCATCACTATTGGTGGCCTCAGCACAAGTAGGAAGTAAAAGAATTGGCTTCTACATATGCCAGACATCCGCTCTCTACCAACAAAGTTAAAAATCAGCTGATGCTTCCCAGTAGAAGTGAAATGCAGCTTTAAGAGGGATGTTTCTAGGAGGTTTCCTAGAAATCACGTGTCCCCTCAAAACTCTCCATATTCTTAATTGACTACTGCAAAATTGTATTCATTTCAGGTACACATAAAACCTAACCTGACTCAAGCCTGCAGGGAAGACTCCATAAAGTGCTACTTCAATTAAAAGATGGTCTAGCTAAAGTGACCTATTTCAGTTTAGTATAGATAGTCTCGACTTACACCCACAATTGATCCCAACATTTCTGTTGCTGAGTGAGACAGTTGTTAAGTGAGCTGTGTTCCTTTTTATGATTTCTCTTCCCATTGTTGTTAAGCAAATCACTGCAATTGTTAATAGCAATAGCAGTTAGACTTATATACCACTTCACAGTGCTTTACAGCCCTCTTTAAGTGGTTTACAGAGTCAGCGTATTGCCTGGGTCTCATTTTACTGACCTTGGAAGGATGGAAGGCTGAGTCAACCTTCAGCCTGGTGAGATTCGATCTGCCAGATTGCTGGGAACCAGCTGTCAGCAGAAGTAGCCTGCAGTTCTGCACTGTAACCACTGCACCACCACGGCTCATAAGTTGGTAACATAGTTAGTAACATAGATAAATTAAGTTAGTAAAATGGTCAATCTGGCTTGCCCTTTGACTTTGCAATGTGATCACATGACCCCAGTACACTGTAACCATCATAAATATGAACCAGTTGCCAAGCATCTGAATATTGATCAAGTAACCCACGGGGATGCTACAGCAGTTGTAAGTGTCAAAAATGTTCATGACACTTTTTTCCAGTGTCATTGTAACTTTGGTCATTAAACGAACAATTGTAAATTGAGGATTACCTGTATCTGGTTCCATATGAAGCGGACTCGTGCCTCTGACAGATATCATTGGCATCTATTCTAATTGCATCTTAAACTTAAATTGCTTGACTCTACCTTTGTCCTTCATTTACATTTTCATTCTATATAGCCATTGATTTTAATCATCTAAATCAAACGCTTTCCAACAGTAATTGCTCATTACATTGCTGGCACACTCCTTAGTCCATTAGTTTTTTTTAATGTATATGATTTTCAACTTTGTGTTAATTGCCAGAGTTAATTAAATTAAACACGGATTGAGTTGCCGCCACTAAAATGACAATGACATATGGTTCCTCTGCTCTTTCAATGAGACAATTGTTTACATTCATTAGATAAGCCTCAGGATTGTTTTGCTTGGGTGACTTTGATGGATGACTGTGAATCATCTTGTGTCTGAATGTGAACAAAATGAAACATATAATAGAGGCCAAAACCACCAGGCAGGGCACGACAATTTTCCAGCAACCTATCTGGTGGTCTTATTCAGTCCAATAATATTGACAAGCTGCTTTGAAGCTTTTCCCTATATTAAAGGAGATAAATAATCTGATCATTCCATCTGTTTCTTTCAAGATCTAGTTAAATTACATGCAGGTCATTCCTCTAAAATTGTGGTTTTATATTCCTTGACCGGAGGACAGTGACACACCATTGGGACCAAACATGCAAATGAGATATCCTTACACATGTCAACTAGCTGATCAGAGAATAATGTCCTACTTCATCTTTCACATATAAAAGAGCCCAATTTGAAGGCAGATAAAATACCCAAGAGTCCAAGTAGGCAACTGGAAAATAAGGAGAAACTGTTGCAATCCATACCAGTACACAACTTATTGCTTCCATAAAATGATGAAGATGGTGGGGTAGGCTAGGGGTAGTCTCAGTGGTGGGATTCTAGCAGTTTCCCTACCGGTTTGGTGATTGTGCACTTCGTGCATGTGTGCACACACCTAACACATGCACGTGCAGCTTTCCAAACACTAGCTGAGGCTCTGTTGTGCCAATCATCTGAGAGGATAAAGAACAGAAAAGCACAGGGGCGGGTGGCAGGGCCCATCTGTGCTTTTCTCTTATTTCTTCTCTCAGCTGATCGTCGGAGATTTTTTTTACTACCGGTTCGGCTGATCTGGGCCAGACCAGTAGCATTTCACAACTGGGTAAGCTAGGAACCTCACTAAAATTGTTGGGCTAAATTGTCATGATATTGGAGTTGCAAAGATATTAAATGTTTATTTAAATAAATGTCTATAGAGTGTCCTATAACTGTGACTGTTGAGAAAGAAGTTATGTCATAATTATGAGACAAGTTATAATATTCACAGATATTCATAGTAATTTTACTTACATAGACATCAGACAAAGAAATTCTATAAGTCCTGCTCATAGCTAAAAGCTTTAACTTCAGCATTGGAAGGATGAAGATTTTCAATGGTTACAGGATGATCTGTAACTGGGTTGACCTATTAGCAAGGTACTAACAAATTATTTGTCATAAATTATCTATGGGTGGTTACGGTGAAATATGGCTACCATTTGCTGAAATCCTTACTTTGCACACTTGCTCACACAAACATATCCATAAACACGTTATTTTACTAAGGATTTATAAAGTATTAGCACTGTAAGACCACACCTGGAATAGAGCATCCAGTTTTGGTCACCACATTACAAAAAAGATGTTGAGACTTTGGAAAAAGTGCAAAGAAGAGCAACTAAGATGATTAAAGGTCTGGAGGCTAAAATATATGAAGAACAGTTGCAGGAATTGGGTTTAGAGTCTAGAGAAAAGAAGGACTAGGGGTGACATGATAGCAGTATCCCAGTATTTGAGGGGCTGCCACAAAGAAGAGAGGGTCAAATTACTCTACAAAGGACCTAAAGACAGGACAAGAAACAATGGATGGAAACTAATCAAGGAGAGAAGCAACCTGGAATTAAGCAGAAACTTCCTAACATTGAGGACAATTAACCATTGGAACAGCTTGACTTCAGAAGTTGTAGGACCTTCATCACTGGAGGTTTTTAAGAAGAGACTGGAAAGCCACTTGTCTGAAATTATTATTTATTTTATTTTATTTTATTACATTTATATGCCGCCCTTCTCCGGAGACTCAGGGCGGCTTACAATTTTTGGGATGCAACCAAGTGTGCTCAGCAATAGCCTTCATTCCATTGTATATGCCTGCTTATTACTAAGCGGCATTTTTACAAAGTCAGCTTATTGCCCCCAACAATCTTGGGTCCTCAATTTACCTACCCCGAGAGGATGGAAGGCTGAGTCAACCTTGAGCCTGGTGGGATTCGAGCCTACAGCAGTTGTAGGCAGCTGGAACTTAAGTGCAGGCAATTAACAGCCTGAGCCACCAAGGCTCAGGTATGGGATCACCAAGGAAATGGTATGGGATCTCTTGTTTGAGCAGGGGGTTGGATTGGAAGACCTTCAAGGTCCCTATTCAGATTGAATATAATGCTTCCATGTTTTTTTTCCCTAGACTCCTTCAGTGTTCCATATTTTTTTGTCTTTATAATTTGGTACAGATGGTTGTGAATGGCAGTGTCCCATACAAGATGCTAGCGTAACTATGGGTGCCTTACCATCTTAAAAAGATAAAAACCATACAAAAGCCTAAATACATAAATAAAATAATGTCAAGATCTAAACATGGTGACCAAATTAAAAGATGGGGGAAGGGAGGAGCAGGATGGGGAAGAAGTGGAATCTGTTGTTAATCTATCAACCGCTTCCATTCATCCATTCTCAAACACCTTTGAGAATTTTGCAGTTTATAGAAACACATTGTTTCCATAAATCAAAGGTCATTCATGAATCAAAGATTAGATCTCTGGAAGGATATATGTCACAAGGAAGTAGTTGTATGGGTACAATAAAGATAGCAAATAATTTAAGACTATTGTGTCTAGATACATTGGCCTTTATGTTAAGCAGACCTTTATGTTAAGCAGGCAAAAAAGGACAGAAATATGCAGGCACCACCAGTGACATAAGCATGAGCAATATATCCAATATGAAGGCACATAGAACAATAAAAATTGCATTAATTTTGTGCATTAATCATAGCCCCTTTCTTGTTTTATTTCTATCTGCATGTTCAAAACCATGCAGATTGTATTTCATCTTATTTGGCTCTTGTATAAAGGAAATGCCTTCCAACTCCACAGACATTTACTGCTGAATCTTATACCTAGCTTTCTTCTGCTCTGTTTCAAGAATGATGTTTCAACTGAATGAAGAGCACCAGAAACTAGTAAGAGTTTGAATATTAAGTTGATACGCAGATCTATAATTGTAATGAATTAGAGATTAGGATCTCTAATTCATTACAATGGGAAATGAATCTCTAATTCATTGCAATAGGATTGGAAGCAACAAAGATGACTAGGGGCCTGAAGACTAAAACAAATGAAGAAAAGAAGGATTAGGGGTGATATGATAGCAGCATTCCAATATCTAAGAGGCTGCCGCTTTGGCTAGTGGTTTGATCTTATTTTTGTTAAACAGAATATGGTATGTGGATTTGTTTTTCTTGTTACACAGTTATGCAAACTATTCTACAATCTTCCCAACTGCTATTGTTTTCCAGTCTGAAATAAAGCCTTCCTAATATATTCTTGGAGATAATCAAGGCATAATTATCTCAATACTAAATAATGGAAGACCTGTACATTACACATTGGGAATTGTTCTTCTCCTTAGTAAACAAAAGTAATTGTGTTTAAGTGAACTGAATGAGAAAGAAGAATTTTTAAAAATTCAGAAAACATGTTATGGTATTGTACAAATTAGAATCAGTCAATAATTTGTGTATTATTATTATTATTTCATTTATATGCCTTCTCAAGACTCAACAATTATACAACCCAGTGTGCACAGCAATAGCCTTCATTCCATTGTATATGCCTGCTTATTACTAATAATATATTGTATAATAATACAATAAAATATTAAAAATAAGAAGCAGGTCATTTCCAATTAAGGTCTATCACTTAAGAAGCTTACAGCAATATCCAACAAGGTTATAGTATTTTTAATCCCAAAGTGCTACATTTTTGCATTTGTTTCACCTTGTTTTCCTTTTAAAAGTAAAGTTTATGAAATCATGAATGTAAAGGAAAGAAAATACACATCTGTAATGATTACTCAGATGAAGGTTTAGCCTATTTTGGACTTCTCTGTCAAGTCTAAATTTCTAGGATTTCCTAATTGTCTCCCAATGGGCAACAAAATTTTTGGTTCCTGAACACTTTGGGGTCTATCTTATAGATTTTTTGGTTGCTAATCACAAAAATAACTTGCAATTTAACTGATCATGTACCATTTTATAGGCATTTTCTTTTTACACAATGGCAATGTACACTCTTTAGTACCTGTTGATATGCTGCACACATGCAAGAAACTACACTGAAGCACACCCAGTACACAAAATACAACTGGAACATCTGAGGAGATATAATTACTCTAATCTAATGGCCTGCTGCTTGGAATGCAGTTCAGATTTACTAGGTACTGTTGTTACATATGCAAATATGACAGCGATGCAAGAGAGTCACATTAATTAAAAAGAAATAGCCATGTCAAAAGAATTTGGTTCCAGGACAGAAAAAACATGGCACATGAACCATTTATTGACCCAACAAACATATTTTTGCCTTTGCTTCACGTAAAATTCAGACTGTTGGGAAGAAAAATCTTTAAAGCAATGAACAAGGAAGGTGAAGGTTTTTGTTATTTGAGGCAGATGTTTCCAAATATAACTGATGCCAGGATTAAGGAAGGCATTTTTGTTGATCTACACATCAGATACATCATCAATGATAAGCAGTTTGAAGATCTGTTAGTGGGGCCAGAAAAAATTGCCCAGAAAGCATTCAAGGATGTCTTTGAGAAACTATATTCAGCCGGTTGACAAACTTCTTACAGCATGCAAGACCATGAAGTGCAATGAAGTCACTGAGGATTCATTTTCTGCATTCACCCTTGGACTTCTTTGTTGAAAATCTAGGTACAATCAGTGATGGACATGGTGAAAGATTTCACCAGTACATTGCCACAATGGAAAAACAGTATCAGGGCTGACTGGGTATTGTTGGACACTTCAGAAAGATGCAATGGACACTGACTACTAATAAAAATCAGCAGCAAAAATTAACCCTGTTGAATGCATGCAGTGTGTTGGAAATATTATGCAATTAAATACATAAGTCATTAAAGGTTAATTTCATAAGATTCCTACATGATACAGTCATTCTGAAATTATATTTGTGTTCAGTTTGAATGGCTCTATCATAATCAGCAAAAGATTTCCAGAAAGCAAAACTTGAAAAACTGTGTTGTCCAAGAATGCATTAATCACCTGCACTTAGTTGCCTGGGATCAGTCAAAATTGCTTAGATGAACCACCAATGAACAGATATGAAAAACAAAATATTTATTTGAAGTGCAAGAGTGATGTGTGTTCTATGAAATACCTAATCTTTAATTGCTACAAGGTTTCCCAACCCTCTATAAAATGTTTGCCACTCATCTGTGCAGGAGCTACATTAGCATTGATTATTGTTATTGACTCTTTCCCATTGATTCTACTGAAGTTGCTTCAAGACATGTACAAACATATTAGGCTACTAAATAAAGAAAATGCACTCCATGCCTTTTCTGCCTCCGCTAATCTCTCCTTATTCTCAAGGCAAATTGATCTATTGGCAAACAAATTATATGACAAAAGTGATATTTATGCACTTGGTAGCCGCTACCGCAGCTACCATTCTAACCTAAAATAGTCTCAAATTATAATGATGCATGGCATGGAAATAATAAAAACAGAGTAAATATGGCAGTCATATGTTTTGCATATAATGATGAAAAATGCAACTGCTGGCCCAGACAACACATTTGTGATTCAAAAAAATAGAGGGAGGAGAGAGAGAGAGAAGAAGAATGAATGTGTTGGAGATCAATCTAGGCTCTAAGCAGCTTCTCATCAGGATGTGAAATGGAGGACTAGCTAAACAAACTACTGAGTTTCAATGCCTTATCAACCAAAACAAATCGGATAATATCCTCTGAAGGGTTTCCGTTAATGCAAGATTCCCGAGAGGATTTTTTCACCATCTGCACAAATGAGGCCATGATAACTTTTCCATGACATTTGTACGAACAGTTGGGAGCCGTCTCATCTTAATTAATAAACAATTACTCACATACTGGTTTCATGCTTGCATCCCAAACATTCCACACACAAAGAACAATAAAACAAAGCCATATGCTGATCGGTAATGGAATATAGTCTGTGCTAATTAATCGATCCACAGTTTAACTAGGGCTGATATATGCTGAGGCACGTGGGGGCAGGTCCAATTTGTAGCTCTTGTATGGTTTGCACAGATATTCTGCGCTTGCAGTCATGCTGATCCATGGGAAGTGGAAATGGGGCCCATTGTATGGCACAAGTGTCCACCTTGTTGCCATCAGAGCTTCCGGCACTTTCCATCACACACTAATCATTGCGATGGTCTAAGAGAAAAATAACAGCAATCTTTGGTTAATGCACCTTAAATGGCAGCTACAGGAATTCTGGGCCTATTTCAATTAGATATGCTAATGACATCATTCGTTCATTGCCATCATGTCCCCTGCAACCTGCCCTCCCTTAGCAATCTTTAGATGTGATAAGAATGCAACGCTGGGTAATTGGAAGGGCACCAAGATGGTAAGAGGATTTGCTCATGGGCTCCTCCCAGCTAGACAAGGACCTTTCACTGAGATGATGTTTTGTTTGTTTGTTTTGTTTTTAATAGTTGGAAGTGTTATGTATGTAGGTTTGAATGTTATTGGTTTATTTGAACTGTTCTTGTAAAATGTCAAATGGTATTGGTTTAAATAGTGCGGGAAGAATCCCTGCACTCCCATTGGCTGGCAGCTACGGCTGCAGGCTATAAGAAGCAGCCGTAGCCAAGCCAGGACGGGTCCATTCGAGCTGTAGTCACTAATAAAGTCTTTTGCTGGAACTCCTCGCGTCTGACTCTTCATGCAAACTTAACACTGGCGACGAAGGTGGGATTTCCCTGAAGAGAAGACAACGACGAACAAACAACTGAGCGAGATGGCTGCGCTGAACACCCCCAGCACCGTTCGATCCGGCGACGGAAGACTGGGAATCGTATGCAGATCGTTTCCACATGTTCCTGGAGGGGAACGATCTCGCCGGCATCCCCGAGAGACGGAGGAGGCGGTCTTTCTCACGCACTGCGGTCCGGCAGTCTTCAAAATGGCGAAGGCGTTGGAGCAGCAGAGCTGAAGGTAATGGAATGGCCTGATTTAGAAAAACTTTTGAGAGCCCATTACGCCACAAGTATCGTGCCTCATTAAGAGACACAAATTTTACCGTCGGGATCAAGGGGATAGCGAGAATGTTAATGACTTTGTGGCAAGTTTAAGGGACATTGGGGGTGCTTGTGACTTTACCAACTTAGAAGAGGCCATGCGTGATCGGTTTGTTTTAGGCCTTAAAGATAAGGTTTTACAAAGCAAACTATTAATGAAACCTAAGATCACGTTTAAAGAGGCCATTGAAGAAGCTGTTTCAGCGGAAGCCACCAAGTCCTCAGCAGCGGCCATGAAAAAGATTAACAAGGCCTCAAGCCAGGCCTCAAGCCATTCTGATGGGGATAAATCCACATCTACTCATTGCGAACAAATAGACTCTGATTCTGATGGCAGTGAGGCAGAGGAGGGATATTTAAACTCAGAATGGAGAAGAAAAGAAAAGACTCTGGGAAGAACAGGCAAGGGTTCTATTGCAGAGGCTGGGGGGGGCCACCCCGCACTGATTGCAAATTCTTTGACTCCATTTGCCTACGTTGTGAGAAACGGGGTCACATAGCCAGAGTCTGCAAATCATCCAGAACTCCACCAGCTAGGAAGAAATTCCCTGATAGAGACTTTAAGCCCAACAATTTCCTTGAAAAAATGGGGTGAAATTTAGAAGCAAATGGCAAGAATGAAACGCACCAAACAATCACTATTGGTCATTCTTCACCCTTAAAAAGCAGAAAAGTACATGTGAAGGTGTTTATTGAAGGAAGACCTTGCCAAATGGAAGTGGACTCAGGCTCTTATTTATCTATGGTGTCATGGGACACCATCCACAGACTTTTTCCCAAAATTCAGAAAAAGCATTTCCAGAAGCAAGCACTGACTCTCAAAGACTACCAAGGGAACAAGATTCCAGTAGTTGGAGCGAGAGATTTCAACGTGCAGTTTAAAGGCCACACCAAAAGTTTGCCCCTGACCATCGTGGACAAGGATCGCCCAAGTTTGCTGGGACTTGAGTGGTTCAAGCCACTTGGCATCGAGGTGACTGGCATCCATCACGTGAGCAGTTCTGACTGGGAAGAGTCCTTGAAGTCTGAGTTTCCAGAGGTCTTCAGCGAAGGACTGGGCAAGTATATGGGGACCCCTATTGCTTTCAGCCTAGACCCCAAGGTGCCCCCAATTCGTTTAAAGCCCAGGAGGGTCCCATTTGCTTTAAAGGAAAAAATTGATGCACAATTAGATAAACTCATTGCTCAAGGGGTTTTAGAGCCTACTGACCACTCCAGATGGGAAACACCCATAGTCACACCAGTCAAGCCTGATGGGTCAGTGAGAATCTGTGGTGACTACAAGGGGACACTTAACCATGCGCTGCAACAGAGCGCATATCCTGTACCAGTTGTGCATCATCTGCTCCATTCCCTTGGCAGGGGTACCGTATTTGCTAAACTGGATTTGGCTCAGGCATATCAACAATTGATGATGATGATGCCACTGCAGAGGCACAAACAATTGTGACCCATAGAGGTGCCTTCAAATGTAAAGACTACAATTTGGAGTAAGCGTGGCACCTGGCATTTTTCAAAGCCTTATGCAAAGAATGTTGCAAGGACTGCCAGGGGTAGTACCTTATTTTGATGATGTATTAATCTCTGCTGAAAATGACACTCAGCTTCAAGAAAGACTCAGAGAAGTCCTTACCAGATTCAGAAAAGCGGGTTTAAAAGTCAAGGAAGACAAATGTACACTCAAAACAGACAGAGTTGAGTTCCTGGGGTATATGATTGACAAGCATGGCATCCATCCTACTGATGCCAAGGTTAAAGCAATCAATGAAGCCCTAAACCTCGATGCAAGGCAGATTTGCAGGCCTTCCTTGGCCTTATTAACTTTACCACATGTTTCTACCTCACAAAGCATCTATTGCTGAGCCTTACATCGCCTACTTGATAAGAATGCTGTTTGGATCTGGGGCGGAAGGAACAGTCAGCATTTAACAGTATTAGAGACTAATGTCTGATGCTGTATTGATACAATTCTCTGAGAATTTACCTGTTGTTCTGACTTGTGATGCATCCCCTTTGGAGGTGGTTTGAGTCACAGGCTTCCCCCCTGGAAGGGAAGCCCCAATGCATTTTACTTGATAAGAATGCTGTTTGATCTGGGGCGAAGGAACAGTCACATTTAACAGTATTAAGAGACTAATCACGCCTGATGAGAGGAATGCATAGTAGTCCAGTTCCCAATGGAAGGGAAGCCCCAATTGCATTTTACTCTCGACGCTGTCCAAAGCAGAGAGGAATTATAGCCAGGACAAGGAAGCTTTAGCAGTTGTTGCAGCTGTTAAGAAATTTCATGAATATCTGTATGGCAGGTCATTCACCATTGTTACAGATCACAAACCTTTATTAGGCATTGTGGCAGGAGACAAACCACACCTAATATCCTGTCACCAAGAATGCTGAGGTGGACTGAATTTCTTGCAGCCTATTCATACAAACTGATTCACAGGCCTGGCAAGGACATTGGACATGCTGATGCACTGAGTCGTTGCCCACTACCTTGCCACAAGGAGGACTTTGAACTTGAAACTCACACCTTTTTCCTGGAGACCGTTGCTAAGCTTCCAGTCCATGCTGCTGAGATTGCCAAAGAAACTGCCAAAGATGCTGTATTGGCACCTGTTATGGGCTGGATTAAGAAAGGTTGGCCTCTTCAAGATCTACCTCACCTTGCCCAACCTTTTAAGTCCAGGCAAACTGAATTATCTGTATTAAGAGGATGTATTTTGTGGGGTAACAGGGTGGTTATTCCTGCAAAACTGCAAAGGGAGGTTTTGGAAATGTTACATGAGGGTCATCCTGGTATTGTAAGGATGAAGGGATTGGCCAGGAGTTATGTATGGTGGCCAGGTATTGACAAAATGGTTGAAAACTGGGTAGCCTCTTGTCCCAATTGCCAGGTAGTCAGACCTGCCCCACCTCACGCCCCCACACAGGAATGGGAATGTCCTAGGGGCCCATGGTCTAGAATCCACATTGATTTTGCAGGCCCTACAAGAGGGCACACTTTTCTAGTGATAGTAGATGCATACTCCAAATGGCTAGAGGTAATTCCAATGACATCCACTACTACTGAGGCTGTTATCAAGCAGCTCAGAAAATTGTTTGTAACCCATGGGTTACCAGATGTCCTTGTCTCTGACAATGGCCCTCAATTCACATCTAACATTTTTGAATCCTTTCTAGCTCAACAGGGCATCAGACATGCCCTCACTGCCCCTGGCACCCTTCGGCCAACGGCCGGGCTGAACGCATGGTACGCTTTACCAAAGAGAAGCTTCAGCAGCTGGGTCCTGGGGACATCACTGAGAAGCTTGAAAAGCTTCTTAGTGTTCAACACATCACTCCTAGCCCATCAACTAACTTGTCCCCAGCAGAGTTGTTGATGGGCAGGAAACTTAGGTCTTCCCTTGACTGCCTTCATCCCACTTACGCACCCAACGCACCACTGGATTCCACTTCCAAAGTTCGTTCTTTAGTGTGGGAGATTCTGTCTATGCTAGGAACCTTATAGGTGAACCTTTGTGGATTCCTGCTGAAATAACTCACATCACTGGCCCTCGGTCTTACAGGGTACAAACAGAGGATGGCCTCCTCTGGAGCAGGCACATTGACCAACTTAGATCCAGGTTCCCTCAGGAACATCGCCCCTGTCTCCCTCTGGGTCCCTCACCTGATGTCTCTTCTAGGGGAAGGGGGGAACAGGAGGAAAATCAGCAAACAGGAATCAACCCCATGTAACGAGCCATTGCGACAGGAACCATCCCGAACCCTGTCACAATGCCAAGACCCATCCATAGAAGTGGAGCCATTACAGGAACCATCCGAACCCTGTCACAATGCCAAGATTCATCCTTAGAAGTGGAAGATTGCACATCACTACCTGACTTGGGTGCTGTCATTGGAATGGAGATGGGTTGGGAGGAGAGACCAGATTCTAACAGTCTAACAGGGTCTCCTTTCACAGGAAGTCCCAACAGGGAAATGTCAGCAGACACATTTCCCTCTCACTGGGTGAGAACGTTAAAACTTCTGAACCACGAAGGTCTCAACGTACACGTAAGAGCCCCACCTATTTAAGGGAATACATTAGATAGGTTGGGGTTTGGTATGGACTGAACCTAGTGGGGAGGGGTGTTATGTATGTAGGTTTGAATGTTATTGGTTTATTTGAACTGTTCTTGTAAAATGTCAAATGGTATTGGTTTAAATAGTGCGGGAAGAATCCCTGCACTCCCATTGGCTGGCAGCTACGGCTGCAGGCTATAAGAAGCAGCCGAAGCCAAGCCAGGACAGGTCCATTCGAGCTTTAGTCACTAATAAAGTCTTTTGCTGGAACTCCTCGCGTCTGACTCTTCATGCAAACTTAACAGGAAGTTTGCCTGCAAAAAGGTGAGCAGAAGAAGTGGGAGAATAACTGCTTTACCTTAAAATGGAGAGACTTTTTCCTGAGGTGGAATGACCAAATGTTACTTATTACTCACCAGTAGAACTCATTAAGCATTATTAGTTCACACAAATGGGCAAGAACATAATTATATACTTTCTAGCTCTCCCAATCAGGGGTGGGCTGCTGGGGGTTTGCAGGGGTTTGGGAGAGCCCCTAGTTAAGATTCTTTGCAGTTTGGAGAACCCCCAAATCCCACTCCTGGCTGGCCCCGCCCACCATGCCCTTCCCCTCCCAGGAGTCCCCACACGGCCCGTTTTGGATGCAGGTAAGTGCAGGGTGTGTGTGGAGCTTCCAGGAGGGTGAAAAACGGACCTCCCAGAAGTTCAGGAAGGACGGAAATGGCCCCATTTCTGGCTTCCAGAGAGCCTCCAGAGCCCAGGGAGGCCGTTTTCACCCTCCCGGAAGCTCAAGGAAAGCCTCCGGAGCCTGGGGAAGGCAAAAATGCCCCCTCTGCTGCTGGTGCAGGAGGCCAACTAGGCCACACCCACATGACCATGCCCACCCAGCAACTGGGCAGAGAACCTGTTGCTAAAATTTTTGAAGCCCACTCCTGCTTCCAACCCCCAAAGAGCAACTCTGTCTGTCTGTTTCTCTGTGTCTCTGTGTCTCTGTCTCTCTCTCTCTCACACACACACACACAGAGTGGATACCACCTATGGATTTGTACGTGCCTTCTTCCTCCCAAATGCTATTGTAACATCAAAGCTTGAAATGCAGGTGAAAGTTTTCTGCTTAGATAAAATATCTATGGACCTCTGAGAAGAAAAAAATGTTTTAGGGGAAGAACTCCTTGCAGACCTGTAGTACCAACTGCAAAAATATGGAAGATCTCTACAGAAAGGTAAAATAAAACCTGAGAAATTTTGAGGGAACACGTGCATTTTCATTAGATTACCTCATCAATGTCCTACCTATATTATTAGTTATTATATTTTCATCTAGGTGAAAACCTTTGCGTTTCTGCTTTCATTATGAGATTTATAACATTGTTTGTTTATATTTTACCGGCTTTTTTTTTAGCATTTAGTATTTCAGTATCAATGTGGGTTTTTGGTGTCACTTACCAGTGTCCAAACAGTGTCCAGAAATGTCCTCGTAAGGAGAACCAGATTGTGGAGAACACCTATACATGAGTAACATTGTTAAGCAAATCATAAATTATCACATCCCTTTGGTTTATGTATCAGGATTTCGTATAGATGTATAAAAGGAGGAGAGGCTGCAGTGTGATGTCCATACTACAAAATAAGAATTTTCTTTCCTCAACCCCCACCGCCCACATGTCTTCCTTCATCCTCCAAATTTTCTATTTTATTACTAAGTTGGAATCGGGATATTCTTTATTTCTGGAAAAGTTCTAGAGCAGGGGTCCCAAAGATAAAGTTGTGCCAAAGAAATCCCAGGACAGGGGCAAGGAAAGAAAAGGAATCCCTGCTCTGAAAAGGGAGTACCCTCCCAAGAAAACAAAGGAGTCAAAACCTTATTTACTCATACTTTAAAAAAAAAAAATTTAACAGGCATTAAAAAACAATTTCAGTTTCACTTTCCCAGGTTCAAATCTCTTTGCTTAACATATGTAATATGTTAACATATTTATACCCCTCTATGATTTTAAGCATTAGGAATTCTCTATTTAACTAGATTTAAGAAAAGCACTTACATTAAGTTAGTGGCAATTTTCTATATCTCACAGGCAATGGATTAGTGTGGAACTACTTTATAACCATCAGACATAAACTTTTGGTCTTTTCTTAATTCCATCTGTCTTCTGACACATCCTCATTCCTAGATTCCAAAGTGGTTTTCCTTTTCAGAAATTCTGTGAGTCTCATCCTCAAAAACTTTTTGGACTTCATCTACTCAGGCACAGATGAGCCTTTAACAGTACAAAAACTACCCAAATCATTTTAGGCTATCTAATCACTCTTTTCTGGATTATATTCAATAGCCATAAGAACCAAATCTATTCTAACCAATGTAGTACCTCTAGTACTGCCATCATCTCTATAACCATACATCTGCTTGCCAGAATTTTGTCGTATTTCATCTTGTATTGATAAAGACTGTCTTCTTATTACCAAAGCAGAAGAAGATATCTAGTACAGAAAGTGTTTAAATTATTCAGGGATGCAGGGATACATGAAGAACTAATGAAACAGAGCAAGGTTATCTCAAAACCTGTTTTGTATTTTGAACAAGTGAATCCCATAAAGGGAAGGTATCTTTAGGGAGTCTCCTGATCTTAGACTTCAGACTGGCTCATATTGAGGTAGTTCTTCAGATAGCTTTGAAATCATTTAAAGTTTAACATCTTAAATTGTTTTTGACAAACATTGTAAATTTTATAACACATCTAGAAATTTAACTGCTGTATTTTAGTTAAATTTCTGGAGATTCAAATGCAGCACTGCATATAACACATTGCGCAGACAGTCAATATGTAATTAAGGAACAGGTGACTCCTGTTAAATCTAGCTTAGAAGTAGTTGCCACTAGATGTAATAGTGCAGTTGCATTCTTTTCTAGAATTGTCACTTGAGAATCCAAACATTATTGAAAAGTAAGAAGTATTTCCAGATCATTCAAAGGGATTATATAATATATATCCACCTAGAATAGAGAATATCCCAATCCCTGATCATCATACTTATTGATCAGTTCACTTCTGCTTCAGCATTTTCTTCTTTAAAATAAGGATTGGCTAAATCAGAGGTCTCCAAACTTGGCAACTTTAAGACTTGTGGACTTCAACTCCCAGAATTACTCAGACAGCTTTGCTGGCTGGAGAATTCTGGGAGTTGAAGTCCACAAGTCTTAAAGTTGCCAAGTTTGGGGACCCCTGTTATAAATGATCTTCCAGCTAAAAAACTCCCAACAGCTTTTATTTCTACCCAGAGATTTGGCAGGGAAGAGAGAGAGAAAAAAGGAAACTTCCACTTGTAAATCAACTCTCCTAAGCCTGAGGGCTATTTCTTCATCCCTTTAAGGGAGCTATACAACTACTGTGTCCCCCACCTTTTAGTGCACAGCCTTTTGAAAACACCCAGCACCTGAGGTCGCTGCCCACCCCACCTGGCATACAGATGAAGCAAGCAGGTTTAGCGCCCTCCCCCCACGCTTGCCTGCTAACCATCCAAGTAATCCTGGGCAGCTTAGTGAGATGTAAGAGAGCACTCCCGCGCATCTGCAGAGAGCTGCAGGGTGATGCCTATATTCCGAAAGAGATATTGGCAGGGGTGGGATTCTATAGGTTCACACCTATTCATTAGAACTGTTATGTATGTAGGTTTGAATGTCATTGGTTTAGTTTGAATTGTTCTTGTAAAATGTCAAATATGATTGGTTTGAAAAATGCGGGAAAACCCTGCACTCTGATTGGCTGGCAACTGCGGCTGCTGGCTATAAGTAGCAGCCGTAGCCCAGCCGAGAGGGGTCCATTCGAGCTGTAGCCACTAATAAACTCTTCACTGAAGCTCTTCGCGTCTGACTCTTCATGCAAACTTAACAAGAACTGGTTGTTAACATTCTAAGCAGTTCAGAGAACCGGTTGTTAGAAGAAATTACTGGCCTAATCCTGTAAGGAAGGCAGGAAGGAAACATTCTGGTGTTGCTTACAGAAACTGCTTCTCCATTGACCCTTATTACATTCTTGGCAGGGCTAGACTTCCTGTCTCAGGAACTTGGCCCAACCTTTTAAGTCCATGCAAACTGAATTATCTGTATTAAGAGGATGTATTTTGTGGGGTAACAGGATGGTTATTCCTGCAAAACTACAAAGAGAGGTTTTGGAAATGTTACATGAGGGTCATCCTGGTATTGTAAGGATGAAGGGATTGGCCAGGAGTTATGTATGGTGGCCAGGTATTGACAAAATGGTTGAAAACTGGGTTGCATCTTGTCCCAACTGTCAGGTAGTCAGGCCTGCCCCACCTCTCACCCCCAAACAGGAATGGGAATGTCCTAGGGGCCCAGGGTCTAGGATTCACATTGATTTCGAGCCCTACCAGAGGGCACACCTTTCTTATTATAGTAGATGCATATTACAGATGGCTAGAGGTAATCTCTATGGCATCCACCACAACTGATGCTGTCATCAAGCAGCTCCAAAACTTTTGTAACCCATGGGTTACCCGATGTTCTTGTCTCTGACAATGGCCCTCAATTTACATCCAACATTTTTGAATCCTATTTAGCACAACAGGGTATCAGACATGCCCTCACTGCCCTGGGCACCCTTCGCTAACGGCCTGAACGCATGGTACGTTTTACCAAGGAGAAACTTCAGCAACTGGGTCCTGGGGACATCACTGAGAAAGTTGAAAAACTTCTTAGTGTTCAGCACATCACTCCTAACCCATCTAATAACTTATCCCCAGCAGAGTTGTTGATGGGTAGGAAACTTAAGTCTTCCCTTGACCGCCTTAATCCCACTTACACACCCAACGCACCACTAGATTCCACTTCTAAAGTTTGCACATTCAGTGTGGGTGATTCTGTTTATGCTAAGAACCTTATGGGTGAACCTTTGTGGATTCCTGCTGAGATAACTCCATTCACAGGCCCTTGTTCTTACAGGGTACAAACAGAGGATGGAATCCTCTGGAGCAGGCACATTGATCAACTTAGATCCAGGTTTTCTCAGGAACATCGCACTTGTTCCTCTCTAGTTCCCTCACCTGATATCAATTCTAGGGGGGAAGGGGAGGAGCAGGAAGATAATCAGCAAGCAAGAATCCATCCCATGTGTAACGAGCCATTACGACAGGAACCATTCCAAAACCTGTCACAATGCCAAAATCCATCCTTAGAAGTGGAAGATTGTACATCACTACCTGACTTGGGTGCTGACATTGGGCTGGAGATGGGTTGGGAGGAGAGACCAGATTCTAACAATCAAACAGGGTCTTCTTTCACAGGAAGTCCCAGTAGGGAAATGTCAGCAGACACATTTCCTCTCTCACTGGGTGAGAATGTTAAAACTTCTGAACCATGAAGGTCTCAACATACACGTAAGAGCCCCACCTATTTAAAAGAATACATTAGATAGGTTGGGGTTTGGTATGGACTGAACCTAGTGGGGAGGGGTGTTATGAATGTAGGTTTGAATGTCATTGGTTTAGTTTGAATTGTTCTTGTAAAATGTCAAATATGATTGGTTTGAAAAATGCGGGAAAACCCTGCACTCTGATTGGCTGGCAACTGCGGCTGCTGGCTATAAGTAGCAGCCGTAGCCCAGCCAAGAGGGGTCCATTCGAGCTGTAGTCACTAATAAACTCTTCACTGAAGCTCTTCGCGTCTGACTCTTCATGCAAACTTAACAAGAACTGGTTGTTAACATTCTAAGCAGTTCAGAGAACCGGTTGTTAGAAGAAATTACTGGCCTAATCCTGTAAGGAAGGCAGGAAGGAAACATTCTGGTGTTGCTTACAGAAACTGCCTCTCCATTGACCCTTATTACATTCTTGGCAGGGCTAGACTTCCTGTCTCAGGAACTTCTCTGGAGTTTTCCCCGCTCCTTTGCTGGTACTTTGCTTGTGTGGAGTGACCATTCAAAGTTACAATGGCACTGAAAAAAGTGACTTATGACCATTTTTCACACTTATGACTGTTGCAGCATCCCCACAGTCATGAGAGGCCAGGCAAGGAGATGCGTGTCTCAATGTG
The DNA here is from genome assembly GCA_009733165.1 of Naja naja. Classification (NCBI taxonomy): domain Eukaryota; kingdom Metazoa; phylum Chordata; class Lepidosauria; order Squamata; family Elapidae; genus Naja; species Naja naja. Next base: position 216,358,906 of record CM019149.1, on the reverse strand, counting down.
AGTGATGTTGAGTTGGCCACGCCCAGCCAGCCACATAACCAAGCCACGCCCACCAACTAAGCCATGCCCACAGAACCGGTTGTTAAAAAATTTGAATCCCACCACTGGATATTGGAGTAGGTGTGCTTTTCCTGCTTCTGTTGCAACCATCTTGGGCAAGGCGACTTAACTGGCAGCGATCAAATGAAACATCTTCCAGCTCTTCAAGATTGAGTTTAAGAGCACCCCATGGAAGAAGCCGAGAAGCCGAGAGCAAGGCAGGGGCTCCACAAGGAGTGTGAAGGGAGGCAGACACCACGCCTCTGAGGAAAAGAGGAGGTGAAGCCCTGGCTGTCACCTGGGAGGGGACCATGGAGGGACATGTCACATGCCCCTGTCACCCTCACAGTTGCTACTTTTGCTCTTGGCTTCTTCCATGGGGAGCTCTTAAACTCAATCTTGAAGTCCCCCCTCTCATCGCAAATGGCTCCCAGGCAACAGAGAGAAGCAGGATTCAACCGGGCAGCTTCTCTGCTGCCTGGCAGCTGTTTCCAGTGAGAGGGGGATTTAGAGGCTTCTCACTCTGCTGAGAGAGAGGCACTCTCACTCTCACTCTCCCCTCCCTCAAGCGCCCACCCCACTGGCATCCCAACTGCCTGCAAAGTGCAAACTTACCTTCCTCCTGTGGCTGGTGGCAGAGGGAAAGCTGAGCCAGTCAGGGCAGAGCCATCACCACTTGGCTGCTCACCAGCCCACATCTTGTCCCCTGCTCAGATTCTCTGCAGCTGCTGGGGCTCATGGCTGCCAGGGGTTGCTGGAGGCAACTAGGAAGTGTGCGTCTGCCTTCATTGCCCCTCTGCCAGCTGCCCCTCTCTCGCCTGGCTGAGCGTTTTAGCCGAGTGTGGGCCACCAAGGAAGATCTGCTCTTGTGAGGCTTGACTTGCAACATTGTCACAGAATGCGGCCCGCATTCAACCAAAGTGTGCAGGGTGGAGGGCGGCAGAGGGAAGAGGCGGCAAGCAAAGGGGGAATGCAGGCCCAGGCGCCATAGCGTTGTGCTCCCTGGTCGCCCCCTCCCTCCACCCCTAACAGGCAAGCAGCTGCAGAAAATCCAGGCAGAGGGCGAGATGCAGGCTGATAGAGACCTAAGTGGCAATGGGTCAGCCCTGACTCACCTTCCTGTCTGCCACCAGAGAGCCAGGTAAGCTGGAGGCTGGGACGTTTGGGGGGGAAAACTTGCTAGGCTGTGAGAGCCGCATCGGCGGTCCCCATGGCTAAGCAAGTTAGGCAAGTGGGGTGGGGGGAACCTTGCTAGGCCACAAGAGCTGCATGGGCAGCCCTCATGGCTAAGCAAGCCAGACAGGGATGGGGGGAGCAGCTAGCTAGGCCATGAGCACTGAGGGTGGCAGTGGCATGGCGGTGGCCTAGGACAGCCCGGGAGTCAGGACTCAACTGGGGCTTGTGATGGTGGTGGCAGCAAGGGCAGTGATGGCAGCAGTAGCATGGTGGTGGCAGCCTAGGCTGGCCCAGGAGTCAGGACACAACTTGGGCTGGCGGCAGCAGCAGCAGCATGTAGGCAACTGGGACTTGCAGAGCCTCACTCACCTAGGCAGATCATGGTGGAAGGCAGATAGCAATGGCCGGTGGGTGGGTGAAGGCAGACTGCAGGCAGTGATGGTTCATGGCTGAGATGAGGGGCAGGGCGGGCGGGTTAGAATGCAGTCTGCTTGTTGCACATACACACAATGTTGCTCATGCACGATAAGGACTGACTGGGCAGGGAGTGAAGAAGCAGGCAGAAAGGGGCGGGGCCAGCCAGGGGCAGTTCTCCAAACTACCAGGAATCGTAACAACAGGTTCTACCAAACTGGTCCGAACCAGTAGAATCCCACCCCTGGCCACAGGTAATCTTGTGGGTTTCAAATGTGTAATCTGCTGCTGGAACCATGTCTTTCCTCCTGTCTATAGAAAAGACAGCCCTGAATCGAGCTGTTTAAAATTCATTTTGCATCTAGTGTTTTTCATAGTAAGATTCATCATCTAATTGGAAATTCTGGGCAAAAGGATCTTTTAGAATTTGACAACAGTTTAAGATGATTTGAGATTTTCTCTTTAACCTTTACAAACATTAATAGGATTTATGCTGTACAGCATCACACAAAAGGTTAAAAAAAAAAGCAAAATCATAAGAGTCAGGGAATGGTCTCTATTGTATTTCTTCACCTTACTTTTCATTGGCCCCCGACCTTCACTTCTTTCGTAAAGACTTGGTTATTCAAACAGGCTGGCCTGGACTAAGGGGGGTGGTGGTGTTTTAATATTTTTAAATGTTTGTAAATGGGTTTTAATGATTGGTCTAATTTGGTTTAATTCCATTTTAACTTTTGTATTTGTATGGTTGTTTTTTATGTGAGCCGCCCTGAGTCCTTCAGGAGAGAATTAAAATTGAATAGCTTGGCTGCAATTGCTTCTCCACGTGTCCAAAATTCCACCTCTAAGCTCTGTGCCCCCATACTTCATAAAAACCTTACTTAAACACAATAGATGACAATTCACTAGTTTTTTATACAACAATGGACTGAATAACAGAACAACAAAATAATAGTGTTGCAAGGGACCTCAGTGGTCTTCTAGTCCAACTCGGCTGCACAGGCAGGAAACCCTATACCATTTCAGACAAATGGTTGTTCAGTCTCTTCTTAAAAACCTTCAGTGATGGAGCACCCACAGCCGTTCCACTGATTAATTGTTCTAACTGTCAGGAAATGTCTCCTTAGTTCTAGGTTGTGTCTCTCCTTGGTTAGTTTCCACTCATTGTCCTGCCTCCAAGTGCTTTGGAGAATAGCTTGACTCCTCCTCTGCTTTGTGGCAGCTCCTTAGGGTTGCCACAAAGACTGCAGCATTTCACTGTAGAAAAAGATTGTGGATTATTATTATTATTATACACAAAAAACAACAGTATACACAGCAAACGAGATAACTATGCTGGGTTTCGTATCACAAATCACTAGTCAAAACACTTCCCAAGCATTTAGGACTGTGTGATGTATCGGCGGATTATGCGAGCAGATCCCAGTAAGGTGGCCCTCTACAGCTGACCAGTGGTGATCTTGTCAGCGCCAATTGTTTTTAAGTGCTTGCCTAGGTCTTTAGGCACAGCACCCAGTGTGCTGAATACCACTGGAACCACCTGCACTGGTTTATGCCAAGGTCTCTGCAGTTCGATTCTCAAGTCCTGATATCTGGTGATTTTTTCAAGTTGTTTCTCATCGATTCTGCTGTCACCAGGTATGGCAATGTCGATGATCCACACTTTTTTCTTCTCCACAATCATGATATTTATTTATTTATTTATTTATTTATTAATGGGACTTATATGCTGCCCCATCTCCGAAGACTCGGGGCGGCTTACAATAAAAACAAACACAATAAATATTTAAAAAAGAATTAAACTAATGGTCCCAATTAATACAAAACTTAAAAACCACCAAAATCTAAAACACCCCACCCATGGGTCACAGCCCGGATTGGTCAAATAACCAGGTCTTCAGGTCATGGCGGAAGGTGGGAGGTCAGGGGCCAGCGAGCCCCAGGGAAGTTGGTTCCAGAGTTCAGGGACGCGACAGAGTAGCACGTCGTCGAGGGACCGCCAGCCGGCATTGCCTGGCTGATGGGACCAAGGAGTCCCTGTCTGTGACTTCGTACAGGGCGGTTAGTATCGATGTCGGCAGCAGTCTCTCCCTTAAGTAATAAGGACCCATGTCATGTAGGACTTTGTATGTTAAAGTTAAAACCTTGAATCTCACCGGAGGGCAACCGGCAACCAATGCAGGCAGCGAGGAGGGGGCTAACATGGGAGAACGGAAACTCCCATCACCGCCCGCCCCCGCATTTTGCACCAGCTGCAGTCTCGGATGGTATGCAAGGGCAGTCCTAGATAGAGAGCATTGCAGTAGTCGGTCGCGTAACAAGGGCATGAGTGACAAGGGCATGAGCTGGACGCTCCTCCAGGGCATCCCGGTTCCTCGCCCTATCCACAGGGGCAACGGTCAGCGAACATTCTAAGCTGGCGGGATGCGGTATGTACAACCACTCAGTCTTGGCGGGTTGAGTCAAAGCATGTTGCCGTCCATCCAGATTCGTACCGCATCCAGACAGCGAGTCATCACGGAGGGCATCACTGATCTGGTTTGGGGTGGAGATATACAGTTGAGTATCATCCGCATATTGATGATACCTCACCCCAAAACCACGGATGATCTCACCCAGCGGTTTCATGTAGATGTTAAATAAGAGGGGAGAGGACCGACCCCTGAGGACCCCACAAGTGAGCGCCCTTGGGGCGACCTCTGCCCCCTGCCAACACCGATTGCGCAGCCCTGCAGGAGGAGGCCACCGAGAACAGTGCCCACCCCCAGCCAAATGCGCCAAAGGATACCATGGTCGATGGTATCGAAAGCTGCTGAGAGGTCTAATAGGACCAGGACAGAGGAAAAACCCTGTCCGTGCCCTCCAGAGATCATCCAACAGTGCGACCAATGCCGTCTCCATGCTGAAACCAGGCCAGAAGCCTGATTGGTACAGATCGAGGTAGTCCGTTTCCTCCAGGAAAAGCGGAAATTGCTGGGCCACCACACTCTCAACAACCTTCGCCAAAAAGCGAAGGTTGGAGACTGGACGAAAGTTGTCTAACACGGTCGGATCCAGGGCAGGCTTCTTCAGGAGGGGCCTCACCATCGCCTCCTTCAAGGCGGAGGGAAAGACACCCTCTCTCAAAGAAGCATTGACAACTGCCCGGATCCAGCCGCAGGTGACCTCCCTGGCGGCATAAGCCAACCAGGAGGGGCACGGGTCCAACAAACATGTGGTGGAACTCAGGCGCCGCATAATCCCATCCACTTCATCCTCGGAAACAGGATCGAACTCATCCCAAAACATAATGGCCAGACTCCCGCATCCCGCTCCTCCAACCACTGCAAATCAGAGGACAACCGCTCCGAATCCGAGCGATCTTATCCGACAGATATTGCCCAAATTCCTCAGCCCTTCCCGGTCCGGCCCCTCCTCTGGACGAAGGAGGGAGCGTGTGACCTGGAACAGGGCGGCGGTTATCTGCGGACGCTATGAGAGCTGAGAGATAAGACGTTCTCGCCGCTCTCATCGCTCCCAGGTAAGTCCTAATATGGGCTCTTAACTGGGCTCGATCGGCCTGGGAGCGGGTGGCCCTCCACCTGCTCTCTAAGCCCCTTCGACGGCGTTTCATCTCCCGGAGCTCCTCTGAATACCAGGGAGCCATTCGGGATCCACGGCGTGTAAGGGGTCGCATGGGGACAACCCTGTCGAGGGCCTCCGACGCAGCCCGCTGCCAGGCGGTCATTAGATCCTCGGCAGAGCTGTGAGTCAGGGAAGAGGGAAAAGGCCCCAGCTCTGTCTGGAACCGCTCCGGGTCCATAAGGCACCTGGGGAACCACCTCGTGGCTCCTCATCCCAGCAGTGGGGGCTTGTTGGAAGACCAGCCGTAGGAGATAGTGATCAGACCATGGAACGGGCAAAGACGTAAAAGTGGCCTGCCCTCTGTCACTATGCCACCACTCAGAGACAAAAACAAGGTCGAGTATTCCCCCTCATGAGTGGGGCCATGAATTAATTGGGTCAGGCCCAATTAAGCCATGAATTCCTGGGCCAATCCCGACGCACCCCCCAGGGAAGGCAGGTTAAAGTCCCCCAGGACTATAAGGCCTGGGATCTCCACCGCCACCCCTGAGAGGACGTCCAGGAGCCCAGGCAGGGTTGCTGTCACACAGCTGGGAGAAAGGTATGCAAGCAGCAAACCCACCTGACCATTTGGCCCCCACTTCAGGAGGAGGGTCTCACTCCCTATCTCTGGGATAGTGACCTCCTTGGAAGCAAGGTCTCCCTAATAACCACAGCCACCCCCACCCCTACCCTGGGCCCGGCCGTGCACAACCCGGAAACCTGGAGGGCATAATTCAACCAGAGGGACACCTCCCTCCGGGCCCAACCAGGTCTCGGTGATGCAAGCCAGGTCCGCAGCCTCCTCCTCAATGATCTCACAGAGGAGGACAGATTTATTGGCCATGGACCTGGCATTAAAATACACCAGTCTGAGCCCAGGGGTCCCAATTCCCGAACTCCCTAGGGAGGAGGTCATAGGGTCGGAGGCGACCGCAGGAGGTGGCGGTGCTCCCAGCACATGATATGACCCTATGCCTCGACGTCTGCTGCCGGGGTGTTGTGTTCCAAAACTTTATCAGTCTGTATTTGGAAGTCCCACAGTAGTTTTGCATGCTCATTTTCGACCACTTTTTCAGGCTTATGGTCCCACCAGTTCTTTGCTACAGGCAGATGGTAGTTGTGACACAAATTCAAGTGGACCATCTGAGTGACTGTGTTGTGACATTGTTTGTAGTCAGTCTAAGCGATTGTCTTACAACAGCTCAGTATGTGATCGATGTTTCATCCACTTCTTTGCAGAGTCTGCATTATTATTATTATTATTATTATTATTATTATTATCATTATCATCATCATCATCATCATCATCATCATCTTTCCTGTTCAAGGCTAAGGCCTAGAGACATTGGAGTTTCACATTTTCAGCTTTTATTTTTTTTCCATTGTTCCATTTTTTTCTATCACAGAGTAGATTTTAGGAAGTTCTTTCACTGTTAGGCAACATAAAGCTTAACATTGGTGGGAAATGATTTACAGTATAATGAAGCAATTTGGTTCAGTTCTGACACTATGCTTCAATGTCCAAAATAACTTCATTCGTTGAATGTGATGCAGAATTTAATTTAAACTAGAAACCATTTCTGGACTACATTTCAAATGTTTGGATATGCGCCTTATTCAAAATTTGGGTATTTCAGTGTGTATGGCATCTGTGTTTCAGTTTTATTGGATATTTCCATCAGAACCGTTTTTCCATTTTGACTCAATATATTACAGTTTGGGACTTCTTTTTATGATTCATGTAGTGTTGTTCATAGTTTTGCTATTTATCTTTGCGTAGACGTTTAATTTCAGTTTTTTAAAGCTATATATTGTTCATAATTAATAAAAGATACACTGGAAAATTACAATCCATATATGTTTAGATCCCTTGTTTATTTACTATTTATTGTCTTTGCCTGTTTTTGAAATGTTCATTGTCCATGTATTTTCTTTAAAATGTTTACTGAATCACACACAGAGACCTAGGAAATTCTTTTAAAATGTTGGGAGTATTGGTATATTGAGGAGTAAATCAAGGTTAAGTTTTCTGACCCCATGCCTCCCCCTCAAATATTTCATATATAGTGGATAGGTACTATCAATGCACAATTCATATATCAATCAGCCTATGTCTCATGTCTCATGTTAATGAGATATTCAGCATTCTCACTGTGTTTTCATGGCTATTCCATAAATACCAGGATCAGGGTTGCAGAAATATACATCTCTATATGATATTGTTGTGGCCCGCTGGCAGCTGATGGAGCTGAGAACAGAGTCGGACAGTAATAAGGAGGTTGGGGAGGAACCTGGGCTGGGCCTGGAGGCTGAGGAAGATTCAGAGGAAGGCGCTGCATCAGAGGCAGAGATGGGGCCAGGGCAGACTGGCAGTCAGCAGCTGCCTTCAGACTCAGACAGCAGTGATGCGGGGGAGCTTATGGAACCAGTTCCCAGCCTGCTCATGTGCAGAGCTAGCAGAAGACCAGAACAATTGAGAAAGCAGGGTCGACTCAGGAGTAAGGCCACATCTCGGAGATGATTGGCCCCTCCCATAGGACATAAAAGAGGAGTGAACAGGATGTGAGCTTTTGCAGGAAGCAATTAGTTCGCTTGCTCATAACACAAGCTTTGAAAAGTGCTGTTTGACTCTGTGTCAAGTTTGGCTTTGCCCTGCATCTGGCAATTAGTTCTCTGGCCGCATTCCAAGTGTGATAAGGTGCGTGCTTATCAACATGCCCCTGAAAGACTGTATGTGAAGCCTTGTGGATGAACATAATTCACAGCTGTGGAAGTAAAAGAGGCTTTTGCCTGGATTAAGATTGTGTTCTATGCTTTCTAAGGAAGCCTGGGTCAAAACAGATGTTTTCTACATAGAAGATACAGGTAGTCCTTGACTTACAACCATTGGTTTAGTGACTGTTTGAAGTTACAACAGCACTGGAAAAAAGTGACGTATGACCGTCTTTCACGCTTACAACCATTGCAGCATCCCCCAGGGCCACATGATCAAAATTCAGGCATTTGGCATGCATTTATGCTGGTTGCAGTGTCCCAAGGTCACGTGATCACATTTTGCGACCTGCTGACCAGCAAAGTCAAGGGGAAAGCAAGATTCACTCAACAACAGTGTTACTAAGAACTGCAGTGTGTCAGCTGGGAATCCTTATTCATCACTGCTTGTCTCAGGGTTACTGTAAGGAATGGAAGTTCCCTGGAACACTGACACAGTGATTCGCTTAAACCTGTGGCAAGAAAGGTTGTAAAATGGGTCTAACCCCACTTTACAGCCGTCTTGCTTAGCAATGGAAATTTGGGACCCAATAGTGGCCATAAGTCAGAGACTACCTGTACAGAGTTTGATGCAATTATTGCAGAGTGAGGTAGCTCGAGGGCATTGTCGTTCATAATGAGCCGTGGTGGCTCAGTGGTTAGAATGGAGTACTGCAGGCTGCTTCTGCTGACTGCTAGCTGCCTGCAGTCCTGACCAGCAGCTCAAGGTTGACTCAACCTTCCATCCTTCTGTGGTAGATAAAATGAGGACTCAAGATTGTTGAGGGCAATGTGCTGATTCTGAAAACCGCTTAGAGAGTGTTGGAAAGCACTGTGAAGCAGTATATAAGTCTAAGTGCTATTGCTGTTGCTGTTATGATCCTGAATGGAAAAATAAAAGACAGAGGAAAAAGAGAGAGAAACTTAGGTTCAACGAAATGTTAAGTGAAGAGGGAAAAGGGCAGGGAGTGGTTTCAGGCATTACATAATTCATTCAGGACTTTGCCATACCTCTTCATCACTTAGATCAGGGGTCCTCAAACTTGGCAACTTTAAGACTTGTGGACTTCAACTCCCAGAATTCCTCAGCCAGTTTTGCTTTGCTGGCTGAGGAATTCTGGAAGTTGAAGTCCAGAAGTCTTAAAGTTGCCAAGTTTGGAGACCTCTGCCTTAGATTTTGAAGCCTCCACTTCCTTGTTCTGCTCAGTGGCTGCAACACAATACAGGTAGTCCCTCGACGTATGACACAGCTGAGCCCAAAATATCCATTGCTAAATGAGACAGTTGTTAAGTTAGTTTTGCCTCATTTTAGACCTTCATTGTTAAGTGAATCACCACTGTTCTTAAAGTTAGTAACATGGTTGCTAAGTAAATCTGGCTTTCCCATTGACTTTGCTTGCAGGAAGGTCACAAAAGGGGTCCTGGGATCCTGCAACTGTCATAAATATGAACCACTTGCCAAGCACCTGGATTTTGACGATGTGATCAGGGGGGTACGGCAACAGTTGTAGGTGTGAAAAACAGACATGTTGCTTTTTTCCTGTGCCATTGTAACTTCGAAGAGTCGCTGAACAAAGAGTTGTAAATTGAAGACTTTCTGTATTATCCTGTATTATCCCACCTATAATCAAATAAATTCAGTCTGGAATCCAAGCAGGTCTGTAGTTGGGTATTTAGTGGCTAACATTTTGGAGAAGTTAGATGCTAGCCAGAGTAAACTAAAAAAAAAGCATTTTGTTTAAATTCTCCCAGAAAATAATATTAGGGCAGAACAGGAATCTAGCCAGACTAGCTAAGCTGGGGGCCTCCAACCTTTTAGGCACCAGGGACCGGTTCTGTGGAGAGAGGTTTTTCCATGGACCAGAGGGGGCGTGGTTTCACAGGCTGCCTGCATCTCGCAGATGAGGCTTCACTTGTTTGTGCAGCCTAGTTTCTGGCAAGCCACGGACTGGTGTCGCTCCACAGACTGGAGGTTGGGGACCCCTGATCTAAGCCTTTTAAGATCCCCCATAAAGACATTTCTCCCTCTTTAGGGAAAGAAAAAAAAAGTCAGAAGAGGAATATGTGAGCTTCACCATTTATATTTAGTCATCTTGCCCTAAGCTATTACTTCCTGCTGTTTGGTGATATTACCGAACAATTGCACTAATCTATAAGATGAAGAAATTCAGTTATAATAGGTACTTGCATTAGGAAAGTGGCTTGAGTACCACAGGGCAACAATCATACCTACCTTCTTTAGGGTCCATAATTGTAAGGATTGCAAATTCAAAAAGCAATCTCGAAACTGTTTAGAAGAGCCATTATAGAAAAGTTATTTCAGTTCTTTGTATGTTAAAACTTCACATTGTTTTACAGAGGGCTTACAAAGTTTGCCTGGAATACTCCAAGTTTAAGCTTTGTTCATTTATTTTCTATTGCCCTCAAAAAATTGGGTGTTCTGTAATAGCTGAGCTCAAATGTTGTTGTCTTTATTGTTAATGTCAATAGTGGAAATTAAGAAATGGAGGGCTTTATTTTGTTCAATAGACCAGCCTCTCTCTGAACAATTCCATCCTTTCATGGATAACAAACATTGTGCTATAAATTGTTCTGGAGGTGAACAAATAAGTTCACTGCTGTTTAAAAATTGGTGAGGATATTGCCTGATGATTTTTACAGGAAATGCCAGTGAGACACTTCAGATTTGATTTAGATACCCTTGATTGAAAGGGGAAAGAGTAAGACATGTGGCTTTGTAGATGTTGTATCTTGTTTGGATTCTCAGTAAGGATTCAACAATTGTTCCCAAAGATGGATACCACTTACGATTTCAAATTATGTTGTAGGTTTCCAGATAAAAGCAAAGAAAAACAATATTTCTGCTTAAAAAAAATCAGAAAAATGTCCAAAAACTTGTGAGTGTCTATGGGGGAACAAAAAGTGAAATGTGGCTAATTCATAAGATTACTGCTTATCATTATGATTGATCACAAAGTTATCCAGATGTTTTGATTGGATTTGGCATTTTTATTCATTTAATATAACTTTTCTCCAGTGAATTCCCCTATATGACATGGGCAAAATAAGTGAGATGCAGTTTTGTGATTTTTTTCATTTGCTTATTGAGTTCTTTCCAAGGACCTGTGATAGGCAGAATTTATTGTTTGTTGATGTTATAGGTACTGTTGCAAGATGTAAAGCTGCAATTGACTGGTGGTGATTTCCCCCCCGTCCCAATGCTGACTCTATTCAAATGGTTTTCCAAAGGTTTTTGGGATTGCACCCCTTGCTTCCTCTTGCCACAGACATTCTACTGCTATATAAATTTTTATTCATTAAACATGAAATTCAGTCAACGTTCAGTGGTGGGATTCAATTTTTTTACTACTGGTTCTGTGGGCATGGCTTGGTGGGTGTGGGGTGGCTTGGTGGGCATGGGGTGGGAGTGGCTTGGTGGGGATGGCAGGGGAAGGATACTGCAAAATCTCTATTCTCTCCCCATTCCTGAGGAAAGGTTACTGCAAAATCCCCATTCCCTCTCTAACCTGCTTTCCAGCTTCATTCTCCTGTGCAGGGCAACAAAAGAAGATCCAGCCAATCAGCTGGGCCTCGGGAGGCAGAGAATAGATGGGGGGCAGGTACAGTCAGAGGTTGTATTTGCTGGTTCTCCGAATTACTCAAAATTTCTGCTACCGGTTCTCCAGAACTGGTCAGAACCTGCTGAATACCACCTCTGAACTGAATATTTAAAAATGTGCCACCAATATCATTGACTGGAGCTGATGATTGATATGGGTTGCTGCCAGCATCCTAGATATCAACCAGGTATTTTCTTAAGATGTACGATGTTCCGAGTAGTGTAATTTTTGCAGTTCCACTGGTGTTCTATCTCTACAATTCTAAAACACAGGCAGGCAGGCAGGCAGGCAGACACAGAGAGGTAGGAGAGAGGGAGAGAGGGAGACAGAGGGAGAGAGAAAGAGAAAAAGAGAGAGAAACTTCTCAGAAGTGAAGAACAGTCATTGACTCCTTTGGAATAAAAAAGCTAGATTTGAGGACAACTTTGTTTCTATCTCCCACAGCTCAGAACTGCCTTTGAAAGAGATGAACCGCTAGCCTCCCTGTGGAACATGATGAAGGAACAAATGTGACATATTTTATACAACTCCCAGTAGACAAACATGAGCAAAGGGGAGGAGAATGCAATTATGATCTGAAAGAGAAAAGTAGAATTTGATTAGCTTGGGTTATAAATAGCAATTTAAAACCACAGGGTAAAATCAATTCTGTTAAATAGCAATCCCTCTGTATTATGTTTACTTTCCACTTAGTCTGTCATCCAATATTTTCCAGTCTTAGAAGATAGGAAAAGGAACGTCATTATATTGTTCTTTGATTTCCAAACAAAGCTTACTGCCTTCTAGCTACAGAAGGTATATTCTATGTTCAGAAGTTTTAATGTAAAAAAGGAGAGAAATTGTATAAGTACCAAAGCTATCTTATGCTCTAATTGACCAACAGAACTACAAAAGTGGATTTGGGATAAGCCCTCCTGTACTGATGTCATCTTCATCAAAACAGATATACTATTCCCCCAGTACACTTACTGTAGTGAAGATGCACTAAAGCTGGTGCAGAATTACTCTGGGCTGTGGATGCCAGCTATTCTTTCCTATTTACAATGATGCTGAAACGAGGAATGATCACTTCTAGTGTAAGTTCACTAGAAATTTACCCTTTCCTATTTTGCATCCAGCTAACATGTGCAAGCCCAACATTTCTGTTCGTCAGATATTTGCAAAAAGGATCACATGTCCCTGGGACACTGCAACCATCATAAATATGGGGCTGCTACAATGGTCATAAGTGTGAAAAATGGTCATAACTCACTTTTTTTCAGTGCCATTGTAATTTTGAACAATCACTAAAGGAACTGTTGTAAGTTGAGGACAAGCTGTATGCCATGGGTGGAAATTATGTTGTGATGAAACCTATTTTGTCACTTGTGCAACCCTGCAGATGCCTACGCTATGGATACTAAAGATAGTAAACATAGTTTTTCTCCTTCACAACTTAAGGATGTTCTTCACTGTAGGAAGAATACTACATCAGCACAGAAGGAATTTGACAGAACAGGAGAAATAAGAAATAGCCATCTTGGTCTCAGTTATGCTACAATTGACCAACTGAACTATTACCAACTTCATCCATATCATCACAATACAGAATAGGATCTGTCTAGAACAGTTTCTGTGAACAGCAAACCATGACCAATCTTCACAGACTCTGACATTACTACCTGCACTTTTCATCTAATTCTAAATGTAAAGTTGTAAATGTGTATTACTTTTCATCGGTTCATTTTCCACTTTAAGCTAATGGAGAGACATTCAAAAGCAAGGATTTCTGTAATGGGGTTATGATTCTAAGCCAACTTGTCTTCTGGGGAACTGAAAGGGGACCTGAAGCAGCTTTGATCTCTGCCATTTCTGGGGGCAGAAAAATATTTGTTCCGGGCAAATTTGATTCAATTTTACTAACATTTTTAAGGCATCACGAATACTTATTTTCAAGAGGTAACTAATAAAGGCATGATAAAAAATGAATAGGAATAATAGAGATTAGAAACACTACCACAAAGGACCTAGAGAAGCACAGTTAATACATTTTTGTAACTTCTGCTAGTTACAGAACACAACTGTATTCAACACGACTGGAACATTCCAAATGATGCTTTGTAAACTACAACTAAATGAAGTGCCCAACAATTACTTTTAACTCTCTTACACCAGTCAAGCAATAAAAATAATGCCCTTGCCTATCCTAGTAAAATGGAGGGGAGAAATTGAGGCTTGAACAAATGATGTTTAGCACCTAGAAGATGTCAAAATCCATTCTAATCAGGATTATACTAATCAATAACAAAGCACTTTCTTATTTCTGAGGTTTAGAGAAATCACTGTATGTGTCTTCTACAGAAGTGAATTCTCATTGAGTTTAATAGAGTGATCCTTTTGTAAAACATGAATGGGATTGAATCTGAAATCTTTCATAAAGCTATTATTGATTAGATGCTCCTACAGCTTGTTGTTTTCTGTTTGTCAGGGCTGCCTCTCCTCAAGCCCTGGGAAAGAAATCTCCTTTACTCCATAGATTAGAGAAAAGGTACTTTTACTAGGAACAAACTGAATACAGCAAAGGTGAGGCAAGATCTGAAGAAAATTTGTGTAAAGAAACAAGCTGAAGCAAACCAGTGGTGGGATTCACATTTTTTTACTACCGGTTCTGTGGACGTGGCTTGGTGGGCGTGGCAGGGGAAGGATACTGTAAAATCTCCAGTCAGAGATGGTATTTGCCAGTTGTCCGAACTACTCAAAATTTCTGCCACCAGTTCTCCAGAATTGGTCAGAACCTGCTGAATACCACCTCTGAAGCAAACCCCAGAGCCCACTCCCCCCCACAAGTAGCTAGACAACCAATCATCGGCCAGAAAAATGTTTTGGGAAAGTCTCTAGTCCAGGTGTACTGTTCCTCCATACATTCTGAAGCCTGGCCTTGAACATTTTAAACAACCCAAGCTGGCCTCCCTAGATCTCCTCACCGCTTCTTCGAAATTTCACTTACACCTCCTGCACACTCCCCCCCCAAATACCAAGTGCTTCCCTCTCCCACTGTTTCCATGGCAGCTGGCAGCAAGCTTGAAAGAAAGTAATGATGGAGGCTCACACTGTTATCTTTTCAGAGTGAAAGGGATATGTACATACATACATACATACATACATACATACATACATACATACATCTAAGATTCTGAATACAGCTAAGATTCTGAATACTAATACACATCATCTGTGGTATTTTATAGGCACATGCCAGTTTCCACCCCCTCCATCTGAAAATCAGGCCCAATTAAAATTGAAAATGACTGTAGCATGGCTGCTTGGAATAAATGATGAAGGTTCCAATTACATTACAGAATTTGCAAGCACTGCAGAGCTTGACTGCCTAACTGATGTCCTGATAATGTTCCCCATAATTACTTTGATGGGTTTAATTTTGCTTAAACATGCACAATGTTGGCCTCTGGTGCTAAAGATAAGCTGTGGGAAAGGTTGGTTATCTAACCTACACAGCAATTTTACTGTCTGGAGCAGCAGATTCTTACACGGAAGCTTCTGAAGAATTTGGTGCTCTGCTGGGTTCATGCCAGCAAGATGGACATGGGGGAAAAGCAGAGAGTGGAGCGGGGAGGTGTTTCATTTTATTCTAGGTGTCCTTGGCCATTTTTTTTCCAGAAGGAAAATCGAGCAGAGAGCTCTCAGATAATGTTATAATGTTTTTCCTCTTTTTCTTTTCAAGAGGCAGATAACAAGGAAGGTGAAGACTGTAGGTATTATGAAAGTTGTCCATCATGAAGAATACAATTTGCCTATCTCCCCCAGGAAACAACAGTAAGACCTCTTGAATTTTATTTTATTTTTTGCAAGGAGAAGGACAATTGAAGTGTGATCTCTGTTTTCATTCCAAAGATAGGGCGTACTCTTCTAGAATGCCTGCCTTGAATGCTAGAAAGTAAATGTCTATGAAACATTGTCCAGGTTTCAGCTGATATCTATAGTCTATACCAGTGATGGCTAACCTTTTCCATGTCATGCCGAACTGCGCGCATGCCTGCACCCATGATGCAATGTGCGTGTGACCCCCCCGCCCCCTGCCATGCATACGCAACCCCCTGCACGCATCCTCTCTATGCATATGTGCCCCTGCATCCCTGCCTCTGTGCATGGGCACATGTCTCCCCTCACACATGCGTGGCAGATACCCAACAATCAGCTGGCTGGTGGGGGACACACGTGCATGCCCAATGGGGCTCTTCCAGGTGACCTCTCGTGTGCCAGCAGAAATGGCTCTGCATGCCACTTCCAGCATGCATGCCAGAGGTTCGCCATCACAGGTTTATACTATACACCAGGGGTGTCAAACTCAAGGCCGTGGACTGGATCCAGCCTGTGGGGTGCTTAAATCAGGCCTGTGGAGCTGGAGTGGAAATATCAAAGGACTGGCTTGCAGTGCTAATGGCAGCTAAAACAGGCTGCATGCACCGCCATCCTCTGCACCTCGTTTTCACCCTCCATGGCATCCTGCAGCACAGTGCTGGCTGAAAACGCCCTGGAAAACGGTCTGAAAAGCAAGCCCAAAATGGCCAGCAGAGTGCTGCAGGAGCCCATGGAGGGTGAAAATGAGGGCGGGGGGGCTGTGAGAGACCCCCCATGCCCTGTTTTGGCCAGTAGGGTGCTGCAGGAGGCATCCATCCTCCCCTCCTGATGTCCCCACCTTGCAGAAGAGAACTACAATGCTGATCTGGCCCTTGAAGAAATCCAGTTTCACACCCCTGGTCTACACTAAACTATAGTCCAGGGATGACTATAGTTTGCCAAAGAATAGAAATTAGGGCATACTAAATTATAAGGTGATCAACTTTTTTACAATGAAAAGGAGGACACAAATAAATTGAAGAAAAAAAACATAGCCACTTGCGCACGGCGCACTCTTGTGTGCAGTGCACTCTTGCGTGCGGCGCACTCTTGCATGCGGTGCACTCTTGTGCACAGTGCACACTTGTGTGCAGCACACTCTCTCAAAACAATTCTCCTGTGTGGAGCGCATGCATCTCATAATCATGTCTTGCCGCACTGTACCGAGCCTTGATGAATCGTCATGTCAAATACAAATATGTCACATCACACACAACGGATTGGATCGGCATCGATCAAATATGGAGATTTACAGATTAGTCTTCAAATATCAAAAAGGAGGACATGTAGGAGGACACTTTTCGAGAGAGGACAGAATTTACAAAAGAAGGACTGTCCTCCCTAAAGGAGGACGGTTGGTCACCTTATAAATTAGAGCATGCCTAAAATATGAAACAGGAAGGCTCTGTTGAAGAAAGCATATGATATGTTTAAAGAACCTTTGATTTCGTGGCAAAGAAAGTACAGAGGAATCTTGAATTCACTCATGTAAAAAAAAACGGAGGGGAGTTTGATGGCAGATTTATTGATTGATTGATTGATTGATTGATTGATTGATTGTTGGGATTTCTATGCCGCCCTATCTCCCAAAGGACTCAGGGTGGCTTACAATGATAAAAAACAGAAAATACAAACTTTAAGAAACTATTAAATCTAAAAACCCCAACACTAGATCTAAAACCAATTTAAAACCCACAAACGAAATCAGACAAATTAAAACTATTAAAATCCCCTTCAGTCCAGGTTGGCTGAACAAAAAAGCCACGTCTTCAGGTCACGGTGGAAAGAGCGGGGTCAGGCGCCACCCAAAGCTCCATGGGCAGTTGGTTCCAGAGGGCGGGCACTCCTATAGAAAAGGCCCTCCCCCTGGGGGTCACCAGCTGACATTGTGTGGCTGATGGCACCCTGAGGAGGCCCCACCTGTGTGAGTGCACCAGGCGATTGGATGTCGTTGCTGGCAGCAGATGCTCCCGCAAATACCCCGGACCTAAGCCATGAAGGGCTTTATAGATGATGACTAGCACCTTGAACCTCACCAGGAGGGCAACCGGCAGCCAATGCAGCTCATGCAGGAGGGGTGTAACATGGGAGTATCGGGACATTCCCATCACAACCCAAGATCGTCATCTTGGCCTTTTTTTTAATCCTCCCACCCCCACTCTTTATGGACAGGCCTGATCTCATTGAATCAATTAAAAAGCTTTAAATCAGGGTGGGCAACCTTTTGATGGGTGGAGGGGAGGGCTGCATGGATGAAGCCATGACACAAATTGGTGTGGTTGTGTCAAGCGTTTGGGATGGGTTTTTGTCTATTTATTTAATTTTGTTCTGTTTCTTTGTGTAAATAACACTTTTTAAAATTATATTTATATGCCGCCCTTCTCCGAAGACTCAGGGCGGCTTACAATTTTTGGGATACAATCCAGTGTGCTCAGCAATAGCCTTCATTCCATTGTATATGCCTGCTTATTACTAGGCGGCATTTTTACAAAGTCAGCTTATTGCCCCCAACAATCTTGGGTCCTCAATTTACCTACCCCGAGAGGATGGAAGGCTGAGTCAACCTTGAGCCTGGTGGGATTGTAGCCTACAGTAATTGTAGGCAGCTGGAACTTAAATGCAGGTATTTAACAGCCTGAGCCACCAAGGCCCTTTTGGTGATGTTTTTAACAATTTGTATTAAAACCTGTTTGGGATTTCTCCAAACATTTTCTGAGAATGGGAATGTGTGCTTTGGCACTCAATAACTCTATTGATGAATTTTGGGAGCTCAGTTTGAGTGCCTTTCCTACAACTGACTTAATTAAATAATGCTAAAAGAATGTCTTTTTATTTTTTTTAAGTAAGGAGATCTTTGTGGCACTTTTCCCTTTTATGTTTCTCCTTATTTAATTGCCCGACATGCTATTTGCTGTTTGAACTTGTAATGGCTTTAATTTGTTATTACTGATATTGTTAATTGCCTTGGAATTCATTATAGGACAGAAAGGTGTAAAAAAAATCTCCTAATTGATGCAAGGATGGGAGAATAATGATTTGCCTAAGGCCAGATATGAATTCATGGCTCAAATGAGAGTTCAATTACTATGCTACACAATCCCCTTGTTACATTTAGAGGAACTGCATTATGGAACAGCCACAATCATCATCCCCAGATCAGAATTGACTGATCACCTTAAATCATCCATTAAAGTTTACATAAGAGTTAGAAGGAGCTGTCTCTCAAAGCCTGTGAAAGACTGCCCTGACTTCTCTTTCTCTTCTAAAAAAAAATAAATAAATAATTGCTAGGCTTAGGCCCTGTTTTAGCCAATATCATCTGCTCCAAAATTCCAGCTTAATGTTTTCCAGCTGAGCACTTAATTCTGCACTATGCAGCACAGTCAATGTTAAAAAAAACACATTTTCCTCAGGTAGAAAGGTGATTTCCTGATAGTCTGTCTTCTCATTGTTCAAAATGCAGCGTGGCTGATAAGCAGCCAAGATAGAGCTATTGATCAAGTCAGTACATGTTCTCATTACAAAACAGATTGATTCTTTCCTTCTATAGATCCTATCATAGAAAGTTGCTGCCTAATCTTTTTGTAAGTTTCAAAAGAGAGCAAGTATATGCTCGAATGTCAGAACTCTTTTGCCAACAACTTTGTTTTTAGGCTGTTTCAGTGATCTGGCATTGTGAGAAGTAACAGAGGTGAATTAAAAAAATGATAGAATTCTATATTTGGACTTAAGTGGAAAATTAGATAGCAAGTACTATCTTGCAAGGTGGATTTGTGAATTCTACATTGCAGATGGGAAATTAATCTCAATAAGGCTGGGCTGAATAGTCGTGGCATATAGATGAAATGCAAATAAAGCTTTCACAGAAACAGTTAAGCTCAAAACTCTTTCCCATAACATTTTTACAGAAAACAAATACAGAGTAATATGGTGTTTGTCAAAGGGAAGAGGATAGATTGGGAGCCCTTTGCATTGAAAATACCCCATGGAAATTGCTACCGTAGCTTTGAACAACTTGAAGACAACAGCTTTGAACACATGAAAAACAGTTGCAGGAATTGGGTATGTCTACTCTAGTGAAAAGAAGGACTAGGGTTAACATGATATCAGCAGCAGTTCCAGATATTTTAGCAAGGCACAGCCAGCATGAGGGGCTCAACCTATTTTCCAAAACACCAGAAAGCAAGAAAAGAACCAATGGATGGAAACTGTTAAGTTTGCATGAAGAGACAGACGTGGAGTGCTTCCAGCTCTTAGTTTATTAGTGACTACAGCTCAGAATACCCAATTTGGCTGGGCTGCGCTGCTACTTATAGCCAGCAGCCGCAGTTGCAGCCAATCAGAGTGCAGGGTCTTCCCGCACTTTTTAAACCAATCATTTCCAACATTTTACAAGAACAGTTCAAACTAAACCAATGACCTCAAACCTACATACATAACACCCCTCCCCACTAGGTTCAGTCCATACTCAAACCCCAACCTATCTAATGTATTCTTTTAAATAGGTGGGGCTCTTACGCAATGCTGAGACTCACGTGGGTTCAAATGTTGTGCTGCTGACATTTCCTTACTTGGACTTGTAGTAATGGTAGAACCTGTTTGGTTACTACAACCTGGTCTCTCCTCCCAATCCATCTCCAACCCAATGTCAGCACCTAAATCAGGTAGTGATGTGCAATCTTCCATTTGTGAAAATGGTTGTTGGTATTGTGACAGGTTTTGGGATGGTTCCTGTCATGTTAGCTCGTTACACATGGGGTTGATTCTTACTTGCTGATTACTCTCATAATCCTCCCCTTCCCCTAGAAGAGGCAGTAGGTATGGGAACCAGAGAGGAGCAAAAGCATGCTCCTGAGGCAATCTGGATCTTAACTGATCAATGTGCCTGCTCCAGAGGACACCATCCTCCGCTTGTACCCCTGTAAGACCTGGGGCCTGTGATTTGGGTTATCTCAGCAGGAATCCATAATGGTTCACCCATGAGGTTCTTAGCATAAACAGAATCACCCACAGTGAAAGTGCTAATTTTACTAGTGGAATCTAGTGTAGTGGGTGTGCTAAGTGGGATGGAGGCGGTCAGGGGAGACCTGAGTTTCCTACCCATCAACAATTCAGCTGGGGTTAAATTAGTTGAGGGGTTGGGAGTGATATGCTGAACACTGAGAAGTTTTTCAACTCTCTCAGTGATATCCCTGGACCCAATTGCTGAAGTTTTTCCTTGGTACCATACACGCTCAGCCCGGCCGTTAGCCAAGGATGCCCAGGGGCTGTCAGGGCATGTCTGATACCCTGTTGTGCTAGATATGATTCAAAAAGGTTGGATGTAAATTGAGGGCCATTGTCAGAAACAAGGACATCAGGTAACCCGTGAGTTACAAAGCTTTTTAAGCTGTTTGATGACAGCTTCAGTTGTGGTGGATGCCAGGGATAACCTCTAGCCATTTGGAATATGCATCAACTATAATAAGGAAAGTGTGCTCTGGTAGGGCCAGCAAAATCAATGTGAATCCTGGACCATGGGCCCCAGGACATTCCCATTCCTGTGTGGGGGCAAGAGGTGGGGCAGGCCTGACTACCTGACAGTTGGGACAAGCCAAACCATTTTGTCAATACCTGGCCACCATACATAACTCCTGGCCAATCCCTTCATTCTGACAATTCCCGGATGACCCTCATGTAACATTTCCAAAACCTCTTTTGTAGTTTTGCAGGAATAACCACCCTGTTACCCCACAAAATACATCCTCTTAATACAGATAATTCAGTTTGCCTGGATTTAAAAGGTTAAGAGTTGAGGTAGATCTTGAAGTGGCCAACCTTTCTTAATCCAGCCTATAACAGGAGCCAATAAAGTGTCTTTGGCAGTCTCTCTGGCAATTTGAGCAGCATGTACTGGAAGCTTGGCAACAGTTTCTAGAAAAAGGTGTGAGTCTCAGGAACAGGGTCCTCAATGTGTGAAGGAAGTGGGCAGCGACTCAAAGCATCTGCATGCCCAATGTCTTTACCAGGTCTGTGGATCAGTTTGTATGAATAAGCAGCAAGAAATTCAGTCCATCTCAGCATTCTTGGTGACAGGATCGTATGTTGGTTTGTCCCCTGCCACAATGCCTAAAAGAGGTTTGTGATCTGTGACAACAGTAAATGTTCTCCCATATAAATACTCATGGAATTTTTTGACAGCTGCTACAATTGCCAAGGCTTCCTTGTCCAGTTGGCTGTAGTTCCTCTCTGCTTTAGTCAAGGTGCGAGAGTAAAATGCAATAGGAGCTTCCCTCCCGCTGGGAAGCATGTGGCTCAAACCCCCCCCACTCCAAAAGGGGAGGCATCACAAGTCAGAACAACAGGAAAGTTCTCAGAGAACTGTATCAGCACAGCATCAGACGTGATTAGTCTCTTGATATTGTTAAATGCAGCTTGTTCCTTCCTCCCCAGACCCAAGCAGATTTTTGTCCAGCAACCTATGTAGGGGTTCTGCAATGGTTGCCTTCTGAGGTAGAAACATATGATAGAAGTTAATGAGTCCCAAGAATGCTTGCAAATCTGTTTTGCATTTTGGCCTGGGGGCTTCTTTGATTGCCTGAACCTTTGCCTCTGTGGGGTGGATGCCATGTTTATCAATCATGTAACCCAAGAATTCCACTTTATCTGTTCTAAGTGTGCATTTGTCTTTGATTTTTAACCCCGCTTTTTTGAATCTAGTTAAGACTTCCCTGAGTCTTGTGTAATTGAGTGTCATTTTCAGCAGAAATTAAAACATCATCAAAATAGGGCACCACCCTGGCAACCCTTGTAACATTCTTTCCATAAGGCTTTGGAAGATGCCTGGTGCCACGCTTACTCCAAATTGCAATCTTTTGCATTTGAAGGCACCTCTATGGGTCACAATGGTTTGGGCTTCAGCAGTGGCATCATCAACTGTTAATTGTTGATATGCCTGTGCCAGGTCCAACTTGGCAAAACTGTGCCCCTCCAAGAGAGTGTAATAAATGATGCACTACTGGAACTGGATATGCGCCTGTTGTAGCGCATGGTTCAATGTCCCCTTGTAGTCTCCGCAGATTCTCACAGACCCATCAGCCTTGACTGGTGTGACTATGGGTGTCTCCCACCTGGAGTGATCAGTGGGCTCTAAAACCCCTTGGGCTATTAGTTTATCTAATTGTGCATCAATTTTTTCCTTTAAGGCAAATGGGACCCTTCTGGGTTTTAAACGGATTGGTTGTACCTTGGGATCTAGGTTAAATGTGATGGGGTCCCCAAGTACTTGCCTAATCCATCGCTGAAGACCTCTGGAAACTCAGACTTCGGCCTCTTCCCACTCAGTGTTGCTCACGTGATTGATGCCAGTCACCTGATGCCCAACGGGTTGAACCACTCAAGGCCCAGCAGACTTGGGCAGTCCTTGTCCACGATGGTCAGTGGTGGTAGGCTGGTGTGGCCCTTGAATTTCACGCTGAATTCTCTTGTTCCAACTACTGGAATCTGTTCCCTTGGTAGTCTTTAAGAGTCAATGCTTGCTTCTTGAAGTGCTTCTTCTGGATGTTGGGAAGAAGTTGTGAATAGTGTCCCATGACACCATAGATAGGTATGAGCCTGAGTCCACTTCCATTTGGCAAGGCCTTCAATAAGTACCTTGACATGCACTTTTCTGCTTCTTAAAGGTGATGAATGACCAATAGTTACTGTTTGATGAGTTTCATTCTTCCCATTTGTTTTGTGCTGCCCCATTTTCTCACTGAGATTGTTGGGCCTGAATTCTTTGTCTTTGCTTGTAGCAAACTTTCTTCTGTTGGGTGGAGTTCTGGATGATTTGCAGACTCTTGCTAGGTGTCCTCTTTTATCACAACGGAGGCAAATGGTGTCTAAAAACTTGCATTCAGTGTGGGGTGGCTTCCCCACAACCTCTGCAGTAGAAATCTTGCCTCTTTCTTCCCTTTTTTTTCCGCTCCATTCTGAGTCTGTAAATTCCTTCCTCCACCTCACTACAGTCTGACTCAGAATCTATTTGCTCACAATGAGTTGTTGTGGACTTTTCCACATCAGGATGGCTTGTGGCCTTGTTGATTTTCTTCATGGCTGCTGCTGAGGACTTGGTAGCTTCTGCTGAAGAGGCCTCTTCTATTGCTTCCTTCAGCGTGATCTTAGGTTTCAGTAATAACTTGCTCTGTAGCACCTTGTCTTAAGGCCCAGAACAAATCGAACGGGGCTGGGGCTGTTGTCTGGCAGCCATCTCGCTTCTCCTTCTGTTCTGTGCTGCTTGCTTTTCTTCAGGGGAATCCCATCCGTTTTCAGTGTTGTTTGTATGAAGAGACAGACGCCGAGTGCTTCAAGCTCTTAGTTTATTAGGACTACAGCTCAGTATCCTTCAATTTGGTTGGGCTGCGGCTTACATTAAAAGTCATAAGCCGCAGTTGCCACTTCAGAGTGCAGGGTTTTCCAAGACTTTTAAACCAATAATTTCCAACATTTTACAAGAACAGTTCAAACTAAACCTATATACATAACAGAAACTAATCAAAGAGTGAAGCAACCTTCTTCTCAGGGGAATGAACCTTCAGTGAGAATAATTAACCAGGAGAACAGCATGTCTTCAGAAGTTGTGGGTGTTTCTGTCACTGGAGGCTTTTAAGAAGAGACTGGACAGTCAGTTGTCTGAATTGGAGATTTGGACTCAATGACCTCCATAGTCGCTTCCAAATCTGTTATTCTACAAATGCTATGAACTCTTCCTTCCTTCCTAGGCATACTGAACAGAAATGAAAGCTAGATAACCTTAAACCAGTGTTGTTCAGCTGGGAGAACTATTTCTTTTTCTTTTGAGTAGCATGTTTGCATTTGGAAAAAAAAAACCCAACCTGTTCACACAAATTAGGGAGCAGGAGCAGGAGCAATAGAAATTCAAAGGCTGTGCAAAGCTTCAGAAAGATACTTGAAGTTGAAGAAACATTAGTCAAAACATCCCACGGAAGCAATTCTGTGAATCAAAAGTGAGGATCCAGTTCAAGGCCACAATCTGGAGCAGGTAATGATGAAGCTCTTTGCAACCTTGTAAAACACTTAATAGATTCAGTGGGTTTTTTCCCCCCTACTGCTCATAGGACAGTTACAGATATTGTGTTGTATTGCAATTTCACTCTCTTATCCAGGGAATGCTGAGAGGGGTAGAGTAATATGACTGGCTCTCAGTCATTGACAGGAGCAGTCAGCCAATGAGATTTATCACCTCATTAAACACTCTGCCTACTGAGCACTTTTGAAGTAACCAAGCTAACATTACTTTAGGTTTGTTCACTTATTCAGCTCTCAACTTCAAATAGAAATATATATGTAGTCCAGAGTTTACAGTGGAGTCCTTGGTGTTCTCTGAATTTGTTTACTTGCAGATGTTTCATTATCCAAGTAGGTAACATCAAGATGATGATGATGATGATGACCCACATTTGACGATGTTGCTTAGTTGGGCAATGAAACATCTGCAAGCAAACAACCAAGATCAGAGAGCACCAAGGACACCACAGTTTTCATTTTTTTTAATGTGGCCAACCAGAGGCCTTAATTTTACCCTCTCTCATGCTAACTGATTGATATACCTTTGTCCTGTCTTATCAGTGAATCTGGGAATTTAATAGGTCTCAGCATTCTGAAATGGGATCAAGGCTGATGATCAGTTTAGTATGTACTCTTAAGTCAACTCTTGATTGGGACAGATTTAAAGCATTCAGAAAATGGGTGTAGGATAATGCTTACCAGGCATTGACCTAAACATTTGCTATTTCTTAGAATATAGAATAGCAAGAACATAAATGCCAATTCTCTTTTGCCAGTCTCACATTACGAAGCCTGCCTATCTTCATTGCACATCATTTCACAAGCTAAATTAATTAACGAAGTATTTCCAGCATGCCACAAACCTGACACAACCAAGGCCTGTCAAAGTTGACGGGCTCCTTGGAAGACAACAATCTTGCCAACTAGTGACAACCCCATAATGAAAGGTTGGAAAGGTATACTCCATGGAGTCAAGCCTATGATAATTCTTCCAAGTCTTGCCCAGAAGACTCAAAAGTCTGCCAATGTAATTAGGCCAGCGTGGAACTCAATGAAGCTGGAGATAAGGAGTTGTTCCAGGTGGTCTCCCACATTTGACAGTCAGTTATAGCCATCATGACATGTCAGAAGCACAGTGATCAGAGACCGCAAAGCATTCCACACCATGGGACCATATCAATGCTTATTTTATCTCCTGCCAAGCCTCGCACTTCAGGAAAACAAACATACTAACAAAGGGTAAGACCTTATTTTACAAAGGTTTTTGATTGCTCCCTTTAAGGTAGATTGGAATCTGTTCTGCACAGCAGTTTATTGAATTACAATAATACTGTAAATCTATTCAAAATAAATTCAAAATTAAAACATAGAATTCCCAATAGCGAGTAGTGAAAATGAACAATATTATACAAACCTTTGAAACCTATATATGGCTGCTTATTCATATATTATGGCAAACACTACGGGCAAAAAAGCAATGTTTAGCAATGGATTCCTTGAGTCAGAATCAGATTGCTTAGACAGTAATATATGTAGATAAAAATGAATCTGAACAACCGGGATATTTGTCTAACAGCGGAGCACTTTCTGCATTGATTCAGATAACATGGGGCATGTCAGCTGTTACTATTAAAGCTGTTCCTGGCCTAAGCTGAGCCTGCTTAAATTAAATGTATATATGTAAAACATCAACATGCATTAAATCAAAATATTTTAATAATTCCTTAAAAAAATAAGCCTGTCCTCTTGCTTTCAAAGGTCTTTCAGAGCTATCATCACGATGAAAGCTGTAATAGTAGAATGGTTTTATTTGTTTTGCAAATATATGGTTGCTGATTTGAAACCTGAGAAATACCGTGTTTCCTCAAAATAAGACCTACCCCAAAAGTAAGACCTAGCACTATTTTCTAAACCTGCCCTAATATAAGACCTACCCCGAAAATAAGACCTAGTGTAAATCTCCAGTTCCAGGAAGACTTTTCAGGGAGCAACTGCACCTGCTAAACACGCCCCCTACACACTCACACCCACTATTTGGCACCATAAATTTATAAGACCTACCCCAAAAATAAGACCTAGTGTGTTTTGGGGAGCCAAAAAAAATATAAGACAGTGTCTTATTTTCGGGGAAACACGGTATATGGTTGCTGATTTGAAACCTTTTTTTGTTTCCCTGAGTTTTGTACCTTTTCCTTGCTTTTCATTTAATAGATCTAAAGCAATAAATCCTATCCATCATTGTTCCAGTCATTAACCAATGGAGTATTTGGGAACTGGAGAAGAAACCCTTCTATCTCAAATTACTAGAAAAATGGTAAAACAATACATTACTGGTCTACTTATTGAGGGGGAAAAATCTGAAGTGTCCATTAAACATAAAAATATTTCAACAGCATCTTTAAAGACATTAAGATTAGAAATAAATACAGAAAAAGAAAGTCTACCAAAATGTCTCCAAACCAAAGAGAAGATCCAGATCAAATAAAGATGGAAACAACATACTGAAATGATGCACAATTGGGTTGTAAAGTTAAGGTTAGAAAGTATTTCCTATGTACAAGAATCTATAATACTGGAAAATGAGTTTAGGTAAGCTCACCAGTAAATACCAAGTTGGAAGCTTACAGGACAAAAAGCAACAAAAATTCATAGCAACAAACCTGGAAAATGACACAGTGGCCCACCAATTGGAAGAGGTGAATCTGTATACCAATGCCAAAGAAAGGAGACTGAACAGAATGTGCAAATTATTGTACAATATCTTTAAATCACACACTAACAAATTAATCTTTAGGATAATTCAATATTGATTAGAGACCTCCATGAAAAAGGAGATATTTGGTTTTAGAAAAGGCTTAACAAGAAGAGACATTGTTGATGCATGCTGGATAATTGACAAAACTAAAGAATATATATAAAAAAGGTCAGTATGTGCTTTGTTGATTATAAAACATCCATTGATTGTGTCACCATGCTATAGACTGTGCTTAGAAAAATAAGAACCCTTGAACATCTCATATGAAACCTATATACAGGACAGAAAGCTACAGTGTAGATTGGCTGATTATGTTCCATCAAGTCATTTTTTGTCTCTTAGTGACCTAGTAATTGTCTTCAAGACAAGCTACCCTTTCGTATCTTTTAATGGTAGCCCATCCGCCTTGCATCTAGTCATCTCTTTCTTTCCACCTTTCCCTACATTAGAATCTTTTTTCCAGAGAGCTGAGTCTTCACCTAATAGATCTGAAGTAGGATAATTTGAGCTGGTAAATTGTGCCTTGAGTGAGAAACTCTGGTTTGTTCAGTGATCCATTGGTTTGTTTTCTTGGCTGTCCATAATATTCTCAGGAATCTTCTCTAAGACTCAAAAGCTCTTCCTATCCTGCTTCTTTAATGTTCAACTTTTGCTTCCGTAGAGTATCACAAGAAATACCATGGCTTGCATGATTGTGTTCTTTGTAGGTATAGACATATTACAGTATTTGAATACATTTTCCAAGGCCTTCATGGCTGCTCTGGTCTGTGGTGTATTTTTTGACTGCTTGTTCCTTTATTGTTGATGGTTGATCCTAAAAAGCAGAAGTTATCCATCACTGTGATATCTTCATTGACTGTTTGTTTTACCTTGACCACTAATTTGATCTTCTTTACATTAAATTTTAGTCCCATTTTTTCCCACTGTGCTCTTTGACGTTTAGTGCAATAGCTTGCAGATCTTTTCCATTTTTTGACTATCAAGATACATTTATTTATTTATTTAGTGTATGGCATATCATCCATATCAAGGCATAGTACTGTCAATCAGCACAGCATCAACAATAACCACAGAGGAGATTATTTATGTTTTTCCCTCCAATTTTAAATCCATGCTCAGCATCTTTCAAGCCAGCTTTCCTTAATATATATATATATGTATATATATATTGCACATACAGTTAGAATAACTAAGGGGAGACTATATAGTCTTATCCTTTGATAATTTGGAATCAGTCTGCTTTATCATGTTCTGTCTGAACTGTGGCTTCCTGATTTATACACAAATTTCTCCTGAGGAGAATGAGATGATGTAGGATTTCCAATTTTTGTGCACTTATAGTTTGTCTTGATTGATAAAAAGGCTTTTCTATTATCAATGAAACCCTATACCACTTTTGTTTTGGTATTCTTTGGCTTTTCAATACAGTCTGGATACACCATAGCAAAGCAGACTGGTTCAAGTGAGCAAAGTAAGGAGTTAAGGCTATTTTATTTATTTATTTATTTATTTATTTATTTATTTATTTATTTATTTGCTCTTATTTATTCAACCTATATCTTTGCATACATGTTGATGGAGATTAGTTTAGAACATGAGCATGGTTTTAAAACTGAAGGGAGAAACATCAATCATCTGGGTTATGCTGATGACACCACTCTAATAGCTTAAAATGCAAATAATATGAAAGCTCTAGTAAGGAAAGTCAAAGAGCACAGGGAAAATGTCATTAAATATAAAGAAGACCAAACTAATGACAACACCAGCTACCAGCCTTAGAATTTATAATGAAGATATTGAAGTTGTGGTAAGCAGCTGCCTTTTAGAAGCAATTATCAATGGGAAAAGAGCCAGTAATCAAGAGATAGGGCACAAACCAACAGGATAGCAATTGATGTCCCGATGACTGGAGGCGGTATGGATCTGGATGGGAAGGAATAGGCTCCGGCTCAACCCGGCCAAGACCGAGTGGCTATGTGTACCAGCATCTCGGAGGATCCAGGATGTTCCATCGTTAGCCATGGGAGGAGAGGTGTTGCCCCCTGTGGATAGGGTGTGCAACTGGGGTGTCCTCCTGGATGCATGGCTCAGTTTGGAGGAGAAGGTGGGAGCTGTGACCAGGGGGGCATTTGCCCAGGTTTGCCTGATGTGCCAGTTGTGCCCCTATCTGAACCGAGATGCCTTGCATACAGTCACTCATGTGCTTGTTACTTCCTGAGTCGACTACTGCAATGTTCTTTACATGGGGCTGCCCTTGTGGACCACGTGGAGGCTTCAACTGGTGCAGAATGCAGCCACGCGGGTTGTGATGGGAGTATCCCGATACTCCCATATTATACCCCTCCTGCGCGAGCTGCATTGGTTGCTGGTTGCCCTCTGGCTGAGATTCAAGGTGATGGTAATTATCTACAAAGCCCTACATGGCTTGGGGCCAGGGTACTTGCGGGAGCATCTCTTGCCAGCATTGATTACCATTGCCTGGTGTGCTCCCACAGACAGGGCCTCCTTGGGGTACCATCAGCTAGACAGTGTCGGCTGGCAGTCCCCAGGGGTAGGGCCTTCTCTGTGGGAGCGCCCATCCTGTGGAATCAGTTGCCCTTGGAGCTGCGGTTGGCCCCTGACCTCCGTTCCTTCTGCCACAGCCTGAAGACTTGGCTGTTCCAACAAGTCAGCCTGGACTGAGGGGGGTTGGTTTTTAGATGTCTTAGGTTTTAGTGAGTGCGGGGTTTTAGATATTGTTTGGCTTGGGTTTAATAATTTTTTAAATAATTTTAAATTTTGTAATGTGTGTTTTTATGATGTGAGCCGCCCTGAGTCCTTTGGGAAATAGGGTGGCATATAAGTCCAAACAAACAAACAAACAAACAAACAAACAATAAATAAATAAATCTTTGGAAAAGATATTCAAAAGTGATGACGTATCTGTACTTAGAAAGATCAAAACTGTGGGGAAAGTTGGGCTTTGAAGAAGCAGTAATGTAATATTTGAACTTTGCTGTTGGATAAGGCATCTATGATTACCAAGAATAGCCAAGTGGAACAGAACAAATTGATCCCAGAATTCTCACCTGAGGCACAAACATATAAAGAACGGTTGCTGGAACTGGGTATGTCTAATCTGATGAAAAGAAGGGCAAGGGTACCAGTGTTCCAATATCTCAGGGGCTGCCACAAAGAAGAGGGGGTCAAGCTATTCTCCAAAGCACCTGAGGGCAGGACCAGAAGCAATGGGTGGAAGCTAATCAAGGAGAGAAGCAACCTAGAACTAAGGAGAAATTTCCTGACAGTTAGAACAATCAGTGAAGCAACTTGGCTCCAGAAGTTGTAAATGATCCAACACTGGAAGTTTTTAAGAAGAGATTGGATAACCATTTGTCTGAAGTGGTGTAGGGTTTCCTGCCTAAACAGGGGTTGGACTAGAAGACCTCCAAGATCCCTTCCAACTCTGTTATTCTATTCTATTCTATTCTATTCTATTCTATTCTATTCTATCCTATTCTATTCTATTTTGGACACATCAAATGAAGAATTAGCTCTCTTTCTTGCCAAGAAAGGTGGAAGGAAAAAGAAGAGGACAACTAACAACATGGCAGATAGACCTGATCACATTGGTGATGCATATACTGTTGGAAAACCTGAAGGGCCAGATCATCCTTGGAAAGTCTACCTATGTGTTGCTAACAGTTGACTTTGTAGCACTTAATCAATTAAAAGAATCAATAATGCCTAGTAACATTTAACTATTGATTTGTTAATCCAGGTGGTCCTTGACTGACAACTATTCATTTAGTGACTGTTTGAAGTCACAATGTTAGTGAAAAAAGTATCTTATGACCAGTTTTCACACTTATGAAAATGCAGCATTCCCATGATCAGAGGATCAAAACTCAGACACTTGGCAACTGGCATGTATTTATGATTGCACTGTCCCAGGGTCATATGATCACCATTTGTAACCTTCCCAACGGGCTTCCGACAAGCAAGTAAATGGGGGAAGCCAGATTCACTTAACAGTGTCAGGGTAATGATTTAAGAGCTGACCAGCTGCTATGATGATATAATGCTGGGAACGAGTCAGCAAGGTTTTGGGCTGATATCACTTTAAGAGCCTGTAATAAGAAGAGGCCCTTTTGTGGCATATCTCTCTCTCCGTGTGTGCTTCCGTGCAGTAATTGTTGATTGCTGTTTGTTTGAGGTCTGACTAAAGTACTTGTATATATATATTATTTGTAGATAAAACCACTATTTAAATACAAACCTCTGTATTTGCTCCTGGGTTGTCTCACATAGTCACACTGTGCGCATTCTGACAAACAGCCACATGATTAACTTAAAAACTGTAGTGAATCGCTTAACAACTGTGACCAAAAAGGTCATAAAATAGGGCAAAACTCACTTAACCACTGCCTTGCTTAGCAACGGAAAATCTTGTGCTCAATTGTGGTTGTAACTTGAAGACTACCTATATGGATTATTGCAACTATACATATCATAAAGTTCTCGTAAATAATGTATACCTTAACATACACACACACACACACACACACACACACACATAATGTCTATAAGATATACTGTAGCTTAAGAAGTAACCAAAATGCATTTTAGTGCTGATAGTAATTAAGGAGTTTTAAGTAATGCTAGTGTGCCTGAATCTTGGGCCTGTGAAAGCATAAGATGTTTAAACTGAATATATTCCCATTCTGCGGTTTAAAAGCAATCCAAATTCTTCTTGCAGTAGTTAAAAAATTCAAATGTTTGATTGCTGATTAACTGATCTAATGTATTATTGGCCCTGCTAGCCCGTCATTATTCCAAAATAAAAATTTGTTATGAGAATATAGTTCAAAGTTACGTTTCATCCTACATATTCCAAATATGCCCTGTAGCCTTTAAGGCTAAAAATATAGCATTATTGTAACTTTTTAAAAAAGAACCAAGTTTCTACTTGTGCCATATTCTTTACATTCCATTCTAATTATCTCATTTGCTCAGTTAAATGCAAGATATGATCCCGTATTCTATATTCTGAAAATGTCACTGCAATAAGACTCAATTTCTTTACTGAATGCGAACACAAATTTATATTAAGCAGATTAATCCCAGTATGCATTATAGCTGCAGTGGGGGCAAAAAACCCTCACATATAAATTTTCCCATTAAAACCCCCATTGTGGACAGATCTTTCTCAACATTATAAAGGATATTTTAAAAAACATACATTATTTCTAGGAAACAGACCCTGTGGAACAATCACTTTAGACTGCACATCTCTGTTTTTTTCCAGCACTGTTTCAACATCTGTGGAACATTGTCAGAATTTTCAAGCTCACTAATTCTTTTTTCATGTGAATCAGTCATTAAGGCTTTCATCTCTGCTGTTGTCTGATAAAAAAGTTTTGTTTTCCCACACCCACTATAGTTTTTTTAGCAGGATCAATTTAGTCATTCTAAAAGACTATGTCACAAGAGCAAGCCACCCCAAATCACTACTCTGTAGTTTCTCTCTTTTGGGTCAGGAATTATTCCAGCTTTTTTTATTCTTCAGCTTCACTTCCGAGAATCTGATAGGAGTGTTCCAATATCTCAGGGGCTGCCACAAAGAAGAGGGAGTCAAGCTATTCTCCAAATCACCTTTAATATTATTCATATCTTTTATATTTACAATGCAGTCTTTATCTGGTTTTGTTCATTATAGCTGCCAAAGGACAAAAGAAGTCTCAGCCTTTATAGAATGTCTCTTCTCCTTGAGCAATGACAAACTCTTCCTTCACGTTTAGCATTACAAATCTTACTTCCAAGAGGAATATCCAGTTTCTATCAAATATATATATAAAGGACCTGATATTTGTTTGAAATAGTGAATAAATAAATAAATAAATATGTATTTACAAAGATTACAGTGTCGTGAGATCACGTGATTGCTATTCACAACCTTCCCAGCTGACTTTTGACAAGCAAAATCAACAGGAGAAGCCAGGTTAGCTTAGTGACTACAAAGTTCACTTAACAACTGCAGTGATTCACTTAACAACCAGGGCAAAAAAAACCTGTAAGATTGGTCATTTCAACCACCTTGCTTAACAACAAAAATTCTGTTCCAATTGTACTCTTATAGCAAATCTGATATTTTTCTGCCAAGTGCAATAGAGAAACTTACCATGGCTGTTTTCCATTTATTTATTTACTAGCAGGGTACCCTGCTTTGCTACGAAACTATGTGATCGGGCAAGTTTTTGAGAGGAAAATAAGGGCGGGGGGATTGTGCCTCTGCCTACCAGTATCCATCGGTATTCATCTGGCTAGTGTCCTGTCAATGTGTGAGAGAGTTGAGGGCTCTTTGGAAACTGAAACAGTATTTGCTGTGTGAGCAAGAAGGAGTCAGCAAGGCGCCTGGGCGTGGCTTAGCTCAACTGTTCTGTACTAAAGCTGCTTGGTGCTGTGAAGCTAAAATTGAAACTCCTCTCCTCTTCTGTGTTTTGCATTTGGAAGAGATTTCTTTTCAGGTGGGGAGGGGAGTAGAACTCCTTAGCATCCGAGCAAGTTAATAATAACATAGGAAATACTAATGCTCTGATGATCATTTCAAAAACTCTTTTCTTAGTGAGCACCTAGAAGCCAAGAGGAACATACATGTCGAATTTCAAATTTGTAGGCTTTACGATTCTGGAGATTTTGTGATGGTGCATGAGTGGTATTTCACTCTTATATAGATTTATTTATTTATTTATTTAATTTATGCACCACCCATCTCATCTAAGTGACTCTGGACAGTTGCACTTGGGGAAATTGTAGGGTTCAGCATACTTGGATGAGCTTGATCCTGGGAAAACAACCTTCAAGATCATGGTATCCCCCTCTGCCACTTGGGGTGGTAGTGGTGAAGTGCTGCTTATATGTAAGCGGACAGTGGGTTGCAACTTTTGTAATCAGTTACAAGAAAATGAGTACAACTCAAAAACTGGAAGGATTTTTATGACTTAAGAATAAAAAAAAATGCCAAAATAATGACATTTACAACTAATTCTTCCAATTCAGTCTCTTAAGGTTCTAATCCTTTCCCTACTGTGTTTTTAAAATATTTTTCAGTTGTCAATCATATAAACGAAATGGACATATTATTTTCTTTCCAGAAAGACACACAGCATATAATGTTTTTGTATTTAGAGCTTGTCAATTCTCAAAAGAGCTAAGCAATGTCTCAGAATTGACATTGTACTATACGCTTCAGTAGATTAAAAATATAAAACTTTCAGGCTTTGTTTAAGAAAGAGAAACAACATCTACAGGTCAAGAAGAGATACTGACAGCCTTTGGCTACCCTTCCAGAGCACATCAGGTTGTACTCTTTGCAGAGAAAATGTAGGCAACTGCATTTGCAGCTGAACAAGATTGGTTCAAAATATCAACCCACGCTAGGTTATATCACAGCTGTCTATGAAATAGGAAAGAAAGGAGTGTGAGAGAGAGAATGAGAAAGAGAGAGAGAGAGAAGGAGGAGGAATGGAAATCACCTGGAAAAATGAGAGAGATAAACAATCAAGAAAAGGAGAGCA
The DNA here is from genome assembly GCA_009733165.1 of Naja naja. Lineage (NCBI taxonomy): Eukaryota > Metazoa > Chordata > Lepidosauria > Squamata > Elapidae > Naja > Naja naja. The sequence goes on along the minus strand of CM019149.1, from coordinate 216,324,044 downwards.
GATTGAGAGAAGAGAAAAAGATGTAACAGGGTCTATTTAAGGGAGATAGATGGTCTATTGGTAGACTAGACGAGACGAGACGAGGTGAGACGAGAACAGAGCAGAACAGAACAGAACAGAACAGAACAGAACAGAACAACAGAGTTGGAAGGGATCTTGGAGGTCTTTTAGTCCAATTCCCTGCTTAGGTGGAAACCCTATACCATTTCAGACAAATGGTTATCCAATCTCTTCTTAAAAATTTCCAGTGTTGGAGAGTTCACAACTTCTGAAGGCAAGCCAAAGTTGTTATGGAGAGAAGACTAAGGCATGAGACATAATAAGAATAACAGAATAATAGACTTGAAGGAACCTTGGAAGTCTTCTAATCTAACTCCCTGCTCAAGCAGAAGATACTTAATCTATACAATTGCAGACAATGGCTATTCAGTCTCTTCTTAAAAGCCTCCAGTGATGGAGCACTCACAACTTCTGAAGGCAAGCCAAAGTTGTTATGGGCGAAAGAAATGGGAGACTTCTCAGGAAGGCATGGAAAAAAAAAATAAGGGGCTTCACCAGAAAAATATAAGTGGATTTGTAAAAAGAAAATTCCTTAGGGACTTTTGTGAAAATTTCAAACTGCAAATTAAAAGTACAAATAATTCAGCTTCATTTAATGTGTCAAAACTGAGATCCCAGCCTTAATTAGAAAAATTTGGAGCAGCTTTCATTTCCCTGGGCTGAAACACATGGCTCTAAACACTTTTCTTTCTGAACCTCTACTAAGCTTCAGTCCCAATAAGTTTGTTTGTTTGTTTGTTTGTTTGTTTATTTATTTATTTATTTATTTGATTTATGAGATTTATATGCTGCTCTATCTTCCTGAGGACTCAGGGTGGCTTACAATACTAAAAACAGAACAATACAAATATTAAAAAACTATTAAACCAAAAATCTCATAAACCATTAAATTTAAAACTACAATTGAAAACCCTCCCCCCGCCCATCGGTCCGGGTAGGCGAGTTGGAACAGCCATGTTTTTAGGCCATGGCGGAAAGATCAGAGGTCAGGGGCTACCCGAAGCTCCAGGAGCAGCTGGTTCCAAAGGGTGGGTGGTCCCACACAGAAGGCCCTACCCTTGGGGGTAGCCAGCCGACATTGCCTGGCTGATGGCACCCTGAGGAGGCTCTGCCAGTGTGAGTGCACGGGGCATCAAGAAACTGTTATTGGCAGCAGGGTCTCCTGCAAATACCCCAGTCCAATGCTATGAAGGGCTTTATAGGTCAACACCAGCACCTTTATTCATTATATTGATTTATCCAGTTGCCCATTTCTCAATTATGACACATTTTGAAGGTTAGAGAGGTCAGCAATGTGGCAAATAGCAAAGAAACAAACTTTTTCATTCATAAGTAAAACATCAAGTGGCAAGAGGTAGAAGGGAAAATATCAAATTGGGTAGCTTACACTTCTCCATTCAAACCAGAGTAACCTTTTAAATAAGGCCAGCATCTGAGGAAATTGAAGGAGACAGTTAGACAAACTGGCTAATATCTAGGGCTGTGCAAGACATATAGGCTGCTGGGTCCTTCAGAAGGCTTAATGCTGCACGTTGTTTGCACATAGCAATAGCACTTAGACTTATATACCGCCTTACAGTGTTTCACAGCCCTCTCTAAGCACTTTGACAGAGTCAGCATATTGCTCCCAACAATCTGGGTCCTCATTTTATTGACCTCTGAAGGATGGAAAGCTGAGTCAACCTTGAGTTGGCCAGAATTGAACTGCTGGCAGTCAGCAGAATCAGCCTGCAGTACCACATCCCAACCACTCCAACCATCACAGCTCTTGAATGTGAATGCATAGCAGGCACTTACAGGGGTTGGAATGGAAAAAATGTGACTGTGTACAGAGGCTTTTGAACTAGGAAAGTCTCTGTCTTCCACACCTTGAGGAAAGGGGCTTTGCTTCTGCTACTACACTTTCTATTCCCTTTCTTCTTCTTAAATGATGAAAAAGATGGAGGAAAAGGATGTCTAAGCAGCCATTTCTGGCTTGGAGAGGTGCTATAATCAGTGGTGGGATTCAAATATTGTTGCTACCGGTTTGGTGGGGGTGGCTTGGTGGGCGCGCTTTGCGCGCGTGCACACACTTTGCGTGCACACGTGCGCTAAATGCGGACTTTGCACAGGTGCAGAGGCATTTGCGCAGGTGCAGAGGCATTCTAACTCACCTCTTGCAAGCCTGCACAATCCCAGTCGCTTCAGCAGCTGTCGTGCGGCACTATTCTGTGCTGCGCAAAGCAGCTACGCTTCAAATTCAGCGGATAAAGGTGAGTATGGGAGCCCGGGCAGGCAGGTGGGCCCAACACAGAGCCAGCAGAGCAGAGGAGAGAACCGGTTCAGTCTCCACTGCTCACCGCTCCTACCGGCTCTCCAGAACTGGTCAAAACCAATCAAATACCATCACTGGCTATAATGATGATAAATGAGAGCCTCCGAGGGCATTGTGCTCTCATTGCCTCTCCCAATTTTGAACAAAAAGGATATGTGTGGCATGTGGTGGGATTGATTTTCAGCAGTGTGATCTTGAAATGTTAGGAGCTCTCCCTAGGCTAAATGGACAAATGAAGTGGCTTTACATTACATGGTGAGGAATCTCTAGCCCTGCAGATAATTACTAAATTTCATAGCAACCTAAGCCAGCATGATCAAAGTTTTCCAATACCTGGAGGACAACCCCTGGTTTCTACATTCATGGATCTGATCTTGTCACTTCTCAGGATATTGATGCTCCGCTGAAATAAAGGAAGGCATTTCTATATCATACCTTTCTCCCAAAGGAGTCAGAATGGTTTTCGCTATCCCCATTCCTAGCAATCATGGAAAATTTGTTTAGCAAACTTGATGGAGTGATAGCAACTGGCCTGAAGGAAAGGTCAAAAGCACTCTTCCCCTTAGAACCTTAGTCTCTGTAGGGAATTTTTATTTGCAGATATTTATTTTCAATCAATTGGTAATGCATAAGGAATAAACAGCTTAGTCAGTAAAAATCCTCAGGAATACTTGTTCTAGTGAAAAACCCAAATGTAATCATGGGATAAGGTGACAAATGAACAGGGAACCTGTTTGTGTGTGTAAAGGTTACCCTCTCAGTCATGTCTGGCTCTAGGGCATGGTACTCATCTCTGTTTCTTGGCTGAGGGAGACAGCATCATTCTAATACAATTTTCCACAGTCATGTGGCCTTCCCACCAAAGTGGTACCTATTAATCTACTTGCATTTGCCTGCTTTTGAACTGCTAGTGGGCACGAGTTGGGGCAAGTAGCAGGAGTTCACCCTATTGCCTGGAGATCAGGTCTCAAACCTGAGCAACCAGCTCTCCAACTGACAAGCTCAGCATCTTTAACCATTGAGCCATTGTGCCCTCTTTTAATACCAGATATAGAACTAGTGCTATAGCTAGATATGATATAAATATAGATAGACTTAGACTTAGAATAACTTTATTGTCACTTTGAATGTACACTAATCTACATACATTAAAACGAGATAGATAGGCGATAGATAGACAGACAGACAGATGATAGAAAGATGGATGTATAGATAAATAGATAGATAGATACATAGATAGATGATAGATAGATAGATAGATAGATAGATAGATAGATAGATGATAGATAATATGATTGCTGAGCAGAATAATCAAGAATGTTTGCTCAAGTGAAATGGCAGAACCCCACACAGGTCAAGAATAACTTGGGAACAATGTGTTGGTGACCATATGGTATGTTGCTTATTACTGGAAATTAGGGACAAATGTGCTGATTGGTGCTACATAATGCAGATGTTAGCTGTGCAACATTGGTTTCATAGAATGACCTGAAGAGGGTTGGCTAAAGGTGAACTTACAGAAAAACAACTACAAAAAGTATACTCTTGAAGGAATGGCCTTTAGACTGGCTTACTGGGAATGATTCTTCTGTGTCCTTTTTCTATATAGAGTACAGGTAGTCCTTGACTTCCAACAGTTCATTTAGTGAGTGTTCGAAATTACAACAGCATTGAAAAAAATGACTTAAGACTATTTTTCACAATTAGGATCATTGCAGCATTCCCATGGTCACTTGATCAAAATTCAGATGCTTGGCAACTAAATCATATTTATGATGATTGCAGAGTCCCAGGGTCATGTGATCACTTTTTGACAAGCAAAGTCAATTCACTCAACAACCATTTTATTAGCGCCTGCAATGATTCCCTCAACAACTGTTAATAACATGGTTGTTGAGTGAATTGACTTTGCTTGTCAAAAAGTGATCACATGACCCTGGGCAAAACTCACTTAATAAATAGCTCACTCAGCAACAGAAATTTTGAGCTCAACTGTGGTAGTAAGTCGAGAACTATCGATGAAGTCTTTTCAGTGGGTATGTTGCACAATGGGCAGAACCAGGTTTCTGGGATATCAATCTCCCAGTAGTTTTCAGGTCTGAGTGTAAGTCTGAAGCAAGCTCTTTCCAGTATTAATCTAACTGTGATGATACCATGCTGTGAGCTATACCATCTACCATATTTTCTGATTTTACAGATTGAGAAGAGAAGCAAAATGACCATGCTTCACTATTACACAAAACATATAACTGTGCAAATAAAACAGACGTACCATTCTGGAACCCTGATATATATTACCAGGAAATAAATGGCTATTTACATATATACAATTGGAATGTTTATTGGAATGCACCGTTAGTAGAAAAACATAATCACTTTTTTTAATGATAAGAAAGGCAGAAATAGCAGGAGAATATGAACTGTCAAGAAAAATTAAAGAAAAAAAAACATTATATGTTAGAAGATATCCCAGTGGATAAAACATGAAAAAAAAATCAACATAAAAATTGAATGAAAAAACCAACTTTCATAGCAGAAAATAATAGTTACAGAGATTAGAGGAGAAATGCTACTATCAAAAAGATAAGACTGAATACTTGAGGCTGCGGATATACACAATTTAATAGCTGAAGAGTGTTGAAAAATCAACTTTAATTATGTAGTAAGCAAATACAAAACTTAATCAGCTATTTTCTGAATATTGCTGAGGAATATATATAAAGGGGAGATCAACAATACATTGATTTTTATTTCAGCAGGAAAAAAGTACGTTACAGTTACAGAAAAGTCTTATGCATTCATTTTACAGGGGGAACAAAAACTAGTTTCTTTTAGTATATGGTTTTGAGCGTTTGACGATCAAGTTGAAATAAATATTGATCAATAGTCAAGTCTGAACGTGTAATGCCACAAGTATTACTATATCACTCTTTGTTTCCATCAAGCTGTGACAAAAAGTGTTATGCACAGGAAAACAGCTGTAGTGATAAAGAAGGAAAAAATTGTAATGTATCTGCTAATCTTACCTACACAATGTAAGTACAGAGGATTCGAAGGACAAGATGGTGCCAACATTCTGATTTTCAGATCTCTCTAAATACAGCAATCAAAGTTATTCTCCTGAAACTTAGATACATATTCAGGAACCTGTCTATGTCAGAAACTTCACAAATAACAGTCGATATAGTTGATAGATAAGCTTCTATACTACCACCTCTTAGAATATGATTCAAGGTGCTGGTATTAACCTATAAAGCCCTTCATGGCTTGGGTCCGGGATACTTGCAGGAATGCCTCCTACCAGTATCGAGGTTCAATCTCCCAGTACGCTCCCACAGACAGGCCCTCCTGGGGGTGCTGTCGGCCAGACAATGTTGGTTGGCGGTCCCTTGTGGGAGGGCCTTCTCTGTGGGGGTGCCCACCCTGTGGAACCAGCTGCCCCTGGGGCTGCGGTTGGCTCCTGACCTATGTTCCTTCCTCCGTGATCTAAAGACCTGGCTGTTTTTACAGGCTGGCCTGGATTGAGAGGGATTGGGGGGTTTTAATTGGGTATTTTAGTAGAATTGAATTTTCTATTTGGATTGGATTAATATTTTTACCTATTTTTGTATGCATAACTTTGTGTGAGCTGTCCCGAGTCCCCCCCGGAGATGGGGCAGCATATAAATCCAAACAAACAAACAAACAAACAAACAAATAAATAAATAAATACTAGACAACACAGTATCAACAGTAGAGACCTTCAAATTTCTAAGTTCTATCATATCACAAGACCTAAACTGGACACCTAGCATCAAAAACATCATCAAAAAAAGCACAACAAAGAATGTTCTTTCTGCGCCAACTCAGAAAGTTCAAACTGCCCAAGCAGCTGCTGATACAGTTCTACAGAGGAATGATTGAGTCTGTCATCTGCACCTCTATAACTGTCTGGTTTGGTTCTGCAACCCAACAAGACAGACACAGACTCCAGAGGATAATTAGGACTGCAGAAAAAACAATTACTACCAACCTGCCTTCAGTCAAGGACCTGTATACTGCACGAGTCAAAAAGAGGCTGTGAAAATATTTACAGACCCCTCACATCCCGGACATAAACTGTTTCAACTCCTACCCTCAAAACGATGCTATAGAGCACTGCACACCAGAACAACTAGACACAAGGACAGTTTTTCCCAAATCACTCTGCCAAACAAATAATTCCCTCAACACTGTCTAACTATTTACTAAGACTGCATTACTATTACTATTAATCTTCTCATCACTCCTTATCGTCCATCCCTCCCACTTGTGACTGTATGACTGTAACTTTGTCGCTTGTACAATTTATATTGACTGTTTCCTAGTATGATTTGATTGCTTATTGTATCCTATGACTATTATTAAGTGTTGTACCTGATGATTCTTGACTCTTGATGAATGTATCTTTTCTTTTATGTACACTGAGAGCATATGCTCCAAGACAAATTCCTTGTGTGTACAATCACACTTGGCCAATAAAGAATATTCTACTCTATTTTCTCCTAACATTTTTAGTCACTGGAAAATCAGCCATTCTCTTCCCAGTCTTGAGAAATATCAATATTTCAACATGTACATAATAATTCTATTTAGCTTAAGAACCGCTGGGGTAGAAGTTACTTTGAAATGCCATTCTGCATCTACCACCTATAGGTTTTACAATGTCTTCCTGTTTACCTAATAGCCAGATTTGAGATTTCGACATTTTAGGGCTCTTGTGGGTTATCTTGGGAAATCTATAAACTATTTTTGAGTTTTAACATAATGGAAGTAACAGCGCTGGTAGCTGATGCTGAAGGACAAAGACAAACAAATTTCAGAGAAACTAGTATAGCAATTTGGAATTCAACACTTTTACATTTTGATTGTTTGAGAAAGATACATGCCTGTCCCTTGTTAATTTGATAGAAATAGACAGTTTCAGCTTTTATGTGAAGGGAAAAGCTTATTATGTTTGGGGAGACCTATAGAATATTAAAATGATTAAAAAGATAAAAACTATACCCTGCTATTGTTTGGAAGACCATTTCTACCAAGTCTTTGTAAAGCCTTTTCTTTGTGAAGGAACTGACAAACAATGGAAGGATAAGTACCAGTAGAAGAGATAAGCACAGGGGCTTTTGTATAAGCATCATCAAACTAAATTTTGGGATAGGATAAGGTGGGTATTATAAGAGATTGACTTTTCCCACTGGAGTTTGCTGAAGGGCAGAAAAAGTATGAAGTTGATGGTATTAGAAGAAGATAAAGAAAGCACCTTGTGTTATAATGAGTGCCAAAGTATCAGGGTAACTATGGTCTGCCAGCTTTGCAGGAATGGCATCTTTCTTTCTTTCTTAATTAATTAATTAATCCTTGGGGGGGAACCTCCTTTTTGCTCCCATGAGGCTTCCCTGAGGCTGCGCAGTACCCCACCACCACCACATGCCCCTTTTTGCCTCCTGGGCCTCAGGGAAGCCACCTGGGTGAAGCAGTAAGACAGCGAGGGGGATCCTGGCACAGCTGATTGGCGGAACAGTTGATAGTCGGGAGGAAAAAAAAAGAAATACTGGTAGCATTTTTTATTACTGGTTCTCCCGAACCGGGCCGAACTGGTAGAATCCCACCACAGCATTGGAGTGGTATCTATTTATTTATTCACAATTGCGTGCTTCTGAACTGTTAGGCGGGCTCACCCTCTTGTGTGGTACTTGAGTCTGGAACCTGGGCTAACAGCTTTCCAGCTGACAAGCTCAGCATCTTTAACCAGTGAGCCATCACAGCCCCTAATGTCATTATTAGTCTTACCTTTAAATGCTTTTCATGTCAGAGATAAATTACATATGCAGATTTGACCTATTTAGACTTCACAAAGAGACCAAAGACATGCCAAGATCCATTTGGCAAAGCCTAGAACATCCCATGGCTGATGTTCCTTCAGATTGCTGGAAGTATAAAAACTGACTTGCAAAATGAGGAAGGGTTTCTAAGAGAAATGACAGAATTTGACATGCTCATACAGAATCAAGACCACCAACTAGCACATATATAGACTCCTGTTGAGATATAACAGCAAGGTAAAACAATTTTAAAAATTGCATGATAAAATGGATGCAACACATTCAATGTTTTGATGTCAGATCATAACAGTGGGAAGAATTATGGAACAAATCTAAAAACAAATTATGGAACAAATCTTAAAAACATTCCAAGTTATCCCATAAGAGAAAACTGATAAAAATATTTTATAGATGGAAACCTTAGTACATCAATAATTGCAGTATAACAAATAATATAGTAATAGATGTTGGAAATTCCATGAGACAGAAGGAACATTTTACCACATATATGGACATTTTAAAAACCACCCTCAAAATTACTGTAAATAAATATATCACACCATTCTGAGTATTTTAGAAATCAAATTTGAAATGAAGTCATGATTTTTTCTTACTAGGCATAAATCAAGTGCATCAACCAAAGAAATTTACAAAGATATTTATGGCAGCAACAATAACCTTAAAACTTGGAGAATATGCAATAATGGAAAAATTAACAACATATATTCACAACAAAAATCTTACAAAATTTAACTTAGAATGACTTCCGTAAATATTATGTAGCAAGGCCAATATAGGTATCTAGAGTATGGTTTTTAAGAGGAAAAAAACTGACTAAAGAATTGAAATCGCTGACATAAAATGTTCAAACGTTGTACATTATGTCTGAGTATAATAAAGAGAATATTAAAAATAAATATATAATTTTTAGTAGGCTTTTTTCTTTTTCTTTGGCATTTTTAAACAACGAATAATGGAGATCAGGGCACTTATGTCAGAGATCTAAATCTTTACTTAAAGCATTGTTAAAACAATGTAATATATACTCAAATATTATTTAATTTTTTATATGAGTAATTTTAGTTAAAGATAGGCTGAGTATTAACTGTACTGTACAGTCTTGGAAATTGTTACAACTATCATATTTGTGTATTGATTGTTTTTTCTTTGTCCTTTTGCTTGCTTGTTTACTTTTTGCTTTTATAAATGATCAATACATAAATTAATCAAAATTTATGCATAAATGTACTTTATGTGTGAAGAATGAATGAATGAATTAATTTATTTTAGTCTGTGAGATCAGTTACCCTAGCTACATTTCATTAATGAAGGAATGAATGAATGAAATGTAGCTAGGGTAACTGATCTCACAGACTAAACAAGTTGTCCTTTTAGGACAGATTAAATCTATGAATTACACATTAACTTTCTTTGCTTTAAACTGATAGATTTCACTTGAAACAATCCTGAAAAACAACTCTTCAAAGTGCATAAGTGCACCAACGTGCCTACCATCCCTGTCCTATTGTTTCTTTTATTTTTCTTACATGTATTCATTTCATGTATTCACAACTACGTTTATCCTTGTAAGCGATTGACAAAATAAATAAATTAAATTAAATTAACAGTATGGCTGATATAATAAACCTATGACTACCTTGGCTGGGTTCCATCACAACTCTCTACAGATGTTCAAGCTGTAATTTTCTTGTGAGAATGAAATGAGGGATCCCAATGGGCATCATCTTAAAAACAAGGGGAAAAACAATCCTATGCTCCCCAGCCATAAATTAATGACATGCTCCAAAGCTTAAACAAAAGAGGTAAAAGGTAAATGAGTCCCTGCTTTTTTTACTCTGCTAGTCATTGCTGTCTTTAGGCTCTGTTTCAAGGCCATTGAGCCAATGCTGTCCAAAAACATTTCTGTGGTCATGTGACCAGTATGATGTCACGGAGCACTGTTACCTTCCTATCATTGTGGTACTCATTTATCTGCTTGCATTTGCATGCTTTTGAACTGCTAGGTTGACAGGAGCTGGGGCCAGGATGAGATGTCACCCCATCTTGTGGCACTCGGGTCTCAAACCTGGGATGCTATCTTTCAGGCTGACAAGCGCAGTGTATTAATCACTGAGCCATCGCATCACCCACAGCTAAAAAACCCTCATGAAAATTTCTACTTCTTCGTTAGTGGCACAGTTTTATCATGCTTTTCCACCCTACAACAAAATACAGTATTGCTTGTTGCATTCTTTCTGAAAGTCTTCCTTTTTGCCAGAAATATCTCTTGCTTTGTTGATTAAATCTGTTTATTTGGGGTCATAGCTGTTGCAAGCAAACAGAAAGGCATCTACAGTTCAGTCTTCAGAGAAGCTGATGGGGAATCTTCTGTGAAAGGTCTCTCTTATTTATTAGATGTTGTTTCTTCAGTCACGTTACATATAACCATCTCAGAACATACTGTACCACACAACCAATTACAGACACTGAAAAAGAAAGCAGGAAGCTAAATCACAGACTAATTTTGTGTTTCTTTTTTTTTTAAATTACATTTATATGCCGCCCTTCTCCGAAGACTCAGGGCGGCTTACAATTTTTTGGGATACAACCCAGTGTGCTCAGCAATAGCCTTCATTCCATTGTATATGCCTGCTTATTACTAAGCGGCATTTTTACAAGGTCAGCTAATTGTCCCCAACAATCTTGGGTCCTCAATTTACCTACCCCGAGAGGATGGAAGGCTGAGTCAACCTTGAGCCTTGGTGGGATTCGAGCCTACAGTAATTGTAGACAGCTGGATCTTAAGAGCAGGCATTTACAGCCTGAGCCACCAAGGCTCATTTTTCTTGTTCTCTATTCTTTCTGTGTGCCTAAAAGAAACTTATTTTTCCAATTATTATTTAGTAGATACTAGAAATTCTCTCTAGAAGTAGAAAAAATGTTTTGATCGCCTAGAACTTACTTTATATGCAAATGATTATGTCATTGGTTTCCACTGGTTTTAAAACACAATATTGCTTACAAGTGTTGAGAGAAGTACTGTTGCTTGTAACACTCAAGAGAGAAAATTTGAGTGATAATCTTATACTTATTTATTTGGAAATACAGCTTATCAAGGGCCTTACGTACTTGCTCCTCTTCGTTATTCATTTATTAGCTTTACTATTTTGTTAAAAGCAGTGCTAAGGAAATTTCAGGTTACTGAGTCTTGCTTTTATTGTTATAAACTCAAAGTTCATTCACTGGTGCTTGAAATTGTGATTTGAGGTGAGAACCACAAAACAGTGGTTATTGGAACAGAATCAATTGGTTGCTGTCAACTGTGAACTCTGAAGTCAAACCACGGAGTCAGTACTACAAGAAAATCCAGTCTCATTTTTTCCCCTAGTCCAAGGGTCTTCAAACTTGACAGTTTTAAGACTTGTGGACTTCAACTCCCAGAATTCCTCAGCTAACATGCCTGGAGGAGGAATTCTGGGAGTTGAAGTCCACAAGTCTTAAAACTGTCAAGTTTGAAGACCCTTGAACCAGGGGAAAAAATCTTAAACTTGCCAAGTTTGAAGACCCTTGCCCTAGGCCTTCTAATTTCTGAAGTCTGATTGGAAAGAACAGTTAAGATCCCTTTCATAAATTGAATGGATAATAATTATCACTTAGGAACCATATCCCAAAGCTTAATTAGTTTTTTTCTCAACATTACTTTTTAATACCCTTCATAAATACTTTTTTTTCATTTGGAATGTTATGTCACAGCAAAAATAAGGTTTAAAATGTTCACCAGTTTAAGCAAAATCTACTGATCTGGCCTTTGAATCATTGTGCTTATGAAATGAATTTCTGGCATTTTGCAACTTACAGATGTGGCACAAATTAATATTTAGAACCTGAATCACTTGAAACTGGCCACAAGCACCATCCATAAGATTAGGACTGTGCAGACTGCAAGCACAATGCTTTGCCATTATTACTGTTGCAATATGAGGCCATGTTCTATGTATTTTTTTTTAATTAGATTTATATGCCGCCCTTCTCCGAAGACTTAGGGCAGCTTACAATTTTTGGGATACAACCCAATGTGCTCAGCAATAGCCTTCATTCCATTGTATATGCCTGCTTATTACTAAGCAGCATTTTTACAAAGTCAGCTTATTGCCCACAACAATCTTGGGTCATCAATTTACCTACCCCAAGAGGATGGAAGGCTGAGTCAACCTTGAGCCTGGTGGGATTCGAGCCTACAGTAATTGTAGGCAGCTGGAACTTAAATGCAGGCATTTAACAGCCTGAGCCACCAAGGCCCTACTTGATATTGAAGTATCCAGCCTTTTTTTCAACATCTTTGCATAGTGTGTAATATTTGCAAATGATTTGTTATGTAAAGAGACGTGGTGGAACAGTGGTTAGAATGCAGTATTGCAGGCTAATTCTGCTGACTGCCGGCAGTTTGATCCTGATTTGCTCAAGGCTGACTCAGGCTTCCATCCTACCGAAGTTGGTAAAATGAGGACCCAGATTGTTGGGGGCAATATGCTGACTCTGTAAATTGCTTAGAGAACGCTGTAAAGCACCATGGAGCAGTATACAAGTCTAAGTGCTATTGCTATACAGTCATCTAAGAGAGGGAGTTATGAGATAGATTACAGATTTGGACACTGAATAAATATCTGTTTCTTCATCTAGGAATGTAGCTTGCCTAGGGAGGCTCTTTTAGGTATCTCTAATAGATACCTGCACTCACTAGCATCCCTAGTAGAAATCTAAAATCTCACTGGTGTGATGAAATTTGTGGCTGAAAGAAAAGAAGGAGGAATATTAGCAGTAGAACTGAAGCTTCCCAGGAAGAAAGGAGCACATTCCAAAGAAAGGCTCCAGACAAGAGATTGTGCAGTCTTGAACTGGATGGTAGGAGAGGAAAAGGTTCAAGGTAGGCACACCCTAATTTTTCCAGGATATATTTGTAGGTAGAAGATTAGAACTTTAGTCTGGCAAGATTCTGTCTATTAGGTATAAGCCAATAAGGAACTAGACTCAAATAGATCTCTGGGGCTTAGATCTGACACTTGAGATTCTTATATGTAGCCTGCCCTGCGAAACTAGATTGATAGATTTAGAAACAAGGGGTTAAAAATAATACAACCAATAAAATATGTAGCTGCATCATTGCATATTATATCATGGCATAAAGGTGACAGGGCATTTGCAAATCATTTGATTGATTAGACCAGAATAAATGTTCCCCATGTGAAAACGGACAAGACCTTTTCTTCCAAAAGTTCATTCTGTTCATAGAATTTTATTGAAAGTTATTTATTTATTTATTTGTTTGTTTGTTTATTCGTTTAGTAGACCTCACAATACCACCAAAATTATCTTGGGTGATTATTTTTTAACTTCATTTTAATAGGAAGAAAGATTAGAGTCACTTGATGGCGATCAAAAGGAAAAATAAAAACAGAATGCCACAAGAAGGAGCTAGAACAGGGGTGTCAAACTCGCATCGTCATGGTGTTGTCATGTGATGTATTGGGACTTTCCCCCCCTTCGCTAAACCGGGCAGGAGTGGGACCAGCATGTGACACATCCGGCCTGTGGGCTGTGAGTTTGACACCCCTGATCTAGAAGATCTAAAAAGATTCTCTTAGAGCACCATTTATTTTCCTTTTAAATTTTTATTATCCTTTAATGGGACACAGTAAAGCAAATCGTCTATTTTAACTAGAAAGAACTTTTCCCTCTTAGTGGTAAAAAATAAAAAAGGACAGGCAGCTTGTCAAGTGTAGTGCCATATTCCTTTCCCTCCTCATTCCACAGGAGAGAAAACCAGGCCTCAAGAAACCATTTTTAAAACCAGTCCAATCTTGTTAAGAGCAATTCTCTCTTTATTCATCTAAAGACAAAAATGCCTGCCCCTGTGAGTCTGTCGAGTGAGGCAGTTGAGGGAAGGGCACTCAATGTCCAGCAGCAGGCAGCATATTGGATGCCCAGCCATTATTACTATTATTGCTACAGGAACAGAACAGTTGCTAAGCAACAAGGCATAATTATGTCCAGCTTGTGCAACTGAGGAAAATTGAGGCAAAGAAAAGTTTGGGAACCTAATCAGGAAAAAATAGCTTCAGTGCAGAACAATCAATAGTGCACCTGACCAGAAAATAAACTCTTAATGGCCGTTCAGAAACCAAAGCTACTTAGGAAAAAGCACAGGTAAATTTAATAGCACCAGATGAGTCTAATTGGTTGCATACTAACTTCCTCTGGGGTTGGTATTCCAGGGGAAGATAAGGGAAGTTACACCAACCTTACCTTTGCATGGACAATAAGAGTTCCAAAGGGTTGTGTTCAGAGATTTCAACAGATGCAGCAAAAAAGCATAGCAAATGTATCCAATCCTGCATTTAGCAGAAAGAAAACAATATAAATAGATAGATGGATGGATGGATGGATGGATAGATAGATAGATAGATAGATAGACAGATAGATAGACAGACAGACAGATAGATAGATAGATAGATAGATAGATAGATAGATAGATGATGGAGGAGGAGGAGGAGAAAGAGAAGAAGAAGAAGAAGAAGAAGAAGAAGAAGAAGAAGAAGAAGAAGAAGAAGAAAAAAAGAAGAAAGAAGAAAGAAGAAGAAGAAGAAGAAAGGAAGGAAGAAAGAAAGGAAAAATGAATGAATGAATGAATGAATGAATGAATGAATGAATGAATGAATGTGGGGAAGACTCAAATAATAAAAGGACTCCAGAGATTAATTCAGACTGATTAATTTTTGGCCTTGAATGAAATGTCCGAATGAATTTTTAAGCAATTTTTGTTTTAAGCCATTTACCTGATCTCTATAGGGAACTGCCTCCATTGCTTTGTTGCAAAACAACTTCAGCAGGCTTACTTCAACAAGTACCCTACAAATTTAGGGGTAGCAATTGGGGAAAATTCTACAATTCATTTTCTTTAGATTACAGGGGTATCAAACTGGCAGCCTGCAATCTGGATGCATCACTTGCAAGCTACACCCACACCAGCTCAATGAATGAGAGAAACGTCACAAAACGTCACATGATGTGATGCAGTGAGTTTGACATCCATGCTTTAGAAGAAGCAACATCATGGGGAACTAGATTTTTTTTGCCCTGAATGATTCAGTATATGTATGTGAGTTCATACATTATTCCTGGCTGGTATCTAAATTAGAAAGCTATTATTAGGTACTGAGCCATGATTTTGGGGAAAGCAATCCTTCAGCTAAATTGATTTAAACTATTAGAAAAGGGAAAGTGAAAATCACCATTTGAAATGCACGGGCTGAGGATTGTTCATCCCAAACAAGGTGACAAATACGACATCATCCTTTGGTTTTTAATCTAAGCAGCAGAAAGAGGCAATTCTGCTGTCTCACACATCTACAATCTTTCAGCCTATTGCCCCCAACAATCTGGGTCCTCATTTTACCCACCTCAGAAGGATGGAAGGCTGAGTCAACCTTGAGCCTGGTGGGATTTGAACTGCCAAATTGCAGGCAGCCAGCAGTCAGCAGAAGTAGCCTGCAGGACTGCACTATAACCACTACACCACCATGGTTCAGTTGGTACAAACAATAATTACTGGACCATGGAAATAACAGCACCTCTTTTTTCCTTCTGCCAAAACTTGCCTTTCTCTGTGGTCAAGAAAGCCATGAAGATGGTGAAGAATAGACTTTCTGTTACTACTTCCAGACCCAACCCCCCTATATCATGATGCTGTCCTCCAGTGACAAATGGCTTTCTGCTGATTACCCATCAGGCAATGCAACCTTTAACAAAATAACTTCCTTTTTGTTTAAAGGAATGCTTGAAATGTGATGTGCAAATTGATATTGTCTGGATGCTTTGCACTAAGACATGGAAAAGCCCACCAACACATTTGTAAGGCTGAGAAAGTAAGCCACATTTGGAGTTGTAAAATATAGACCAAAAGTAATGTTTAATACTCATCAGCCATATAGGAACTTTCAGATCAAAGGATTTCCTGACCTTCAGCATGTTCGCTCTGAACCTGAACAGAAATTAATTTCATTAGTTGTTTCCCATGGGCAATTTTGCAGAATTTCAGGGCTTTCTTCAGTGGTGGGTTCCAATTTTTTTTACTACCGGTTCTGTGGGTGTGGCTTGGTGGGTGTGGTGTTGCTTGGTGGGCATGGCCTGGTGGGTGTGGTTGGTGGGCATGGCAGGGGAAGGATAGTTCACCAAGGGCCTTGGTGGCTCAGGCTGTTAAATGCCTAGCACTTAAGTCCAGCTGCCTACAATTACTGTAGGCTCGAATCCCACCAGGCTCAAGGTTGACTCAGCCTTCCATCCTCTCGGGGTAGGTAAACTGAGGACCCAAGACTGTTGGGGGCAATAAGCTGACCTTCTAAAAATGCCACTTAGTAATAAGCAGGCATATACAATGGAATGAAGGCTATTGCTGAGCACACTGGGTTGCATCCCAAAAATTGTAAGCCCTGAGTTTCGGAGAAGGCATATAAATATAATTAAAAATCTCCATTCCCTCCCCACTTCTGGGGGAAGGTTACTGTAAAATCCCCATTCCCTCCCTCATCCCACTAACCTGCTTTCCAGCTCCGTTCTCCTGTACAGGGCAACAAAAGAAGACCCACCTGATCAGTTGGGACTCGTGAGGCAGAGAATAGATGGAGGCGAGCCAGTCAGTGGTGGTATTTGCCGGTTCTCCGAACTTCTCAAAATTTCTGCTACCAGTTCTCCAGAACTGGTCAAAACCTCTGGCTTTCTTGTATCAGATCCAGATGAAAGAAAAACCCAAATGGCTCTTAAGGAGGCAACACAAGAAAAAAAAATTGCATGTTTTTTAATGCCTTCCTTCAAGATATTTTACACTCCTGTCAACTACCTGGCAGTTCAGCCCATGTCCTGCTGGCTCAGAATAGATGATATCCAGAACATAACAGTGAACAGTGCTTTAAACTTCAGAGGTACACAGGATCCCCTCTTTCTGAACCTCTATAAAGATGCTGCAGCTTTCCGCAGAATCACACAGCTGCTCTTTTCAGTGCTAGCATAATCCTAGGAAAAGACTGCTCTGGATTAAGAAGTTGCAAGCAGCCCGTTCTGTTTGATTTTGTATCCCAGCCACCACCAACTGGTAGCATGGATTGACTTGAAGACTGCCTTCTAGCTTTCTAGAGATTCAGTGTAGGGAACTTTAATCTCTACCATTTACTAATCTTTTTTTTTCTTTTAAATCATTTGTCCTTCTCTTTGGAATGCATTACATGTTTCTCCAGAATATGCATCTTCAAATTCAGGTTGAACTTGGTTTATAGGCCACAAGAGCCATGGTGACGCAGTGATTAGAATGCAGTACTGAAGACTACTTCTGCTGCCTGCTGGCTACCAGCAGTTCAGCAATTCGATTCTCACCAGCTCAAGGTTAATTCAGCTTTCCATCCTTCTGAGGTTGGTAAAATGAGGACCCAGATTGTTGGGGAGAATATGCTAATTCCATAAACAGCTTAAAGAGGTCTGTAAAACACTGTGAAGCAGTATATAAGTCTAAGAGCTATTGCTATTTATTTACAATTTTAATCATGACTCCCTTTCTGCCCTTTTTTTAAAATTACATTTATATGCCGCCCTTCTCTGAAGACTCACGGTGGCTTACAATTTTTGGGATACAACCCAATGTGCTCAGCAATAGCCTTCATTCCATTGTATATGCCTGCTTATTACTAAGCTGCATTTTTACAAAGTCAGCTTATTGCCCCCAACAATCTTGGGTCCTCAATTTACCTACCCTGAGAGGATGGAAGGCTGAGTCAACCTTGAGCCTGGTGGGATTCGAGCCTGCAGTAACTGCAGGCAGCTGGAACTTAAGTGCTAGGCATTTAACAGCCTGCACCACCAAGGCCCTTTGACTGTATGTTGACCATTCCTGTGTGCTTTTTAACTTGGTTGCAATTCCACCCAGACCTCACACAATTCAAAATGGTCCCTGTGATTTTGGAAGGCAAAGTTGTCTTTTGAAAAATGAGGGAGAGCGAGGCAATCAAGATATGTGTATCAGAGGGGGAGGCAGTTAATATCAGTTTGTAAATTTTACCTCCCCTTAGAATTTTTTCATTATGAATATTCACACTTCCCATTCTCTTGACAGCCAAGTGCATTCCATTCTGTAAATTATATTTCAATCAAAAATCCACTCTCCCAGAGAGCTGTAAATAAAAAAAAAACCAGAATCTCAGAGAAACTGCCATCTAGAAAATGAGTTGGTGCTTAGCTGTGTAACTATTCCCTTTCCGACATCTAAAGGGATTTGCATCATAAGCACTATTTTATGCTTTGGTGTCTGCTATAACAGAAGAGGCTTATAGATACCACCTTTTGGTGGAGGGCAAGAAATTGCTTATGCATATGCTGGTTCACCCTTGAACAGTGTGACACTATCATTAAATCTTTTGCTGATTGCCGAGCAAGGAAGTATTTTCTTCCCTGTGAGTCTTGTATAGAGAGCTAGATTGCAAAGGTGGCAATATGGTAGATATCTATAGGACTGGGAACACCTGAACGATAATTCTGTGTCGATGCATAGTTGGTACATTGCTACAGTGAAAGGGGGATGGGTGGGATCTGTGCAAATATCACCATGATTTATACAGTGCAATTTTTGTGATATATCTGGGGTTCCTCTGAGCTTGGTTGTTTTCTTGCAGATGTTTCATTACCCAAATTAGGTAACATCATTAGTGCTGGTCACTGTGAAGTTTCCTAGTTTGGGTAATGAAACATCTGCAAGAAAACAACCAAACTCAGAGAACATTGAGGAACCTGGATTTCAATCCTGAGCTACAAATATTCTCCTTTATTTGTCATATCATTACACCCAGACACCTCACTTTGTGGGTAGAAGAGTTTGAGTCCAACCACCTTTTTTGTCCTGGAAAGTCTAGGGAGGTTTTCAGTCATCCAGGCCATAGTTGTCTCAAAGGTGCTTTTTTTCCGGAGGTGGCTGAACTTTCTTGCTTTTTCTTTGAAGGCATTTTCCTTCTCATCAAAGAAGCTTCTTCAGATCTGACTGGATGTTGCGGAATGGAAGGATTTATATTCCTTGCAGACAGCTGATCATTTGTAATCTGTTAGAGAGTCATTGAGGCCACTTGGAGGTTTATTTGTGTCCTCAGGTTCAGCTGTGCAAATGGGAAGGATTTCCAGAAAAAATGCAGACTACAAGAACCATTTGCACTTCAGTTTGAGAGGCAGATAACACAGACTTATCTCCAACAGCCCGTGCCTGTCTTCAACAATGAAGGGACACAGACAGTGGTGAGATTCATTTTTTTTTTACTACCGGTTCTATGGGCGTGGCTTGGTGGCCGTGGCAGGGGAAGGATGCTGTAAAGTGTCCAGTCAGAGGTGGTATTTGCTGGTTCTTCAAACTACTCAAAATTTCCACTACCGGTTCTCCAGAACTGGTCAGAACCTGCTGAATACCACCTCTGGACACAGGGCAGAAAACATCCTGCAACCAAGAAGGCTCTACACCCATTTGTACTACTCAGGTGACCCTGAGGATACAGATAAACCTCCAAGTGGCCGCAATGACTCTCTAACACAGGGCAAATGACCAGCTGTCTGCAAGGAGTATAAATCCTTCCATTCCCCACCATACAGTCAAAGCTGAAAAAGTTTTTTGGATGAGAAGCAAAATGTCTTCAAAGAAAAAACAGGAAAGTCCAGTTGCCTCCTGAAAAGGCACCTTTGGGACACCTTGCTCCAGGCTGTCTTTTACTTCTTTCTCCTTCCTCCTTTCCCACCATTAAATTCTTTTCCAGAGAGCGGGGTCTTCCCATATATTTCTATAGGAGTAGGCTTCCCCAACAGCATGAAGCCGAGTCTTCACCCCGATAAACTCCTTTTATTTATTTATTTTACAATGAATTTCCTCTCCAACCAAGTCCTGGCCAACAGTCTTTCAAGATAGCTCCCAATTACAAACCTTTATCAGGCTTGGAGAATGGCCAGGCTGATATCTTTCAAACACCGCAATACTTGGCAAGCATGTCGGAATGAACTAATTGTCTCCTGCAAAGCCCCACTCCTTTTCCGCTCCTCTTTTATTCTCTAGGGGAGGGGCCATTCACTGTCTACCTGTGGCTTTACTCCCAAGTCAGCCCTTGTTCCTCAGCTGTTCTCTTCTTCTGGCAACTCTGTGCATGCACACACTGGGAACAGGCTCTAGCTGTACTTCTGCCTCACTGATGTCTGACTCCGAAGGCAGCTGATAACTGTCAGACGGCCCTGGCCCCATCTCTGTCTCCGATGCAGAGCACTTGTCAGAGCCTTCCCCAGATTCCAGGACTGGCCCATATTCCTCCCCAAACCTCCTCACTGTCCGAATCTGTGGAGAGTTTTGCTGGCCACTGTCGGGCCACAACAAGGAGGGACAATGCAAAGCAGCCCAATTGGGATATCAATACCAATGTTTTATTATATAACAAATAACTGTAGGGATATTTGAGGCTTGTTTGTTTTGTCAAGTGAGCATTCGCTACCCCACATTTTATCTGTTTATCCATTTACCCATTTTTCAGAAGGCTTTTAGAAACCCTGGCATTACCAGGTATGCCAGTACAAGACTAAAGCAGCCTGACTAGACTACCAATTACTCCAGTAATTCTTCTTTTACATTAGGAGAGCAATTAGAAGGAGTTTTCTGCCAATCCAAATTAAATGTAGTGATGAGAGAAGCAATCTGAAAAATATCCGTGCTGGAGTTTACAATTTCATTTCTTATTGTCCATGGATTTTATTCCACAGGCCATCCAAAATTTTTCCTCCATCAATTAACTTAAAACAAACAATGCAGAGAATAAAAACTAGATATCATGAAGCGCTTTAATAGGTGCTCGTAGTCCTCAATTTATGACCATAATTTTGAGCCCAAAATGTACATTGCTAAATAAAACATTTGTGAGTTTTGCCCCATTTTACGACCTTTCTTGCCACAGTTGTTAAGTGAATCTGGCTTCCCCATTGACATTCCTTGTCAGAAGCTCACAAAAAGTCATCACATGACCCCGGGACACTGCAACGGTCATAAGTATGAATCAGTTGCAAGCATTCAAATTTTGATCATGTGACCATGAGGATGCTGCAAGTGTGAAAAAAGTGTGAAAAAATGGTCATAAGTCATTTTTTAAAATTTCATTGTAACTTTGAACAGTCACTGAATGAACTGTTGTAAGTTGAGAACTACCTGCAATTATAGTTTATTTTGATCATGATAACACTATTAAATTGAGGACCTAAGACACAAATTTACTCCCATCCAAAACATCTACACTATGTTTTTCTCTCCTACCCAAAAAGAGTTCTTGTAGGTACTCTAAGAGGTGCAAGACAGAGTGGGACTACTCGCCATGGCCAACTCATCACAAAACAACTTACTGCAGGATAATCCACATGGAATAACCCAACATGATAAATATTATCCGGCACTGCTCCTTCAACATTATTTTCATTGACAGAAATGGAAATAATGTAGAAGAAACAGTGGCAGATAACATTTATTGCATTGAGTTAACCCACATAGATCATTCCACAGTAAGTTGGCCAATGTGAGTTGTCCTGCAGCATGTTGGACATGGCAAGATGACAATGGTGAGATGGCCAAGCTGGGTTGACTGTGGTTGGTCCTGGAGAAATCTCCACAGTGAGTGGGCTACAGTAAGATGGCCCTTGCAAGATGGCAGTGGTGAGTTGGCCATGGCAAGTTGTCCTAGACTCCTACCAACATGCAATTATTTTGCAATCCGTTTTCCATAGATGGCTTAGGCTTAGGCAATCAACTGTCTATAGTAACAATTATGTGGTTCATGTATTCAGCTATTTTTGAATATAACCTGCATATCAACCGATCTGCCATATCTCTTAAGAGAACATTAAAGTATCATTTGCAACTCAAGATATTCTTTTTGTTGGCTATTTCAGAGAATATAACCATATCATTTATTGTTAGAGGCTAATAGCTTCAAACTAATTTATTATCCTTCACAACTATCTACAGTATTGTAGCCTGATCGCAGCTAAACATATTGGACTTCTAAAGTCTGTTGAATCTGAAGTTCAACACATACAGAGAGTATCAATTTGGGGTGAAGATCTATTGCCATGATCATACATTTGTCCTCAATCATTTAATTTCATGCATTTAATTTATTCAATTTAAGTAATTCCAGTGAATGCTGGGCATCTCACAGTATAGCAAACCACAAAATGGGATATGAATAATTAAAAATAAATAAAAATGATAGCAGAGAAAATAAAGAATAAGAAGGCAATACAGCCAACAATCTTTCCCAAAATCTCCAGAGGGGTTCCAACTACTCTAGTTCAGTGGTGGGATTCAAATAATTTAACCACCAGTTCTCTGCCCTAATGTTTTCTTCCAACAACCAGTTCCCCAAACTGCTCAGAAAGTTAACAGCCAGTTCTCCTGAAGTGGTGCAAACTGGCTGAATCCCACCACTGCTCTAGCCCAATGTTTGGGAGAATAGTCAGGTGTTTAATACCTTCCTGAATGACGTAAGATCTGAAGCCATCCAGATTTCAGAAGGAACCTCTTTCCAACATGCCAGGGCTATGACAAAGAAGGTCTGATTCTTGAATCCCAATAGATGATACTGTCCAGTTGAATGTCCCGAATGGTGCCAGTCAGCTTGTGTTGGCTATGTAGACTCTATAAGAGATGAGAACTCTGTCAAATAACCAGCAAGAAGCAATATACTTAACAAAATAATTCACATTCATTTTTTTGTGGCTAAATCATAGCCAGTGATTTGGAAATAGTCTCAGCAAAGATACACTAAACTATCTTGGTTACAAGATTGTCTTCATCTAATCCTTAGTGACTGAATTAAAGGTAAGCATTGAATAGAAATAGAAATAGAAATAGAAATAGAAATAGAAATAGAAATAGAAATAGAATAGAATAGAAATAGAATAGAATAGAAATAGAATAGAATAGAATTCTTTATTGGCCAAATATGGTTGGACACACAAGGAATTAGTCTTGTTACTTATACTCTCAGTATACATAAAAGAAAAGATACATTCATCAAGAATCATAAGGTACAACACTTAATGATAGTCATAGGGTGCAATAATTAGTGCCTCTGATTACATGAACAGTAAACTGATACTGTGAAGGGCTTCTTACACAATTCCACTAACACACCTCATTATTTTCAATTCTAGGCAGACGGCCTGCCTAATATTCTAATTCTAGATTACTGCTGACCCTTCATTGCCTTTCCATTAATTTTTAGCAATTATGATGAAGTTACCTCATGATTTTATGGCCTGCAGCAATTAAGTGGAAATTTAGCATACTCCTACGTATAGGCTATACAACTTAGATATACATTCATTCATTGATATGAATAAGAACAAAAATTCTTATATAGATTTCAGAGACAGGTGAGCAATTCTTACAATAAATACTTCCTACTGAAACAATATGAAATATTCATTTCATGAAATTACTGCCATTAGATTTTCATTCTATTTATAGTGCATTCACTTTATTGTATGAAATTAATGTTACCCAAAAATTTTTAGCTTCCATTCTTTGATATTGTTTTACTTCCCATTCTGTGTTTAAACACACACACATGCACATTTGTGCTAATTGTCCTTATAATATTCAACAGAGAATTGACTAGGAAACCAAGCAACTTTCTCAACCATTCTAAGAGCTTGAGACACACATACACATGCTCACATGGACAAACAGTGGTAAGTAATATAATCCTGACAAGTACGACATCATTCAGCATCTGCCAACAAATTAGCAAGAGCTTGGACGACTGACTTAATTGGCTTGATGAAGTTTCATCCCTTGATACTTTCTCCACTAATAGCAATGCAGCTTTCACCATCATACCGCAAGCATTCAGCACAAACTGCAATACAAATAATATAATTCATAATATTTGATGAATTAATAGAGCATTGTGGTGTGCTAGAAGTGGAGCTCTCATCTCACAATCAGGAGGTTGCGAGTTCTATCCTAGGTAGTGGCAGATATTTCTTTCTCTGGGCGCAATGAGTAATTGTCTGCTGTGAACTCCACGTAGGTGTCAGGAAGGGTATCCAGCTAGTAAACACTCAGCTCCATTCAGCTGCCCCGACTCCACCCTGATAAAAAGGGATTACAGGGTCATCAACAAAAAAGGGTTTGATGAATTAATGATGCAAACTCTGGCATTGCAACATCAGATGCAAGCAAGTCACATTGCTTGTATTGCAATGCCATGATACCAGGGGTGGGATTCTACCAGTTCTCACCTATTCACTAGAACCGGTTGTTAACATTCTAAGCAGTTCGGAGAACCGGTTGTTAGAAGAAATTACTAATTACTAATTACTAATCCTGTAAGGAAGGCAGGAAGGAAACATTCTGGTGTTGCTTTTAGAAACTGCCTCTCCGTTAACCCTTATTACATTCTTGGCAGGACTAGACTTCCTGTCTCAGGAACTTCTCTGGAGTTTTTTTTTCCTTCCTTTGCTGGTACTTTGCTTGTGCAGAGTGACCATTCAAAGTTACAATGGCACTGAAAAAAGTGACTTATGACCATTTTTCACACTTACGACTGTTGTAGCATCCCCACAGTCATGAGAGGCCAGGCGAGGAGATTCATGCCTCGACGTGAGTGATATTGAGTTGACCACACCCAGCCAATAACATGACCACCAAGCCATGTTCACCCAGTCACATGACCACCAAGCCACACTGACCACCTAAGCCATGCCCACAGAACTGGTTGTTAAAAATTTGAATCCCACCCCTTTATGATACATACTTATACCCAAGTATCCCACATTCTATACTGGCAAGTTCAGGATTTCATCATTTACAAAGCAAAGAAAGCAAGTAGTGTTACTTATCTCCAAGGATATTATGGCATAAGTTATTTCCTCTGTCAAACTGCATCCTTATTTGTAGAAAAACCACAGCACTGCACAATTGCTGATTTTGGCATTTGGAAATTCCCTCTGACAAATGCTTCCAATCTTGACAAGTTTTTATTTCTTCTTCAAAATTTCTTTCCTTGACATTTGCCTTTTATTGCTATTTCAGACTCCAGTGGTAACAGTAGCAAACATTCTGTTACCTTTGGTTCTTTTCTGGAAGCTTCTTGATCAGTTCCAAGCATCCAGGGTTAATTAGAAGGAGTTGACATACAAAGATAGAGTTTGACTAATTATGTGAATTCATCTCCCTAGGATTTTTCAAGGAGACAAAGAGAATAGAAATGTTGTTAATGTCAATGCCCCCATGCATTTCTCTTCATATTTCCATAAGTTTCACTGGAGTAGCAACTTCTGACTTTGCCTCATTATTTTGCATCAGACAAAATTCAATACTAAACTAAAAATGAAAACTTGTATATATTATTTACTCTTCAACTATCTTTCTCAAAAGAGTCTACCTTCCTCATAATACCTATATTTGGACTGATTAATCATCTTCTGATTTGACCAGTTTTGTATTATTTGCTTTTAATCCAACAACAACAACATGCAAATAAATCTTTTTGAAAGTACATAGAATTTCATTCTGAGTATAAGACTGTACTAGTATGTCAGGGTATTTTGTACAAAGAATGGGGCTCTTTTAAAACTGTAGCTGATAAAAGATTTTAAAAAACATAGATGGAGGGTGAAGGTTCGTTTTATTTATTTATTTATTTTGTCAATCACTTACAAGATAATAAGCATAAGGATAAACATAGTTGTGAATATATGAAATGAATACATGTAAAAAAAAAGAAACAATAGGACAGGGATGGTAGGCACGTTAGTGCACTTATGCACGTCCCCTACAGACCTCTTAGGAAAGGGGTGAGGTCAATAGTAGACAGTCTAAGGTTAAAGTTTGTGGATTAGTTTCCGAACATTTCATCACCAAGCTAGGTAACATCTTCAGTGGAGTTTAGGGGATATCAGTGTTCTTCTGTTTATAAGGGCTTTGTGTTGTCAGTAGATCTTGTGATGGTGAGGTCACATCAGGTGAATCCCATCAGGTCATGGCCTGACCTGATGGGACCCTCATCTGACATGACACTGAACAGCACTGATACTAACATCCCTAAACTCTCACTGAAGATGTTACCTAGCCTGGTAATGAAACATTCAGATACTGACCCACAAGCTTGGAGAATGAACCTTCACCCTCATCCTATATATGAGCTGCAGATATTTTCAACTATTGCAAACATAGGTAGGTATTTCGTTAAATATAAGGAAAGTAGTTCCATACTGAATGCAAGTGCTTTTATTTCATCCAATAATTATCTAACTGAAAGAGTGCTTTCTTTCCTCCAAAATAACTCAAGGGGCACTTAGCTTTTCTTGGATATTTTTCTTTTAAAATCCTTTCATTCTTATCTGGATTTCAAACTGATCATATTTCTAATTTTTTTTTCTTTTTATACCGAAGGCAGTGTTGTATATTCAGTTTTAATGCAGGTGCTAGGGAAATAGATATTGATTTTTTCTCCTTTTTATATTTTTGGTTAGGAAAGAGTCCAAGCTAACCTGAGGTAAAGAGAAAAATCTACTCTGTCCCATTTTAAGTATACATAGAACTCCATCACAAAAGCATGTCCTCCCAAATAAGGGAAAATTCTTCCAATGTAGAAATTAGGCACGTTGGAAAATAAAGCTAGCACCATTTTTCCTATATTTTTGATTTCTCTGGACAGCAACTTTTTATAGGTCACAAGAACCACGAGGTGAAACAGTTCAAATCCACATTTGACCATCATCAGGATGGATCATTGCTTGAAGGCAATTCACACTTTCATGTAGGCAGTTTCAAGATGCTGCACCTTTCTCTTTAAGGTGGTGGAAGGTGTGAAGGATTGGTTTGAAGATGTTGATGTGACAAGGAAGAATTGGTAGAGAGGGCTTCCTTCTTCATTCTGCTGCAGTGTCAAAGAGGCTGTTGGTAAACATGGCTAATTCTAAATGCAATTCTAGATAGATTTAATGAAGTTGATGAAGAAACAAGTGCCACTTAAGAGACAAGTGTCTTAAGATACGAAGAGATACTACTGCCTTTTTCAGTAGATAAGATAACTAACAGTGGTGGGCTGCTGACGGTTCGGACCGGTTCTAGTGAACTAATAGTTCTAGTGAGCAGTTGGTCCCACCCATCCCTGCCCTTTCCTGTCCTATATTTCACAATTTTATAGCTTATCTGATTCCCGTGGCACAGCAGATTGCCGTGCCTCAACTGTTTTATTCACCAGCGATGACATAGAAGGTAAGTTTCTAAGCTTAAAATGGGTGGTTTTTGAACGCTGTGTGTGTGTGCGCTCACCGAAGCAGTTGTTAAACTGGTTGCAGCTCACCACTGGATGTTTCTCTGCTTTTTATGAATAACTGTTGACTCTTATTTTCAGAGAATAGATGGGGGTGGGGCCAACCAGAGGTGGTGTTTGCCGGTTCTCTGAACTACTCAAAATTTCCACTACCGGTTCTCTAGAATCTGTCAGAGCTTGCTGAATACCACCTCTGATCAGCAGGAAAGATACATATATAAAATACACACATATATACATATTGACTCTATATATAGCAACTTGCTCTACTAATCTTGGTGGCTTCTTCCTGGAATGAAATTTTGCACTTTCACTTTTTCTGACCTATCTGGATTAAAAAAAATCTAGGAGTGCCAAAAGGGCCTGTTTTTCGGCTGCAGAGGCTTCCCTTGAGTTCCTGGGAGGGCAAAAATAGCTTTCCCCAGGCTTCAGAGGCCCTCCAGAGGCTGAAAATGGGCATTTCCAGAAGACCCATTTTTCGGTCTCCCGAGGCTGCAAAGGCTTCCCTTGAGCCTCCAGGAGGCCTCAAACGGCCTCAAACGGGCCGAAAATCAGCTAGGAGGCATGCGTATGTGCAGTGCAGGTAAGTTTGGCTGGAGCTCACATGCCTGCACAAATGGCTCTGTGTGCAACCTGTGGCATGCATGCCATAGGTTCACCATCACACCTATAGACTGTTTTGGTAGAAATGTTTCTTTTACATCACCTGTAGAATCAATTAACTTATGTTAAGATAGTCCAAGTTTCCCTCTGCACTGGTAAATACTCAATTGCTTGTGCTTGGAGTTAGGGGAAAATCAGTGGGTCCGGCAACAAGATGAAAAGAAATAAAGGCTCATTCTTAAAAAGTATATTCTTATTCACGTTTCCATCCAGCATACCTCGCTAGTCATTCACTCAAAGGTATTTTTCTTTCTAAAGAGATAAACTACATTTTATGGTTACTCAGCATTTTCAATCTTAAATTCTAAAGACTTTGCTGTACTTCTGCAAAGCCTGGCTTGCCTTCATCCATATTATTGCTTTCCTCTTGTTTTCTGATGGTGCATATCAGCCCAGCCTTGTCAGCATTTCCTACTTAAATCAAACATTAGAAAGCACGATGATTATGTTTACCTGCAAATATGTTTACCTGCAAGTGTTGATATTAGGAAAATTCCTGTAGAAAGTTATTGCAGCATGTGCTGATCTGCCTGCAGTCCTTTGTATTTTAATAACAACTCCATAAGTGTGTTTAATGTTGCTGTGTTACCATCTGATGAGAAGAGCACTACCCAACACTAGGGTCTTGAACATAGTTAAATGTTTCTACATCAATATTACACTGATCAATAGTTACACATCTTAGAATCTGAAAATGAAGAATGATTGATTACAAGAAATATACACACAACAGCTCTGGTACTCAGTGTAAGAAGTTGCCTGTATATCAAAGGCTGTAGCTCAACAGCTGTATTAATACATTTATTTTGCTTTAATGGAGTTAGGATTATGCTGTAAAAAACAGAACAGAACAAAACAAAATATTAATTTATGTATGCTGGGATATGGGCATATGCATTGCAACTATCTTAGTATTTAAATGGCAACTTAATCCATGGCTGGGATATGGGCATATGCATTGCAACTATCTTAGTATTTAAATGGCAACTTATCCAAGGAACAACAGTCAATCTTAATCCCAGTGGTAATATTTCAGTCATCTGAATAAGGGCACGTGGGATGGAGATGAAATGAAGATGTGTCCACAGAAATCAGTAAAAATAAATGCTCATTTTGAAAGAATCTTTACAATGCTCTGTTTGTGTTTGCTGTATTATTCCTAATTAGGATAGAAATTGTTGTTAGTGCTGTGTTGACTAATTTATATAGGAAATTCCGTGACTCTCAGAGGTAATCCAAGCACTAGAGATTTCTTATGTTGGCAGTTCTCTGTAGAATCACTAGGTAGAGTATGTAAAAACTTTTCTTCAGTAGAAGCCTTGTGGAGGTATTTTCTTTGTTTTCTATTGACAGAACAATTCATCTTCCTTTCTGAGCTGCATTCCAGCTTTTCAGATTGAAAGAGGTCAAAATTTTACAAAAGTTTTCATTTAACAATGAAATTCAAGAAGAAGAGGAGGAGGAGGAAGGAAGGAAGGAAGGAAGGAAGATAGAAAGAAGAAAAAGAAAGAAAGAGAAAGAAAGAAAGGAAAGAAAGAAAGAAAGAAAGAAAGAAAGAAAGAAAGAAAGAAAGAAAGAAAGAAAGAAAGAAAGAAAGAAAGAAAGAAGCCAAGTCTCAGGTAATTCTCCTTGGAAATCCTATGTGATGCAGAATTATATGTCTCTCAGCTTAGGGAGTGGGTAGGTTTAGTAGCAGTCTTTTCTCCTTGAAAGAATCCATAAGGAAAAGGCAGATGCACAAACACAACAAGTCCACTTTGTACCCTGTTTTCATTGCTTTTCTTCTATGTGGAGAGGAGTCTTTAAATCAAAAGTCTCTTCTATTCATGGACACTCTTCATATGATGTAGAACCTCAGGGGGAAAATGGTTTGATGTCATCCCATCGTATCTGTGGATGGAAGTGTCGCCTGCTTCATAAATGAATCTGAATATAAAGAACAGTTCTAAAAACATCTGTGATTCTTCTTATCTCCACTCCTTTTCTTTTGTTTTGAATCTCTTTGAAGGAGATCATCTAGAACAGGGGTCTTCAAATTTGACAGTTTTAAGACTTGTGGACTTCAACTCCCAGAATTCCTCCTCCAGTCATGTTAGCTCTAAAATTCTGGGAGTCGAAGTCCACAAGTCTTAAACTTGCCATGTTTGAAGACCCTTGATCTAGAAAGTGGTTTCACTGCATTGCAGCAGCACTGTTAGATCAGTTACCTCAAACTTTCTTTTACATACTGTGCCAAAGCTTGTCACAATTTCTTATTAATAATTGAAAGAAATATATTCTAAGGTAAGGAGAGTTCCAAAAAGATCTATGTTTTTGATATCCATGTCAGGGCTCCAACAAATCCACCCTCATTCAAATCAAAAATCTCTAGCCACATCTCAGTAAAAGATCCTCTTCCCTCAGAGGTGGATTTTGGCCAAAGACAGAGGCAAGAGAATGAATGAACACTTAATCACTAGAAAGGAAGATGCCAACATAGGAAAGAGAATCTCCCTGAAATTATTCTGTCCCAATTTCTCCTCACCTCCTAAAAATTCCTAGATCTTGCAGAAATTGCCTCAAGCTACTTGCCTCCAGAAGATATGGGTGCTCCAACACTGGAGGTTTTTAAAGAAGAGAGTGACAATGATTTGTCTGAAATGGTGTAGGGTCTATTGCTTGAGTAAGGGGTTGGAGTAGAAGATCTACAAGGTCCTTTCCAGTTCTGTTATGAATATTGTAACCAACTCTGGGTCCAGAAAGCTTTCTTCTCTTATGAAAGTGACTTCTGGTTTTCTACTTCATTTTTGAAACAATTAAGAATATCTTCCCACTTCATTTATTGTTTTAAGTTTCCTTTATGGTATGCTTTTTTTCTTTCCCCAGTTATACATCTTTCCATTGCTCTGACTCAGATAGGAGACGATGTTTCATTAAGTCTTCCCTTGGAATTTAAATGTGGTAGTCAGTAGACAAGATGTGTGTCCTGTCATATTGATCCACTGCTTCTCAAAGTGAAAGGAAAAGAGGGAGAGCATGGTCTGATTTGTCAGAACTTGCAATTTCTTTTCCATTTTTGTCAACTGTGCAAGATAAACCAGATTAAGAAACCAGTGCCATTGAGGACAGAATATCTATTATTGCAACAGCTGCAGTAATTGAATCTTGAAAATGTGAATGTGCTTCCCTCTCTCTTTGGGTGAACTAGGGAGGGGGCTTATATAACATGTTTTCTCACATTAGTTTTTTGGTCTGGGCTCAAACCCCGCTTATCTGACCATTGCCTGAGTAGTGACTTTCCTCTTGTCCTTCAAGGCCATTCCCTATGCCTTCTACAATTTCTTCAGTAAAGAGAAATAATGGATTACAAATGGGCAAGAGAAAACATAAGCACTATCAGAGATTTTAGCAGTGACAACAAATAAGAAGACCTCAAGTAATACATACATTCAATAGATCCTCCTACTCAGGTTTCCTACCATCTAGAATTAAGAAGGTGCACACCCCAAACCATCAGATCAGATCTTGGTGGCAGGTCAATGCTGTCTTGATTCTTGAATTACAAAGTATTTGTGACTAAGTGAGGAAGCAACATTATTAGAAGTTAATTAAT
The DNA here is from genome assembly GCA_009733165.1 of Naja naja. Lineage (NCBI taxonomy): Eukaryota > Metazoa > Chordata > Lepidosauria > Squamata > Elapidae > Naja > Naja naja. The sequence continues at coordinate 216,292,187 of CM019149.1, read as the reverse complement.
GAACTGGGTGGGTGCCCATCTAGTCTATCTTGTCATCACTGTTATTTCTCTTGTTCAAAATACTTTTCACCAGCCTTCATGTCAGGATCATTATCTACCTGTTCCATTCCACTTTATCCTGACAGCTCCTTTTATGTCATTAAGGCTGTCTCATTAAGCACCTTCCATTACACACCTCCTTGTTGAAAAGAAGCTTTTGTGCTTTTGTGGTTTTTTTAATGATAAAGTAATTAAGCCTTAAGACAGATGAAAATATTATGACTGAATATATAAAAGGCTATCCACAGAGAAGCTTTTTAGGCCATCCATATTCCTCAAAAATAGCTTTGATTCAGGGGGAAATGGCATTTTGATAGGGTCATCAAAAGAAGGAAGACAGGAAGGAAGGTAAATTAGACTTCATAGATCTATAAAGTGATGGATGAGCAGTTTTTGTATCAAAGAGGAAGACTGTCTGGGATTCTCTAGTTTGCTCCTTGCTATCTGAAGATTTCATCATGTCAAGATAACCACTACTTAAAGCTTAAAGTTAAAGTAGATTGAGGTCTTTATGAGACCATTTCCTAGACAAGATATTTTCATATGTTATATTCATAATAAATTATAAGGTTTCAATACCACTAGGATAGAGAATTTGAAGAGTGCATGATGAAAATAGCTAATCAATTCAGATGTTCAATTTTGAAGCCATCCAATTCCACCCAACTCCGGGCAGTTCACAAAAAGTTAAAAACTTACATAAAAATCTAGAAAACACAATAAATTAAACCAAAACACAAAAACAATTACAAGGTAATTGCAAGTTGGCAAGCCAGACAACATATCAAAATGTAGAACCTGATAAAATGGAAATCCCATTTATCTTATCCCAGGACCCAGGAGACCAGCTAAGTTTTTGATGTCTTCCAAAACACCGTAAGACTGAATTAAATCTATGGTTGATTAATAACATTCCAGAATTTCACAGAGTTATAAATACCTATAACTTGGCTTAAGTCCTGGAACTGTTCTTTCTTTCTGCCTGTGGTTAAGTATAGATTGTCTCTCTTCATAAAAGGTAAGGAAGAAAAGAAAGCAAAGGTAAGGAAGAAAAGAAAGCAACTGTAATCAAAGTATAGTTATACTCTCCTAATTATCCCACAGTTAATAAAGACAAATGCCGCAAGTTTTCCTTTGGAATAACTGCTTAAATATTTGTTGTGTAAAACAGCAGGTCATGTTAGGGCTACCAGAGAGGTACTGAGACCTCTTGCTGCTTCTATCGAGCAATCATCTGAATTTTTGCAGCCCAGATCTCTTCAGCTATGTCACAACCATATTTTGATTATCCAAACTCTAGGTAATACAATGAAAGGCACATCTTCTACAGCTGATGAGCTGCACTTGTTCTCAGTGACCAATGCAGGTCCATAATTGTTACAGTGGATGAAATATAAACTTCAGTGCTATGCATTAATGCTTTGAAAAATGATAGTGAAAACTAAGGCAATATGATTAGCCATGGTGGTGCAGCGACCATGCAGTATTGCGGGCTAACTGTCAACCCTGAAGCTGAAGCTGACCTAACTGAAGCCATTTTTGACAGCTTCAGTTTTGCCACACTGGAGCTGAGGGATACGGAGGGGGGATTTGAGATAGTTAGGATTCTGTGGTCAAAACAAAATATTTTTTCTTGGGAACCAAGGACATTCTCACACCTGTTCGGTGGAAGGTGGAGTGATGTTACCCAGCAGTCAGACTGCACTGTGATTGGACTATGTGACTAATTGTTCTGGGAAAGTGAGAAAACTTTTACTTTTAATTTGGTGAGAACTGTGGAAGTCTTCAGAGTCGGTTTTCGCCAGATCCTTGCCAATATGATATTTCCAATAAAGCTAATCTTTGAGGAATCTACCTGCCTTGGAGTTTTGCTTGATATAAAATTATTACTTGGAACCATGACATTAACTCTGCCCACTGCCAGGAGTTCGATCTTGATTGGCTCAAGGTTTCCATTCAGCCTTCCATTCTTTCAAGGTCGGTAAAATAAGGACCCAGATTGTTAGGGCCAAAATGCTGATTCTGTGTGTTATGTATGTAGGTTTGAATGTTTTTGGTTTATTTTGAACTGTTCTTGTAAAATGTCAAATGGGATTGGTTTAAATAGTGCAGGAAAAACCCTGAACTCTGATTGGCTGGCAACTACGGCTGCTGGCTATAAGAAGCAGCCGTAGCCAGCCAAGTCGGTCCATTCGAGCTGTAGTCACTTAATAAACTCTTCACTGAAGCTCTTCACGTCTGACTCTTCATGCAAACTTAACACTGGCGACGAAGGTATCTCCCTGAAGAAGAGATGACGCGGAAGACAAGCAGAAGAGCGAGATGGCTGCGCTGAGCACCCCACCAGCCCCATTCAATCTGGCGGCGGAAGACTGGGAATCATATGCGGATCGCTTCCAGATGTACTTGGAAGGAAACGACCTCGACGACATCCCCGAGAAGCAGAAGAGGGCGGTATTTCTCACGCACTGCGGTCCGGCAGTCTTCAAGATGGCAAAGGCATTGGCGGGAGCTGCAGACTTAAAGGTAATGGACTGGCCTGATTTAGAAAAGCTTTTAAGAGCCCATTATGCTCCACAAGTATCATGCCTAATTAAGAGACACGAGTTTTACCATCGGGATCAAGGGGAAAGCGAAAATGTTAACGACATCGTGGCAAGCTTAAGGGACATTGGGGGTGCTTGTGAGTTTACCAACTTAGAAGAGGCCATGCATGATCGGTTTGTTCTAGGCCTTAAAGATAAGGTCTTACAGAGCAAATTACTAATGAAACCTAAAATCACGTTTAAGGAGGCCATAGAGGAAGCTGTTTCAGCGGAAGCCACCAAGTCCTCAGCAGCAGCCATGAAGAAAATTAACAAGGCCTCAAGCCATTCTGATGTGGAAAAATCCACAACAACCCATTGCGAGCAAATAGACTCTGATTCAGACTGTAGTGAGGTGGAGGAAGGAATTTATAGACTCAGAATGGAGAAGAAAAGGAAGGACCTTGGAAAAAGAGGCAAGAATTTTATTGCAGAGGCTGTGGGGGCCACCCCCACTGAATGCAAGTTTTTAGACACCATCTGCCTACGTTGTGAGAAAAGAGGTCACCTAGCAAGAGTCTGCAAATCATCCAGAACTCCACCTAGTAGGAAGAAATTCCCTGAGAAGGAATTCAAGCCAAACAATTTCATTGAGAAGATGGGGCACAACTCAGAAGCAAATGGAAAGAATGAAACTCATCAAACAATCACCATTGGTCATTCTTCACCCTTGAGAAGCAGAAAAGTACATGTGAAGGTATTCATTGAAGGAAGGCCTTGCCAAATGGAAGTGGACTCGGGCTCTTATTTATCTATGGTGTCATGGGACACTATTCACAGGCTACTTCCCAACATTCAGAAAAAGCATTTCCAGAAGCAAGCACTGACTCTTAAAGACTACCAAGGGAACAAGATTCCAGTAGTTGGAACAAGAGAATTCAACGTGAAGTTTAAAGGCCACACCAAACGTTTGCCCCTGACCATCGTGGACAAGGATCGCCAAGCTTGCTGGGACTTGAGTGGTTCAAGCCACTAGGCATCGAGGTGACTGGCATCAATCACGTGAGCAACTCTGAATGGGAGGAGGCCTTGAAGTCTGAGTTTCCAGAGGTCTTCAGCGAAGGATTGGGCAAGTATATGGGGACCCCTATCACTTTCAACCTAGATCCCAAGGTGCCCCAATTCGTTTAAAGCCCAGAAGGGTTCCATTTGCTTTAAAGGAAAAATTGATGCACAATTAGACAAATTAATAGCTCAAGGGGTTTTAGAGCCCACTGACCACTCCAGATGGGAGACACCCATAGTCACACCAGTCAAGGCTGATGGGTCAGTAAGAATCTGTGGAGACTATAAGGGGACACTGAACCATGCGCTGCAGCAGAGCGCATATCCAGTTCCAGTGGTGCATCATCTGTTACATTCACTTGGCAGGGGTACAGTCTTTGCCAAATTGGATTTGGCCCAGGCATATCAACAACTAACAGTTGATGATGCCACTGCAGAGGCCCAAACCATTGTGACTCATAGAGGTGCTTTCAAATGTAAAAGGTTACAATTTGGAGTAAGCGTGGCACCAGGTATCTTTCAAAGCCTTATGGAAAGAATGCTCCAAGGACTGCCAGGGGTAGTGCCTTACTTTGATGATGTGTTAATCTCTGCTGAAAATGACACTCAGCTACAAGAAAGAATCAGAGAAGTCCTTACCAGATTCAGGAAAGCGGGGTTAAAAGTCAAGGAAGAAAAATGCACTCTTAAAACTGACAGGGTTGAGTTCCTGGGCTACATGATTGATAAGCATGGCATCCACCCTACAGATGCCAAGGTTAAAGCAATCAAAGAAGCCCCTAGACCTAAATGCAAAACAGATTTGCAAGCCTTCCTTGGACTTATTAACTTTTATCACATGTTCCTACCTCAAAAGGCAACCATTGCTGAAGCACTTTAGTACCACAGGATTACTTGTGACAAGGAGGCATTAGCAGTTGTTGCAGCTGTTAAGAAATTTCATGAATATCTGTATGGCAGAACATTTACCATTGTTACAGATCACAAACCTTTGTTAGGCATTGTGGCAGGAGACAAGCCTACACCTACCATCCTGTCACCAAGAATGCTGAGGTGGACTGAATTTCTTGCATCTTATTCATACAAACTTATCCACAAGCCTGGCAAGGACATTGGACATGCTGATGCACTAAGTCATTGCCCACTTCCTTGCCACAAGGAGGACCTTGAACCTGAAACACACACCTTTTTCCTAGAAACTGTTGCCAAGCTTCCAGTTCATGCTGCTGAAATTGCCACAGAGACTGCCAAAGTCACTGTGTTGGCTCCTGTTATAGGCTGGATTAAGAAAGGTTGGCCTCTTCAAGATCTATCTCACCTTGCCCAACCTTTTAAGTCCAGGCAAACTGAATTATCTGTATTAAGAGGATGTATTTTGTGGGGTAACAGGGTGGTTATTCCTGCAAAACTGCAAAGAGAGGTTTTGGAAATGTTACATGAGGGTCATCCTGGTATTGTAAGGATGAAGGGATTGGCCAGGAGTTATGTATGGTGGCCAGGTATTGACAAAATGGTTGAAAACTGGGTTGCATCTTGTCCCAACTGTCAGGTAGTCAGGCCTGCCCCACCTCACACCCCCACACAGGAATGGAAATGTCCTAGGGGCCCATGGTCTAGGATTCACATTGATTTCGCTGGACCTACCAGAGGGCACACCTTCCTTATTATAGTAGATGCATATTCCAGATGGCTAGAGGTAATCCCTATGGCATCCACCACAACTGATGCTGTAATGAAACAGCTTAAAAAGCTTTTTGTAACCCACGGGTTACCTGATGTTCTTGTCTCTGACAATGGCCCTCAATTTACATCCAACCCTTTTGAATCCTATCTAGCACAACTGGGTATCAGACATGCCCTGACAGCCCCTGGGCACCCTTCGGCTAATGACCGGGCTGAACGCATGGTACGTTTTACCAAGGAGAAGCTTCAGCAACTGGGTCCTGGGGACATCACTGAGAAAGTTGAAAAACTTCTTAGTGTTCAGCACATCACTCCTAACCCATCTAATAACTTATCCCCAGCAGAGTTGTTGATGGGTAGGAAACTTAGGTCCTCCCTTGACCGCCTTCATCCCACTTACACACCCAACGCACCACTAGATTCCACCTCCAAAGTTTGCACATTCAGTGTGGGTGATTCTGTTTATGCTAAGAACCTCATAGGTGAACCTTTATGGATTCCTGCTGAGATAACTCAGATCACAGGCCCTCGTTCTTACAGGGTACAAACAGAGGATGGACTCCTCTGGAGCAGGCACATTGATCAAATTAGATCCAGGTTCTCTCAGGAACATCGCCCTTGTCTCTCTCTAGTTCCCTCACCTGATGTCAATTCTAGGGGGAAGGGGAGGAACAGGAGGAAAATCAGCAAGCAAGAATCAACCCCATGTGTAACGAGCCATTACGACAGGAACCATCCCAAAACCTGTCACAATGCCAAAATCCATCCTTAGAAGTGGAAGATTTCACATCACTACCTGATTTGGGCGCTGACATTGGGATGGAGTTGGGTTGGGAGGAGAGACCAGATTCTAACAGTCAAACAGGGTCTTCTTTCACAGGAAGTCCCAATGGGGAAATGTCAGCAGACACATTTCCTCTCTCACTGGGTGAGAACATTAAAACTTCTGAACCACGAAGGTCTCAACGTACACGCAAGAGCCCCACCTATTTAAAAGAATACATTAGATAGGTTGGGGTTTGGTATGGACTGAACCTAGTGGGGAGGGGTGTTATGTATGTAGGTTTTAATGTTATTGGTTTATTTTGAACTGTTCTTGTAAAATGTCAAATGGGATGGGTTTAAATAGTGCAGGAAAAACCCTGCACTCTGATTGGCTGGCAACTACGGCTGCTGGCTATAAGAAGCAGCCGTAGCCCAGCCAAGTTGGGTCCATTCGAGCTGTAGTCACTAAATAAACTCTTCACTGAAGCTCTTCGCGTCTGACTCTTCATGCAAACTTAACACTGTGAACTGCTCAAAGAGTGCTGTAAAGTATTTTGAAGTAGTATATAATGCTAAGTGCTATTGCTATTAATCTGAACATACTTTCTTTGTTACTCCAAGTAAGGATAACTAGTCAGCATCTGATAATACTAACTGGTATTGAGGTATGAGAATACTGTACACATTAGACCGATGATGAAAGGTACCTCACTGGGTCATACAACCAGCATATCAGATTTCCACAGCCTAGCATTGTGTCAAGCAACATCCATGAATGCGACTGAAAAAGTCATTACAAAGCAAAGAAAAAGCCAGGGATAAAGTAATGCTGTTGCAATGAGACTATCTCATTTGGCAATGTCATGCCCCTGGTGGGCACTGACTCTGAGGGAGAGGAGGAACAGCCAACAGGGAGTGGAAGTGTGGCTCCAGAGGTTGTGGAGGAGGCTGGGGAAGGGCAGAAGCCAACTGGGCAGTCAGAGGAGGATCCAGGCCCATCCCCTCTCCATCCTAGGGCATGCAGGGAGGAGAGGATAAAGGAGATACGTGGTCTACTGGGGAGGAGAGGGCCTTGATCCTCTTCATGGGCAGCAGCTGTGACAAATGGATAAGAGGACGGACATGTGTATGGGCCAGTGCTGGAAACAAAGCATGGAAATATCTCTAGTTTATTGTTCCTCTCTGAGTTTGGCGTCCTTCCCAGTGTGTGTTCTGATATCTGTGGATGTCTTCAAGCCCTTATCTTGCCTGGTTTGTGTTGTTTTTTACTCTTTGTAATTCAAACGGCATTTCCTCCTTCTTGTAACTGCTTGTGTGGGAGTTTTTGTCTCCAGTCAAGGATATTTGGAGCTTGGAAGCAAAGTGAAGGAATAAAGGGGCTTCACCGGGTTTTGTGACTGTGTTTATTTTGTATCCCACCCTGGGTCATCACAGGCAAAAGCATGGTCTCTGGACAAGGCAGCACAGCATCCCCCACCCCACCCCACCTCTCAGCCAATACTGGTAGTCCTCCATTTACAACCACAATTGAGCCCAGAATTTATGTTGATAAACAAGAAATTTGTGAAGTGAGTTTTGTCCCATTTGACGACTTTTCATGCCACATTTGTTAAGTGAATCACATATATTTGTTAAACGAATCGGGCTTCCTCATTGACTTTGCTTGTCAGAAAGTTGCAAAAGGAGATCACATGATCCTGGGACACAGCATGGACCAGTTGTCAAGCATCTGAATGTAAATCATGTGACCATGCTGCAATGGTCATAAGTTTGAAAAATGGGCATAAGTCAGTTTTTCCAGGGCTGTTGTAACTTCAAACGATCACTCAATGAACTATTGTAAGTTGAGAACTACCTGTACAACAAATGTTTCATAGCAAATGGGAATTGACTCCAAGGGAAAAGAAAGATAATACTGCAGAGGGTGAAGCAGAATATTCTCTACATTTTATCATTGTATTCTGAAAATTAAAATCAAGAGATGATCAAAAGGCTAGAAATGAAAGACCTAATAATCTCCCAGCCTAACTACAGCTAGGTGGGGCTTATGTGAGTCTATAACATGTGACAGCACAAGATTACTTATGGTTTCGTTATATATTACAAATTAGGTTACTTATTCAAGTTTTGCTGATCCTTGCCCCAAATCCTTTAAAATGACATTTCCAGTTATTTCTTTGGTCTACAGGACAGTCCATGGATTAGTAGCATATTCTGGAATCTCATTTGAATATAGACCAGGTCACTTCTAATGTATTCATATGTAATAGAGTTGTGGAAATATTTCCAAAAATAGGACTTTGCAGTGCATAGAAGCAAATGCAAACTATCACCCCTGAATCACTAAACAAGCCTTCCCCCCCTCCAAGTTCATGAAGATGCATCAGATGCTTTGTACATGCTCCAGTGTAATGCAAAATATCCCTTTGAAGGATTTATGGAATATTTAGTTACTTGCATTATGAATAGAATGTAATGAAATGAGATGAGATGAGATGCCAGAATATGTTTCTAATGCAAAGACAGCTAGAGATTCTCTACAAAAACTGGGTCCTAGAAATAGCCGGGTCCAGATTTTACTTTATTTTGTTTATTTATGACTGGGTCAGATTAGGTAATCATACCTCTTCAGCCCTTATTCTTAACACTGGTACACCACAGGGTTGCGTGTTGAGTCCCTTACTCTATACTCTTTATGTGCATGACTGCATTCCCACTCACGCTAGAAATACTATTACTAAATTTGCAGATGATACAACAGTGGTGGGACTCATCTCCGGGGGGGGGGATGATTGTGACTGCCGAGATGAGGTGGACCAGTTGCTTTCGTGGTGTGGAGACAATAACTTGGTCCTCAACACCAATAAGACCAAGGAGCTTATAGTGGACTATAGAAGGAACAGATCAGACATCCAGCCCTTGCTTATCAGTGGAGACCGAGTGGAGCAAGTGGCCAGTTTTAAGTTTCTGGGTGTTACCATAAAAGAGGACCTGACCTGGGGTGCTCATATTGCAGCACTGGTCAAAAGGGTCCAGCAGAGATTATACTACCTGAGACTTCTCAAAAAACAACAACTGAATGAAAACTGCTGGTGACCTTCTATCACTGCAACATAGAGAGTATTCTTAACTTACTGCACCTCTGTATGGTTTGCCAATTACACAGTGGCAGATAGGAAAGCACTCCAGAGGGTTAACATAATTGCCCAGCAGATCATTGGTTGCCCTCTCCCCTCTTTGGAAGAGCTTTGTAGCTCCTGCTGCCTTAAGAAAGTTCAAAACATTCTCAAAGATCCATCTCATCCTGGGCACCCTTTTTTTGAACTATTACCATCTGGCAGATGGTACAGAATAATAAAAACAAGGACAAATAGGCTGAAAAACAGCTTCTATCCCAGGGCAGTAGCTCTTTTGAATTCTGCTGTATAGTGCAGTGTTGGTGCGGTGTCGGGGGTTTTCAGTTCAATGTGTGGAGAGTGAAGGATGTGTGTTTGTATTTATTTTCATGGTCATGGTCATGAGGTGCACTGAAAATGGTGTTTGATTTTGTTGTACAAGGTGCAATGACAATAAACTAAACTAATTTTAGACTACTTAGGCCTTCTTCCATAGCAAAGAATTCTGTAAAGCCCCATGTGGTTTGGTCTATGAGGAACTTTGTGACTGCCTACTCCAAATACAATCTGACTCTCCAATAAGGCAAGTTTTGAGTAGCCATCTATTGGAAATCTACACTGTTTATGGAGGTTCCACTTCCTATGGAATAGCTTATCTTAGGCTTGTACCTTGACTTAAAAACCTGGCTATTTCAAAGAGTCTTCAGAGAAATATGCTGTCAATAATTTTAGAATATCCATATGAAGAAGAACAGTTGATTATAATTATATATTCTTGTATTAGCATTTGAACAGCATGGTGGCCTAGTGATGAAGACTCTCGCTTCCCACTCAGAAGGTTGAGAGTTCAATTCTAGGTAATGGCAGCAGTGGTGGGATTAATTTTTTTTTACTATCAGTTCTGTGGGTGTGGCGTGGTGGGCATGGTATGGCTTGGTGAGCGTGGCATGGCTTAGTGGGTATGGCAGGGGAAGGATACTGCAAAATCCCCATTCCCTCCCCACCCCACTAATCTGCTTTCTAGCTCCATTCTCCTGTGCAGGGCAACAAAAGAAGACCCAGCTGATCAGATGGGACTCAGGAGGCAGAGAATAGATGGATGCGGGGCCAGTCAGAGGTGGTATTTGCTGGTTCTCTGAACTACTCAAAATTTCTGCTACGGGTTCTCCAGAACTGGTCAGAATCTGTTGAACACCATCTCTGAATGGCAGACATTTCTCTCTCTGGATGCAAAGAAAAAAAAAAAACCCAGACAATGAATGCTCAGCTCCATCCAATCATCCCAACTCTACTCCAAATTAAGGGATTATAGGGTCATAAAAGGGAGTTTTATTCTTGTAAAGTGGTTGATTACTTAGAGCACTGGTGGCAGATTCATATATATATATGTTTATGTTCTGTCTCCCTTCCCTTCCCCAAAGAGAAGGTAAGAAACTTGGCAAGCAACACTAGCACAGAGAGTCACGCTGGCCTGTCTAAAAAATCCAAGTTGCCTCTCCGAATAAGACCTGGCAGTAGCCAGGCATCACTGCCAACATTCGGAGCTTCAAGAAATGAATTTCACAGAAGGAATGATTTATTCCCAAAGTCCAGAACCAAATCAGGCCTACAAACAAGACGGAATCCTCGGCTTATTCCACCTTTGTCACATACAGAGTTTGTAACATAGGCACACCCAATTTATACCTGGTGGGGTGTGGTCCAGCTCAATCTTGGCCCCTCCTGCCCCCTACGTTGCTGCTGACTATTCTCCCTCCAACGATGTTGCCTGGGATCAAGCAGGAATCCTCCTCCTCCCTCCCTCGCAGGGCCGTACGATACGCGTCTCTCAGGCTGTTCCTCTTGGTTTCTGAAGAAACCTGAGGCATTGCCAGGGAGGAAGGTCCTGGGGAGGAGGCCTTGCCAGGGAGGAGGTCCTGGGGAGGGAGGCTGCCAGGGAGGAAGGTCATGGGATGGAGACCTTGCCAGGGGGAAGGTCCTGGGGAGAAGGCATGACTTTTGCTCCTCTTATTACTCATCCAGGTCCTCTTCCTCTGTCAGCAACAGGCTACGAGGTGGGGCCACAAATGTTTATATATATATTGAACATTCCAAGGGCCACATTGTTTGACTGGAAGTCTCAAATAATTTTACAAAGAGCACTGAACCATGGTATCCTTCCCCCAGCACAGGTTAAGGCAATTAAATGGCCTCTTTGTGAGTGGGTAAAATCTTGGCCTTAAATTTGCCTCTAGGAGAATAAAAACCTTTCAGGAAGCCTTTATCACATCTTCTGAGCAAAATTTGCAAATTTCAGGCATAATTTATTGTAACAGGTCTTTAAACTGTAAATTGCAGATTTTACACAAAGCTACAAATAAGAGATCCAGATACCATGCAGCCTCCACCTATATAGTACCTAGACCCAGGTCATTTGAAATTTAAAAATTTAAATTTTTATTTAGAAAATTTATTGAGAAAATGAGAATGTTAGAGTATGCACCAATTTACAACATCCAACGCGAATGATGTAAACTATTCAACACCACTGACAAAGACCTTGATTTTGTGCCTGAATGGTCAAAAAATTGGCAACTCAAATCCGACCAACAAATGCTTTGTCCACACACTGGTAAAAAAAAAATCAGTAAACTAAATACAAGCTAGGCGGATATGGCCTCATTGACGACCCTCTTCTGTCAAGGACCTTGGAGTACTAATCACATGACCCTAAGCCAGAGCTCACTGTAACAGCGTTGCCAAAAGGCATTAAGAGTTGTAAATCTAATCTTATGAAGCTTCTCCCCTGGAAATGTTGAATTGCTAACTGGAGCATACAAAACTTTTGCTAGACCAATACTTGAATACAGCTCATCAGTCTGGAATCCGCACTGTATATCGGACATTTAATACAATGAGTGAGTCAGAGTATTTCACGAGAAAAGTACTACACTCCTCTGCTCGCAACAGAATACCCTATATCACCAGGCTTGATTTTGGGCTTGGACAACCTTGAACTATGCTGCCTACAGTTGGACTTAAGTGTAGCATACACACACAAATTAAATTTCTATGCTCCTGCCATTTCCTCAAGGCTGAGAACTGATTCCAGAACTTATTAAAATGTTATTAATTGCAGTAAGAGTTATCTTGGAATCTCTAATAAGGTCCTTAAGTAAATACTATTCTTCATTGTAGATTAGAAACTGCTTTTTCATTATTTCTTTCTCAAGTACTTCTAAAAAATGTATTGCAACACTGTCGATTAAATTATGCTGCATATATCTCAATTCTGTCATATGAATAGGCATGAATTTGAAGTAGAATGGTAATAGAGGCATTCACACAATTCTCTATGAGACAAAATACAATAACGCAATAATAAACAGCTCATTTAAATCACAAGATTTGAACTGATAAGACAGATGGTTGCAATGCAATATATTAAAGAATTAGTCTGAGAATAGTAATGCAAGAGAAGTCAGCTCTGTACATTTCAAGCAGAATGCAATGTTTCCATTTCAATAGAGCATTCTTTAAAAAAAAGATTTGTTCATATAAAAGAATAATGCTGTCAAGAAAGTATTACCTCTATTATTTGATTAGTTCCTTACAATGTACTACAATTTTAGACAGATCAGTGTCTGTCTTCTTTAGCAGCACTATTGTTCTGTTTATTCTGTTTGATCAAATAGTAATTTCTCTTTGTGCACATGGACACTGCTGATCAAATGCATTCTAAAATAGTTATTTAATGTGGTAATGGTTCATTTCTTATTGGATTTAGATTAACCAAGACCAAAAGAATCTGATAGATTAAACAGCATTTTGCTACAAATCATGGTTTTGTCCATTTAGGAATCTTTTAATGCAAGCAATCCCAGTGAATTTAGTGGCATAACCTAGGTCATCAATCAAGAAATTATTGTTTGTTTGTAAATAAGATCTTCTATATCATTGGCTATATCTAATTGATTCCTTACTGCATAGCATTCTGTTGTTAAACTGAATGGGTGTGTTGTATGTCATTCACTACATGAAAACTACATGATTTTTCATTCTTTCAGAATACTTCAGGAAGAAGAAAGTCTAATCAGGGAAAGAAATTGCACTAAAATGGCAGTATTTCAAGCAAACATAGCAAACAGTGTTGGTGTGTGTAGAAAGATTATGTAAGAGTAGGCCTTTATAGAAATGAGGAAACAAGATTAAGAAAACAGATTCAGACTTGTCCAAAACCGCAGTGCATTGTAACGAACTAATCAAATAATAATAGCAATGCTTTCCTGAGAGCATTATTCTTTTTATGAATGTACTTCTTTTAAAGTATGCTCTATTGAAATGAGAACATTGTATTCTGCTTGAAATATATAAAGCTGATTCCTCTTGCATTACTATTCTCACTAATCCTTTATTACATTACATTACAACCATCTGTCTTATCTGTTCAAATCTTATGATTTAAATTTGCTTCCCATTTTCCAAGATAGATTTGGCTCATCCCACTTGTGGATCCGTTTTGACATTAGTAAAAGAATTGTAAAGTTGTATAAAGAGTGAGAAGAGCAACAAAGATTATTAGGGACTGGAAGCTAAGCGTGTGAATAACAGTTTCAAGAATTGGGTATGTCTAGTCTAATGAAAAGAAGAACTGGGGTGACGTGATAGCCGTTTTCCAATAGTTGAGGAGCTGCTACAAAGAAGTCAAGCTATTCTGCAAAAAAGTACAGAAGAAAGAGAAGCAATGGATGGACATTAATCAAAGAGAGAGCCAACCTAGAATTAATCAGTGGAAGTTGTTTTTCCATCACTGGAGATTTTAAAGGTGAGATTAGACAGCCATTTGTCTGAAATGGAATAGGATCTCCTGCTTGAGTAGAGGTGGGACTAAAAGATCTTCCATCTCTATTGTCTGTTCTGTGTATTCTCATATACATTTTTAATATGTTCATTTGGAGTATATTTCAATACTGGTTGGAACTGTCCACTCAAAAAGCAATGGAACTACTGCAGAACACTGTCCTTGCCCTCTGCCTTTGCAGTAACCACAAGAGTGACCAATTCAGTTTCTTTCCCATGTTGAGGCCTAAATCCTGATTGAAAGGGCTGCAGATAATCCATTTCTATCAAAATCTTATTCTGCCTCCAATAACATATATGTTTCCAGTGTTCTTCAAAAAACCAGCTATGCTTATCTAGTATCATTTCATTTCATTTGTTCTATTCAGCTTCCTTCATTAAGCTAATTCTGTTTTGCATTCATGCTAGCAAGCAAGATTGGTATGGATGGAATGGGAGTAGTGAAATGAAACAGTGAATTTCAAGGGTTTAAACAAGATGAATATCTTTAACAGTGAGATATTGAAATAATGTTTATTTTGCCATGTGCGATGGCTTTGCTGATAATAAGGAATTCATAATTGCATATAATTATACATGATTATGGAATTAATACCCTACTTTCACTTTTAATGAGAGTTATATGATTGCTTATATATAATTCGCCATGCTTTTAATTAAGGACATAAAGAGATTTTTGGTCAAGTACAAACTTTTATTTTGGATACATAATGAAATACAGATCAATGCAATTATCATTGTTAGGAAATGAAACTTATTTAATTACATAAGAAAAAGGACACAACCTCATACACATTTATTTGAGATGGTAAAATCAAACAGAGCTGTGCTTCTTTTGGTAGAGAACAGATATATTGGCTTGGAAGTAGAAGTGGGGTCAAACTGTCTAATGTCTGATTCCATTATTCCAAGGGCATGGCATAATCCACCCCAAGAATTCACGGTTAATGGGTTCAAGCATAAACCAAATAATTTTTTAAAGAAGTGCTCTGCAAACAGATTTAGGTCACACAAAATATGCCAGTTATATTTAGAACTAATGTAGTAAAATCCATCATGGCCATTACAATGGTACCTTGGTACTCATCATTAATTGGTTCAGGGAGACCCGATGAGTGTTAAAAACAATGAGTAGCAAAGAAATTTTTCCCATAAGGGTTAATGTAGTGAGTCACAAGGCAACCAACCCAAGTTCTAGCTTGTGTGTTGAGTACCAAACAATGAGTATCAGGATAAAATTTTTGCTTCAAAATACGTTGAGTACCAAATTCGATGAGCTTCAAAGTTCTAGCATGTGTGTTGAGGACCAAACAATGCATTTTGGGATAAATTTTTGCTTCAATATGTTGAGTACCAAATTGAGTACCAAGGTACCACTGTATTTGAAATGGAAGATAATTTGCTAGAAAAAGGGATAGAGGGAATTAATCTATCCCTGCAGTGGTGAAACTCCAGGGCTTGGAATGAGCTTTAAATCCA